>CM053583.1:324412537-324511350 GCA_028627135.1 Pseudochirops cupreus
CCGCCCCCCCCCCCCACAACTATTAAAGGGTCGTGGCATTAGGAAAGTTGAGAACCACTGGTATAGAGGAAAATGTTCCTTCCCCAGGCAGGGACTGTGCATCAGTGGATTTAGGGAATCAGGAAATAGGAAATGATTACCCTCAGGACTCAAACTGATCTGAATAGTAGTGTCTATGCTGGTGGTAATGACTGAGCAACAGACTCCAGAAACAATTGGGTCTAAGGTTATATTTTCAGCTTTTATTTAAAGTCTTAATTGCTCATTATCTTGACTGCTTTTAGATCTGGCTTAACATTCTTTTAGAATTGGTATTAGAGCCCATTACAACCTATATGGATTCATTGATATCAGATTCACATGCCACCTGGCATGCAACTTTTGAAAGATAACATTGTAGAGACTATAGAGTGTTTGAGTTTGAGTGTCGACTCTTCTTAATACTTGTGTAATCTTTGGCTAATTACTTCTCCCTGGACCTCAGTTTCTCTGTCTGAAAAATGAGCTTGGACTAGAGTAGTGGGGTCAAACTCAAATAGAAATGAGGGCCACTAATTGGTACATAGGGATCATTGTAGGCTGCATATCGATAATTACATTTTAATCTGTTTTGGGTCACACTTGGAAGTGTAGTGAGCTATGTGTGACCTGTGGACCACATGCTTGATGCCTCTGGACTTCTCAGGTGCCTTTCAGTAGCGTGGGTACTGGCCCTACCAGGGTGAAAGACAGATCCTTCATGCCTTTCCATCTCATCCATGAATCAAATAAACTCCATTAAAATTCATTCTTTGCATGTTAAATATTCCTTATTTGTAAGTACTGGTGCTAAAAATGTATGTTCACAAAAGAATGTGTTTTGCATGTATGATAAAATGCTGAACACAGAGTCAAGACCCAAGTTCAAATATGGTCTCAGACACGTGCTAGCTGTGTAACCCTGGGCAAGTCATTTAATCTATATTTGCTTCAATTTCCTCAATTGTAAAATGAGAACTAAAAACATCACCTACCTCACAGCTTATTATGAGGATCAAATGAGATAATATTTGTAAATGCTTAGCACATAAAGGGTGCTATATAAATATTTATTTCCTCTCCTCCCTCCCTCCTTCCCTTCCTTACTTAACCTCTCCTGGCTCAGTTACTTAATCTGTAAAATCGGATTGACAAAAGCACAAGATTATAGTGAGGATGAAATGAGTTAATATATATTAAGCACCAGGCAAACCCTAAAGCTCTGTATAACCATCAGCTCTTATTAGAAACCAGCAACAACCTTGCTGAAAATGGAGAGTACTTCACTTAGAATAAGAAGACCTGGGCTAAAGTCGTAGTTTTGCCACCTACTAGATGGTGACTTTAGGCAAGTCACTTCTTATCTATGGGACTCAATTCTGGGACTTCTGTCAAATGAGGTTGTTGGACTTGATGATCCCTAAAATTTCTTTCAGACCAACCTGTGGTTGAAAAGAGTCACTAAACTATTCTATTTACTCACTGAGTAATATATTTCCTCAACTTTCTGCATTGCAGGAAATCAAGAGCCTAAGTTTTATCAATAATTGCTGAAATGGAGCCAATGTTTGTAAGGGTTTTAATCTCACACTAAGATTTTCAGCTGGATATTAATGGAATATTTTGGTTACTCATAAGTAGAGTCATTTATTGGTTTGTTGCATTCTTCATCTTTCCCTGGAGATAGTAACAGGATTCCAAGACCTATTTAAAATTGGCCTGAATCTTCCTGGCCCAGGGTCTTTGGGGAGCTAGCTCATTTCAGTCATAATAGTGGCTGACTGCCACCTTTCTTTTTTCAATAAAACTATGGGAAGTGATTTTTCATTCAAGAGTTCCTGAAGCCAGGATAAACAGAGTAAAGACCAGAGGGAAGCTTATTATGTGTTAGAATGTTCCAGACTCCATACCTGATCTCAAATTTGTGTTTCTCCTATTTCAAGTACAGGGTCCTGTGCATAGTAGGTGCTTAAGGATTGTTGAATGGAATTGTTCTTTGTTACCCCTGACCTGTAGTAGAGTGCTCTGCAGCACAGCTGATTAATCAATGTTTCCTGAATTGGCTTGCTATTTGGAGTTCTGCGTCCTCTCCAGTGGTTAAGTACAGTGTTTTGTAAATAGTGAATGCTTAATTATTATTAAATGTTGAACTGGAGCTGTCATTCAATGCTGCAAGCACATAGAACTATGTAGTTTCACTTGTGTTCAGAGACATTTCCTAGGCAGTGATGGTGGGAGCTTGTGTGGGATATGATAGAAAGAATATAGGGCTTAGATTTGGACTTAGGAGTCTGAGTTTGGCTTCAAAGGATTGTACGTTTAGAGTTAGAAGGGACTCAGAGGTCATAGGATTTAATTCCCCCTCATTTTAGAGATGAGCCCAAAGAAGTTAAGTGACTTGCCCAAGGTCACACAGGTAGTAAGCATCAGAGGTAAAATCTGAATCAATGTCCTCTAGCTCCAGAGGCAGTATTCTTCTCACCATGCTAGCTGGTTCATAAAACTCGATAGCTATATGGACAGAGGTAAGATCACTTGATCTTTTCATTTTTCAAGTTCTTTATTTGTAAAATGAAAATAATTCTTACACTCCTTGCTGTATCTCAGGGGGATGGTGCGAAGAGAATACTTTGTAAACCTTAAAGTGCTAGAGAAATGCATTTATTATTATTATTTGACTTGTCTGAATATTGAAATAATTAAGCATTTTAAGATGTCCAGATGCATAAATAACCTTGTTAATGCTATATATATTTTTAATAGAATATTTATTCATCATCTGGCATATAAGGCCAGAAAAAGTGGTCATGCTAACTCTACATAGAGGATGTCCCAAAAGCCCTTGGTGTGCAGACTTTTGGGACACCCTGTATAATGCCAATCAGTCAACAACATTTATTGAGCACCTCCTATCCACAAGGTACTATGTTAAATGCTAATGATGGGTGCTTGGGTGCCTGTGCTTGAACCCCAGTTTGTAAAATCACATCTCTCCCTAGCCTCAAATCTCCTCTGCCTAGCAACCATTCATGATCAAGCCCCAGACAAATGTTTATCTCCTCTTGGTACAATAACAAGCTGTACCTATGAATCCTTCACTAGATTATCTATAGGTAACTCCCTAGCTCCTTATATACATTCTGAATCCCTCATTATGTATGCCTTAAGCTTAGGACATATGTATACTTCCAACATCCATCTTGTCAAACATGACATTGATGGGTGGCAGCTTGGTCAGCCCTGACTGCTAACTGACTTAGTGACATTTGAAGCCTAAAACCACAGTCCATGCAGCCCTACACCACCCTGGGCTATTTCCCAGTGAATTCTGGGCAATACGTCTATGCAGTAGATATTGAAAGTGCATGTTCCTTTAAGAACTGACCACTCCCTAACCACTCCCCAATCCCACCCTGACTCACCTAGTTAGCATATTTGGCACAGGTTTCACTATAATTTATCCTATATATACTTTAATTGAACCCTCTAAGGTTGCTGGTTCCCTAAGAACTCTTGCCTGCTGTATAGCATAACAATAAATCTTTGCCACCTTGACTTAGAGAATGCTTGAGTCCATGAATTCATTCCAGACTGCTTCCCCAGGGACTCTAGTTATTGGAGTTCCTGGAATCCCTGAACTCCCTGAGTCCCATGTCACTGAGAATGCAAAGAAAGGCCAAAATAAGGGATCCTGCCTTTAAGGAGCCCTATTATGATGAAAGAGACAACATGGGAAGAACTAGGTTGTTGTTCTTCATTTGTTTTGAAAGAGGACCAATGGCATCATGGGGTGATGACTTGCACATGAATCAGATTTAAGTGAGGCAGGGCTGCACAAAGTTGTCGGTCTCACTCTTTCTTCCAGTTATCAAAGTCAAGTAGCAGGACAAAAGTCAAGATGAGTGATAGTGACCTGGGATGTAGTGGATAATTTTGGCATCTTTGATATTTGACTAGGCTCTAAACATTCCACAGAGCCTGCTTCTGCTACCTTCATGGTTGTTAGAACAAACAATCGTCATTTACTCATTCTTCCAGGAGGAATTCTTTACATGCTTGGGGATGGACATCCCTTCCATCTCACCATTTGGTTTGAGGCCTGTTGGTTACCCTCAACCTGGATTCCTTAGCCTATCTGCTGAGACAGTTTATTCTGGTGTGGCTGCTGTCTGTGCTAAAGCTTTTTGGAAACATAGGTGAAATCAAAGATGGACACCAAAGGTGGATGAGCAGCTCTGAAAAAGGCCTGGAAAGACCTCACACCAGAGGTGCTGGTCCTCCCTGAATACCCCATACACTCCAGATAACTAGGTGCATATAAGATATATGCAGAAGAGATGGAAGGTGATGTCAGAAGAGAAAGCACTAGAGTGGGGGGGAGTGGGAGGCTAGCAAGAGGCCTCCAGCAGAAGGAACTATTTAAAAAAATATCCTCAGAGTATAGTATATACAGTGAGGAACCACAGAATCATAAAATCTCCAAGTTAGAAGGTCATTCAATCTAATCTTTAACTGAACTGAAATTCCCTTTAAACCTTTTTCCCCAAGTGCTCATCAAACCTCCACTTGAAGACCCACAATGATATAGAACTCCCTTTCTCCCTCTTCCCTCTCCTTCCCCAAGGGAGACTATTCCACTTTGGGCCAGCTCTAATTGTTCAGGGGTTTTTTCCTTACATCAGAAATCTGCCTCTTTGCCACTTCCGCCCATTAATCCTAGTTAGTGCTGCCTTCTGGGGCCAATCAAATCCCATCTAATCCCTCTTTCAGATGCTAACCCTTCAGGTACTCCATCAGTAGATTTCTAATTCTGTAGAACTAATTGAAATACATATTACTTTTTGGGATAATAGAAGAAAATGCTTTATTTTAGCCTTCTTATATGATTAAAATGAGGATGGTTTATATTTTCTATTGGATAGTTTTATTCTTTATTGCTTCTTTAAATTATAGAGTATACATATAGTTAGCCAAAATGTTAAAACCTTAAAATAAAATTCATGTGGAACTGAAGATTGAGGGTGTTAAAAAAATTTAGCCATGTATGAATTTGTTTACACATCTAAGATAACTGTATAATACTACAAATGTGCTACAAAATATTTTTAGATTGATTTTTTCTTTTAAAAATGTGAATTTTTGTTTCCTTTCCCCCAATTAACATACACAATGAAATGTGCTAAGTCTATTTCAGGAACATGGAAGGGGCTAGGATCTGGTCATAGAATCACATATTTAGAGCTAGAAGAGATCTTAGAGATCATGTGGCACAATCCTTTCATTTTGCAAATGGGGAAACCGAGGCCTAGAAACACACAGCAGTGGCAAAGCCAGAACTTCAGATCTAGTCCCTCAGCACCAAGCCCAGTACTTTTTCCATGAAACCACACCACATGATTGACAGGGTCCAGGGATGGTGGTATGACAATGTGGCCAACTTTACCCAGTGAACAGAAATCTCAATCTGAGAAGATAGGAACGGGGATGGGGCTGGGTCTTAGAGATCCCAAGTAGAAACATCCAGAGTTTCAGTGTGCTTTCCCTCTTTCTTCTGTCTCTTTAGGTCTCAACTCTCACCTTTCCAAAGTGGGCAAGCTGTTGCCTAGTGTTACATAAACATGTGTTAAAGTAAGCTGGAGGAGGTCTAGGAGGCAATGTGGTGTAGTCAATCAGCAACAAGCTTTATAACTGTTTACTACGTACATGTCATTGAGAAATGCACTAGAGACACAAAAGAATACAAACCATGTTTTTGGCTCTCAAGAAGTTGCAATGCCTATGTACTTACAAGATACATACAATATGAATGAGAGAGAAGATCAGAGAAAAAGCAGTGGGTGAGGGAGAGATTAGGAAAGGCTTCTTGCAGAAAGTGAAATTTGAGTTGAGTCTTGAAGGAGGCCAGGGAAGCCAGGAGGTAGAGGAGAGGATGGAGAGAATTCCAGGCACAGGGGACAGGTGGAAAAGCACAGATTCCCCAGAAGAAATGTAGTATTTGGTGAATAGTAAAGAAGGTAGTGGACCATTTCTGTGGATCAGAAGGCATAGGAGGGCAAAGCACCCTGGATAGATAGTCATAAGAACTACGTGTTCTGGCCCTGGGCTCTGCCATTATCTGTCGATATGGTCTTGGGCAAGTGAATTGTCCTCTCCAGGTCTGCTTCCTCTTATTAAAATGGGAGGGTTTGAATAGATGTACTCTAGAGCCTTGAATCCCCCCAGCTATGGGATTCTTGCTGTCATTCTTATTCAAAGCCTTAATAGCATTGTGAATGCTTAGTATCACATAGTGCATGTATGTATACACATACACACACACACACACACACAAACACATATATGTAGATTGCTAAAGAAAGATAAGCCTAAATGTAATATCTTTGTAAAATTTGAGCTGAATTGGGTACAAAGAATACTTAAAAGACAAAAAACCTTCTGACTTTCCCAGAAAGAGGTCCTGGGACGTTATATATGTAAAGGACCTTTGAGATTATCTGGTTCACACCCTTCATTTTACAAAGATGAAAACTGAGTCTTGGGAGGGGGGATGACTTGCTTGAGATCCCAAACAGGAGAGCTGCAGTTTGACACCTAACTCTTTCAACCACGTTACCTTGCCTCTGAATGATTGTTACTAAAAATCTTTCAAAAAAGGGTCACTTCATTTTCCTGCCTTAGGGAGTTCAGGAAAGCTAGTATCTGGATCTTCCTAGGATGACTGAGGGATGTTTCAATAAACCTCATAAGTCCCCATCATCTTGCACTGTAGCTGTCCAAGGTGTCAGAGATGGGGATAAGCCCAGGAAATAACTGAAGAGTTAAAGAAAAAAAAATAACAGAATTCCAAATTCCTGGAATACTCCCTGTATGAGGGAGTATAGACTCCTTGTCCCCCCAAAAAAGCCTAGTACAGGAGAGAAAAATCTAAAGGTTTAGACTAGTTGAGAAAATTTCTTAATGAAGGAAATTCTTTCCATTTTTGAAGCCCAGATCAGTCAGAGGAAGGCCTAGGTAGGAGGTAACACCGCCCCCCTTCTAACACTTTCCACTATATAATCTAGGAGAGAATGCTGGATTTGGAGTCAAGAGACTTGTGTTCAAATCTTGGCCTTGGAATTTTCTGATTGTGTGACCTTGGGCAATTGGCTTAACCTCCCTTGGTATCCTCAATTATCAAATGTGGATGATATTTGTGCTCCCTCCCTCAGGGGGTTGTTAGGAGAAACACATTTACTTAGCCTTCAATCTTTATAGTAATGGGGATGTTTTGTTGTTGTTATAATTAGGTCTATACATAACTCAGGGCCAAAGGGATATAGCTTGGACTCTGCTACTTTGGCAGAGAGTTATAGAATAGTTTCTATTGCTCTGTCCTTGCTGCAGCAAAGGAAACAGTTCCTAAATATATACTGCATTATAATCTTGAAAAGGAAGAAGCAGCATCACAGAATACTTATTGGATTAGCTTTCTCAGCAAGCTCATAATTACAGAATTGTGGATAACTAAAAGTTAGTCAAGTGGTTGGTGTTCAACCCTGTATGTGCTGAATTGGTCTGTTGGGAAAAGCACTGTAATAGGTGAAAGTCATCATTGACACGTTTCAGGATTTAGTGTTGTTTGGCAGCAAAGACACTGGATTTGAGAGTCTGCGATTCAAAGTCCTTAGCTCTAGCTGTGTAACATTGAGTAGGTCACTACCCTCTATTTGAGGACTTTTCTGGCTCACCAAACTATTAAGTGTTTCCCCCCAAGAAACTACCTTATATTTGTCTTATATATTAACAATAGCTTACATTTATATAATATTTACTATATGCCAGGCACTGCGCTAAGCATTTAATAATTATTTTCTCATTTAATCCTCACAAAAACCCTGGGAGAAGGTTCAATGATCATCTTCATTTTACAGGTGAAGAAACTGAGGCCCAGAGATGTTAAGTGACTTGCCCAATACAGCTAGCAAGTGCCTGAGGCTAGATTTGAAGTCAAGTTTTCCTGATTCCAGGTCTAGCACTCTATCAACTGCATGTTGTCTCCCCTCTCAATAGAATGTAAACTCTTCGAGGGCAAGGGTCGCTTCAGTTTTGTCTTTGCATCATGGTAGGAACTCAAGGTGATTGGCTGGGTCCTAGTTTTCTTATCTGTATAATAAGGGTGTTGGACAAGGTGGTCTCTGAGGTCTCTTTACATAAAGTTCTTAACTGTAAGTCAAATTATTCGTACTCCATTTATCTCTATCTCAGTTTCTGAAAGAGTTGCATGATCCTTCTTCCTCTGCGACCTTGGGCAAGTCACTTGATGAGACCTCACTTTCCTTCTGTGTAAAATCAAGGAGTTTGGATGATTCTTGAGATCCCTTCCAGCACTTACAAAGCACTTGAAAGTTTTTTTTTTTTTGAGGCAAGGGGCACTTCAAATCATTTTTCAGCCCCCTTTCCTAAAGGAAAGATTTGTTGCTGTGAAAGATTGCCAGTCACTTCCAACCCCTAGAAATCCCCAAGATTTCTTGGTTGTCAAGCATGAAGAAACAACTCATTATTTTTGATTGCTAAGTGCTAAAAGTTTCCAAAGAGAAAGCTATCTAAGGACCCAATTCCTCTAGGTAGGAAAAGTCTCTGTCTCTCTCCCCCCACACCCTCTACTGAAGGTGCCTTTCATGACCCTTGCTCCTTGGCTGTGTGAAAAAAATTCTGAATTAAATCTTTAGCTATATTCTAATGATGAGAAAACCCTAAGATGCAATTATAATCTGTTTTATATTTGAAAAAAATCACTTATATGTTTTCTGGACTGGTTAATTAAAAGTCCTATGAGAAAAGCACATTAGTTATACAATATGGGATCATTTTAGTCTTGATAACTGTGAGGAAACTTATAAAACTACTGTTTCTTTCTTCATGCTTTTTATTGAGAAAAGGAAACATCACTATTTAGATAATAATGAAGGGGAAAAACACCAATGGAGTGAACTGAGCAGGTTAGAAAGAAAATTATTTTTATTCCTTGGTATTTGAAAAATTCAGAGCATTGAGATCTGGTAGAAGTTCAGGACAAAAGAAAATTCAAGGAGCTGGAAGAGAAAGAATAAACCCTGATAAGAACAAGAAACATTTGTTACAAGTCATGTTTGAAAGACCAAAAAGTTCAGAGAGAAAATGGAAGCCAAAATATTCTTTAAAATTTCTGATTCCATCCTTAGACCCTGATTATCCTCAGAAATGCCCAACTGGGCCAGATCCATGGTTCATTTAGTCTCATACTGTGTCTCTGACGGTAGTCAAAATTTTTAACACATCTCCTTTTAAGACCTTTTAGAATTTAATAGTGAAAACCATCACTAATTAAATTTCTTTGTTAAAAGTTGAATTGTGTTTGGTGCTGCTGTGAATTGATACACCATTATTTGAATCAAGAAATGGCTTTGTTCCATGATATGAGGACCAAACTGAAAATCTTTTCCACACAGGTTTTCTGTCCTTTTCTCCCTCTCTCCTCACCCTTCTCTTTCTCTACTCCCCCTCTCTTTTTTCCCTCCCTTTCTCACTTTCTTTTCTCCCTTTCCTTTCTTCCTCTTTTTCCTTTTTCCCTTCCTTCCTTCCTTCTTCCTTCCTTCTATCCCTTCTTCATTCCTTCCTTCCTTCCTCCCTTCCCTCCTCCCCACTTTCCTTTAGGAATGGAAAGAATAACTCCATTTTGAGTTTTAAAACATTTAGATGTCAATTCCATTTAGTTTGATGATCTGTAAATTATGATTTAAAAAAAATTAAGAAAGACTACAAATGAAAAAGTTTATAGATCAGAAAGGTCTTCAAAAAGGAGTTCACGAATTATTTTTATAATTAAAGATTTCAATCTGAACAAGGCAAGTGCACATAAGTGTTAGTGTGAAGAGACATTTAACTGTATTATTACCAACCTGCAAACATTGGGATTCACAATAGAAACTTTGGGAGATTCTCAAAGGAAATTCCATTCAGACATGCCCCTTGTCTTATCAGGTCAAAGTTGCTCCTTCTAATGTGTGTGATTTTGTTTTTATTTTTGTAGTGTTAATATGCAAATCATTCAATTAAGTTTTCTTATGATCCCTTCCCTTGGAGTGGAGGCAAACCTGCATACTCAAAAGTCTATGCCAAATTCAGGGTCTGGCAGGGGATACTATGCTGGAAAGACTCGGCACTCAGGTCTTTCCAGACTGACTTGTGTATGGATCAGTTCGTCTGCAATCCAGCTAGTCTAAAGTCTTGATAAGTTTGGAGGTGCTCATTAATTACCAGCAGGTTGGCCACCAGATGCTGATTTTTTTTTTTGACTTTAGCACCTTCTGGAGAAATGGAGGGATGATGCCCTCACAGACTGAAGCAATGGAGATACAAATATTCACAGTTTTTGTTTTATTCCCAAAATGGTTACAACTTCATTTTGTTTTTAATCTATTGGCTTCCAGAGAGAACCACCACAGGGGCAACATGGTATAGTGAATACAGTTCTGGACTTGGTGTCAGGTAGAGACCTGTTTTCAGATTACACCTCAGATACTTACTAGCTATGTGATGCTCGGCAAAGCCACTTAACAAGTCTCTGCCTCAATTTCCCCATACGTACAATGAAGGGGCTGGGCTTGATGGCCCCATAGGTTCCTTTTAGCTTTAGATAAATGATCCTGAGATCATGAGACCTAGTATCGTCACTTAAACATTTCTTGACAATCAAATGCTATAAAGTTAAAACAATATAATGCCAAAAAAGAACATTTCACACATATTTGTAACAAGGAAACAAATTTATTGATTTTAAAAGACAAGACACAATTTTGTTTTGAAAAACACAAGAAAGCTAGCCTGAGTTCAAGTCTGAAATATTCAGAAAAATCCTACTAATATCTTTAGTATGTTCCAGTCATTTGTTTAAACAACACACTAAAAGTTAATATATATTTTTATAATTATAAAAGTTCCCCAGTTATTGTACAGTACACAATACAAATCGCCCACAAACTATTATTTAGCTCCTGCCAATTTTGAGAGGACATGATATACTAAAAGATTTAGCATTTCTCACAAAAATCACATCAGGAAATACGTATTTACAAAATCAAATACATTATACAAAAAAACCATCACATGTTATTCTGTAAAGATGTTTTTAAATAATTAAAAAGTATATTCAACTGTAGTCCAAAAACTGGAAAAGAACATTACATTATCTCACACATACAATCTCTACAAAAAGTTGCTTACCTCATTTACATAATCTATTCAGTCGATTGTAAAAGAAATGTTCAAATATCTCCTAGTGTTGCTATGTTCCTGTGCTTGTGTGACTGAATAATGTAATCTGCCACTTACTAAGTGAAATTGAAATGATGGCACTGAAAAAAAAATACAGCATTTTAAAAAAACACAATGAAAGAAGTCACCTAGAAGGTACGAAAGCCCTGAGTGATAGTAGAATTACTGATTGGTAAGCACTACAATTAATCTAATTAAAAGTTTACCACCTCAGGCACAAATTTCCACTTTTTCTAAAGGCACTCACTTAAAGTTTCTGTAACCATTCATGATGGTTGCTACTATAGGTCCAAATTGATGATGGAGATGAGTGGAGGAAAAAAAAATTTGCTTTGGTACAAAAGATGCTTTTTAAACGAATAAAATTCTATACCTCTTTATTGGATTATTTAAAATTGTGTCCAGTAAGTTAAAACAAGGCAACCACTACTTGAAAATATTAATTTCTTGCAGGAAAAAATTTACTTGGTTATCAACAGTCAGTGGGGAGCTTTGTCCTCCCAAGAATCATAATTCCTCTAACCGAGATTTATTGGTGAGCTAGATAAACAATTCTTACCAAAGATTTCATTACTCAGGGCTTCCAATCCCAACACCATAATTTGTTTGAAAAAACAAAGGAAAGTGGGAAAAGAATCAAAACCAGAACCAAAGAAAAGGACAGACAAAACACCTTTGGAAAATAAGGCATATCAGAGTTTACTTCAAATGAAAACTAGGCAGTCACTTTGTAAGTGGCTTTTACTATTTTAAGTAAAATTGGTAAACTAAACTCAGGTCTACTGGCACATAAAATCACTAGCAGCAATGATCAAGGCATGCAAACCGAGAAGCATTTACAGTAAATTATTATGAAGAATTTTTTTTGTTTAAAAAAAGAGTTAAATTAAAACCCTTTGAGTATTGCATTTGTTTTAAACTAATTTTAACATGTGAATAATTTGCATGGTTTGACTTTCTAAACTGCCTAAAAAAAAATCCCCAATGTATCCAGCATACTTGCACTATACTAGTGATGTCATTTAGCTGGACATCTTACTCGGATACGTTCTTCTCTGCACCCTGCCAGGCCTACATCTCTGCAGGTAACCCCATTCTTGTGCCTGATGGGAACAGGGGACAGAGGGGACCAAGTGCACCAAGAGTATCCCTAACAGAATCAGCTGCTGTGTAGTAGACTGACATCTGCAGATGTCAGAAGCAGTATTCAAAGCATAGCATCCCTTGACAGATGAGCCTAAATGAAGTACCATTACTCTCCATTCTATCTACATATGATCTTTATGACAAAATACAAAAGAATCATAGCATGAATAAAATTGTGTCCATTATGGATGCATTCCCAAACGTTATTCTGTGAAAGATGTAGCGGTGATCCGCCTAACTGCCTGGCAATAGTTATCTTTTCTTTAATTACTAAAACTCCTCTTTCATTCCTAAGGCTTCACAAAGACTTGTACATTGCAGTGCTAAGTAAATGAAACTTTAAAAAATAAGTCCAAAAATTCAAATTCATCTTTTTTTTTTGTATCCTACCTTTTCAAAGCAATCTAAGTACCTTCCATGTGTGGTTTTCAGCTATGACATAGGTGTACAGGCCCACGGATTTGTCCCCCTTTTGTAGATATTTACATGGTATGAAAAAGTGAAAGTTCTAGTTTGTTGTAAACAGTACACATAACTTGGATGGCAGTGACTATTTTGGAATAAGTATCTTGAGCCCTCTTCCAGAAAATTATAAAATGTATAGAAAATGCAAGTATTTAGTCTGGAAACACTTTTTTTCTCTCTCTCTTTAAAAATAGTATAATTAGACATTTGGATATAATAGAGTCTTTTTTTTTTAACCAGACTAGTCTAAATAAATGATCCAAAAGGCTTTTGTCCCCATTGTATATTTTACAATGCTCAAAGGGTTAATACAAAGTATTAATTACATCAAATGGATTTTTCTAACACTAGAACTAAGCACTGAGTTATGCTCCTATCCCAGTTTTCTTCAAATCACCAAACTAGCAGACACACTCAGATCCCACTCATTGACTTGTTCTAACTGTATACACAGAGGTTGTCCTATTCTGTAGAGACAAGGCCCAATTTTCGGAGAAGATGACTGCATATGCCAAATTATTTTTTTCTACTTTCTGGAATTAATTTTGTCTAAATTTACTATTGGTAATCACCAGAACATTAAAATAATTCAAGGATTATTTTAATTTTTTTGGGGTGGGGGTTGATATTACAAAGGTCAACTTGATTGTAATCACTTCATCAAATTGCTCATGAAAGAGAACTGCCAACCCCTTTCACTTGTGTCCACATGGTGAGGACCAAATGTCACAGTGACCTACACACATTTTTTTTCACTCAAATCATCAAGAGCATAGCATTTCAGATACTTTAAATACATCATCGAAGAGAAAGGAAAAGTGTCCTAGTCACCCCTTGTGGAGACTAGGCTCAGGGGAAAGCATTCATGGTTACCATCTACAGACCATATACATTCCTGAAGGACGCTTCCAGCACTAGACGAGAACATGTTTGTTTTCCCTCCTTTATGAATCCAAGGCGGGCATGCTGCACATGACTCACTTTACACAAGCCGCATTAAAACCATTTTCTTAAAGTTCAACATCTAGCAAGAGGGACACGAGCTGTGCGGCACAGTACAAGAATAAGCAGAGAAAGGAAAACAGGTTGAAAGGGCAATAAGATCAATATAGCAACTCCAGATTGAGCTTGGATGACACATGGTATCCACAGAAAACTTTTGAAAATTGAGCCCTGTGTGTTCCAGGGAGAAACAATTTGCCAATTTAACCCCTACTCCCACTGCTCACTGTTTTCTTGGATCTGAAAGTTTTGGGGTGTGTGTACATATATATCTATATTTATATCTATAGATATAGATATATATACACATACACATATACACACACATATGTACATATCATTTTCAAACCCAAATAAAATTCATCATATTTAATCTTGAGGGCTAGAAATTTTATTAATTCCTCAAATTAGTGAATTCTGCCTATGTGTTGCTTTTTGAAAAAGTAGGAAGTTTCCCCATTATAAGTATATTCACATAGCTCATAAGGTTCTTTTGGATTATAACGTGTAATATCATTAGAGATTAAAAAATTATGAGAATCTTATAAATCTATAGATTACAGATTATTAGTACTGGATTGTAACCCCAGGTCAAATGGAAAGAAATATTTTCTTTAATCCATACTCCACATACAAATATATGACTCTGTTGACAGAGGTTTAGTGTCCAAAGTCTTTTAGAAAAATAACAATAGCGACAAAAGGTAAAAACTAGAGTAGGACTTTCAAGCGATGCAATGAACACGCAATTGCTCCAATTTCTTTGGACGTGTGAATGATTACAATTTGGTTTTCAAATGAATACCCTAAGTCAAATTGGACCTGGGGGTTCTATGTAAGGTATCTATAGCCCATTGTGGAATCCAAACCATTGAGGAGGGCACAAAGGGAAGTGCTGGTGCATGTGTGTACACATTCTTGACTATTAAAGATTTCTGGCATTCAACCTTTTAATCTTGTTCACATTGTGGATCAGAAAGCAATTAATTGGATTAAGTTGGAAAATGACTTCATTTTGCTAGGCTCTACCATGTTTTTCTTTAGAAAACAGTGAACAATGAGGGGAAGAGGTGACTCATGGAGGGTTCCAAGGACCCTACACCTCTCATCTCCATCTAAATTTGCATGTTGCAACCAGAGGCCTCTAATGGTACAAACAAATTCACCATTAAAATGAAGAGAGACAGTGACAAAAATAATACATTTAAAGTTTGTTGACACACGGGAGAAAAGTCGGAACTACATTTGGTCTAGTAGAGAACGTCAGGACTAAAGGAAAGCGACTCACGAACAAAAACAAAAATTGTCGATGCTGAAAACGAAAAGTGTTTTTTGCCATTTTAATCTTAATTTCACTCCATTTTACTTGTAAACGTTTCCTAACGCACAATGAAGTGGGTAAGTGTCTGCTGAGGCTTAGCTTAAGTGTTTTTGGGGAGGGGTGCAAACGCTGATACTTAGGAGGGAATAAAACAACGATCATTTAAATGCTATTGAGATTTTTAAAAAAGCCACAGTCCCAGTGAAGACTTCAAAAATAGGCCTGATTTGTATAGCATAATATATGAGTCAATTTAAAAACTTTTTACATCTACAATGTTCGAAATCTAATTAGGAAAATTTAGTTGATAGTGGTCTTTTTGATGTGCCCAAGAAAATTAAGCAATAAATACGTCATTCATTGCTTGTGTGGTTCAGCCATTTGGTCCAGTAAACATGACAGGCTGGCTCCTCCTTTCCCCCTCCCCCCAGACAAACTGGGTAAGTTCAACCATCCAATTTTATATCGGCCTTATTAGAAATCTGCAAATTCTTGTGCTTTCCCTCATTTTTGGCTTGTTTTGTTTGTGGTTTTGTTTTTTTTTTGCTTATTCATTTTTCACTACTTAAGTAAATGGGTGTGCCCACATTTAAAACAAACAAACAAACAAAAAGGATGGCCCATTTAACACAGTGGCGCTATTTCACATTGATAATGATGGGGATAGGCTCACCTTCCAACCTGGTGGCAGATGGATACCCCTTTGTGCTCACACATGAGCGCCCGCGTGTGTGCGCACAAACGCAAGCATACACATAGACACACACATACACTGAAAAAGATGCACTGCGATAAGTACCTGCTCATTTTGTTTACTTTTTAAAATTAAAATGAGACAAGGAGGGCTTAGAAAATATGTCATGTTGCTTGGAGGTACGGGAACCCTACTTTGAATGACACAAGTTGGTATTAAAACTAGCTTGCTACCCCACAACCCTAAGCAAATCTGATTTGTAAGAAAGTGAAATTCAGTTCTAAACAAGAAAAACTAGGTTTATCATCACTTGGAGAGAGGTATTCAGACCTCCCTTTCTCCAACCCCCTCCCCACCCTAAATTTCCTTTGAAGAATATGTAACCTGCCCTTACTTCGGGGAATCGGAAAATGACAGGCACACCTTGTTAAATGGATTTCAGAGTTACTCATATTAACAAAAAGTACTAAACCTTAGCTTCAGTTCTGTTTTTAAGGCACCATGTAATAGCCGAGGTACAATGATCCCTGATGTACATTCTTAAATGGCAATGGTCCATCTAGCCACCTACTCCAATCCTACCGAGTCGGGAATAAGTAAAAGTGAGGTGTGCCAGTTACACTGCCTTAGTTTTCTTCTTAAAATTTAAATCCACTTACTTTAGGAACCAGGAAATATCTTTTTTTTTTTGAAGGAAATAATGACGCAGGTTGCTACATTCCTTGCATTCTATAAATTATCTTTTAGAATAGCAGCACATTGAACTACTATTAGGAAAAAAAAAAGACCTGGAATAGAAGAAAGTCATCCAGATGGAATAGTTTCCTGTATGTCCAGCTGAGCATAAGTAGCATGTACATTTAAAATAATAATAAAAAAATTGTTACTTTTTTCAGTTTCAGTATCTAACTATAACATCTCCACTTAACAGCAGAAAGCATCTGTGTGCAGTGGTCCCAAATACAGACTCAGTAGTATTCAAACAGAGGGATTGGTATGCAAATAATATCTGAAACTCGATATTTAACGGAAGCTTGCATTAACATGGCTGGATAATTATGCATACATGTTATGTATACATCAACATGATCTCTGGCAATTCTGTCATTTATTCTACGCTGATAAATGCACAGCTCATTTTTTTTTCCTCAGAGAAAAATAGGTGACCTTCCCAACCCTCTAACATTATAATAAAAACGCTCTGTATTCTCCCTCCACACTCAGAAATATTATCAAAATAGTGTCTTATAGTTCTGTCCAATGAAAAGCACCTTTCAGAAGCGAATTTGATGCATCTGCTGTCAAATGAATATGTGCCTCCAGTGTAAATCAAAGGAATTCGTTTCTTTTGATATTTCACAGAAGTGCACCTAATTAAAAAACTTACATATGAAATCATACACCATGACTAACAATTAACATTAACATATTTTTTAAACTATGAAAAAATGTAAATTACTTTTTAATTATAAAGGACAAAAACATTGACATTAAGCTTTGCAAAAATCCTTCTTGACACCCCAAACTAAGAAAACTCTTCATATTGAGAGGCAAATGATTTGTTTACAAAAAAATTAAACAGACCTGGCAAAAATACATACACCCATTCCATTTCACAACTCTGAAAAAAGGTAATGTTCAGCACAGATAGAATTTGACAACAGTCGACCTTCAGGCTTAATTCTTTTGTCAACTTAAGCCCAACATCACCAGGGTTAAATATAATCTGGAAAAATAAGCTTTAATATTTGTTAGACTGCAGTATAGGTGTTTCCAGTGGCGCTACACTGTCTGATAGTCTGAGTACTTGTGACAATGTGCTCATTGTGAATGGGATTCAGAAGGCTCTGCTGTGCCCCACTCTCGAGGACCGGCTGTAGGCAGCCCACCTGAAATGCCTGGCTCAGCTCTGTCTTCTCCCTTTTGGCTTGAGGCTCTGCAGAATCTTCCAGTTCTTCGTCTATTTCACTTTCAACTTCACTGCCTTCATCTGTACAAACATAAAACCATGGAAAGAAACTCAGGCCAGAAAGGGCTAAAAAAGCCTATCTGTCTTTGGAGCATCACCTAAAGGGCTCCAGTCAATAGAAATGTTCAAATGGCTACAATGAAAAAATGATTTCCTTGGCTCGCTCCCCACTCTGAAGAGCCAAATCAGTGGCTTTTCTCCTTCTGAGTTTGCCTCCATTACTGTCATATGGGCCCTATAGTGGGTGTTTAAAATACTGTAGAGAAAATAATTTAATAATCGTTTTCTGTGTGCCACGACCTGGTTGCTGTTACCTAAAGCCTGGTGGAATCATGTTAAAATAAACATCCAGGATATGCTCTAAAGAAAAAAGATACCACCAAAAGGCCATATTTGGGGTGTGTGGTGAATACAGGAGAATCAGTCCTATCCATTCTATCTTGGGTGATTGTGGGATGGGGCTGGGGTGGGGCAGGGTGCATTTTGGGGCATAACATTAATAAAAGTCTCAGGTCTTCTGTTTTATTTCATAAACACCATTTGATGAAGTCACCTCATTTCTTATGAACTGGCTCCATGGTGTTTTTTTTTTGTAATCTGGTACCGCCCCGCCCCCCAAACTGAGACCTAGGGTCATCACCACAGTTTACTGTACCCTAGAGATGGGCATAAATTTGATGGACAATTGCTCTAGTATCTATAATTCTGGTGATCTCTAGGGTACATTTAAACTGGAATGATAAGCCTGGGCCTCAGTTTGGAGGAGATAATGTACTATGGGTAATTCAGGGAGACAATGCAGTAGAGACAAGGTGTTCTTATTCATTAATATTATGGTAAAATTGGTGAGATAACACTGAGAAATGTGTTATGTTTCTATATTCTTAAAAAACTCTCTAGGAGTAAGTTTTAGAGCAGTGAATTGGTATAGGGACTTTCCTCACTGGGAGTTGCAAGTAAAATTACACATTTAGTTTGTATGTATGTGAGCGTGTGCATACATGTGTGTATAGATAGTTATGACGATAAAAGTGAATGTTGTAAAGTTCAAAGACATGATATCTATGTGAAGGCAGCATATTATAGGGTAAAGAGAGCTGGATCTTGAATTGGAAATCATATAACCTTCCTACACTGTAGTTTTCTCAATTGTAAAGTGAAGTGGTTATATCAGAAGAGTCTTTAAGCTCCTTTATAGCTCTAAGACTCAGTGAATCCAAGATCCTTTTAAAGGAGAACATTCTACCAGGAGGGGGGAATCTGTGGCCTCGAGGTCATATGTGGCCCTCCAGGTCCTCAAGTGAACCTCAAGTGAAACTTGGATTCAGTCAAAGGGCCCCCCTTGAGGACCTAGAAGGCCACATGTGGCCTCAAGGTCACAGGTTGCCCACTCTTGAGTTTAATTCTTTAAAAGATAAGACAGCATAAACAAATATTCAATTTTTCTATTTTTTTTCCTACTTCTAGAAGAATATCTTAGCCAAGAAAACATTTGTATAATATTTTAAATACTTACCTTTATCCATATTTCCAGGGGACACAGCATTTAAATCACCAAACTGTAAAACAATAGCCATTTATATAATAGTCAGAACAAATACAATAAGAAGTAAAATGTATATTCTATACCATCTTTTTAAAAAATGTTAAAGTTGCAATATTTTTGCTCTCTAATTACATGAGACAAATAAGTTTTTGATTGAATTTGCTGAATTTACAATTAAATCTCCACTTGGCTGTCCTAGCCATTTTGTAGCAAGGTAAATTATAAACAATTAAAACAAATTTTTACTGGCTCATTTTACTCTTTAAAGAAATTATGCAGAGATGGGATCCATGAAATCAAATTCCCCAGATTAAAATGGATGTTTTAATGGATTCTGGAAAATATTGGACCAAGTAAGATGTACCAACTCAAAATAAGCGAGCAACCCTTTAACCCTATGCCTTAATTAATCACTGGAAAATCTCTCTGCATCAGAGAAAGCAAATACAGTGGCGCATTAATTTTTAAAACTTTTCTTCTTATAAAAATGAAAAACCAATCAGTGGTTAACATAGTTAGAGTAGGGCTTCTTAACCTGGCACACATAGGTTTTAGTGGGTCTGTGAACTTGAATGGGAAAAAACAATTTAGATTTTTATGTTCACTAATCTCTTTTATATCTCATGCTCTTATTTTATATACATTTAAAAACATTATTCTGAAGAGGGATATTACTAGACTGCTTAAGGGTACAAGATATACAAGAACAGTTAAGAACTCTGGTTTAAAAGTTTATAAAGGCATTAATTTGGGTCTCTTTTTTCACTGTGGTAATCTGTTACTATGATTTACATAAAGAAATACATTTTTCAAAGTGCCTGTAATATCACCAATGGAAGCACAAGGATTTGAAACAATGGGCAAAAACATTTATGGAGATACCATACAACAGTATATCTGACAGCATTTTCAGCTATACATATTGGCTAAGTGCCTTCTACCTGCAAAGCAATGGCTTTGGTATTGGGCAGTGGTTCTCAACCTTCCTAATGCCGCGACCCTTTAATACTGTATCTGTAATCTGTAATACTGTAATAATGTATCTGGCCTTATCTGCATGTGGGTGGACCCACCTGGAGACAGATAGAGGAACAGTGTCTTGGTTCCCAAGACCATCGGGAATATGTGTTTTCCGATGGTCTTAGGCGACCCCTGTGACCCCCATGAAAAGGTTGTTCGACCCCCAAAGAGGTTGCAACCCACAGGTTGAGAACCGCTGGATTGGGGAAACAAAAGTGGAAAATGTCACGTTTTGGATCATATTCTGAACAATCATTCTTAAATGAGAAAACACACCTTGCAAGAGTGGGAATGAAGATGATTAAGTGAGCAACTGAGCAAGAACCTGAATCAGAAGAAGGATCACCCAAAGACTTAAAAGCTTTCACATGCGGAGTCAAAAGAGGCCCGTGAATCTGAAGATTTACTTGTCGTTACCAGAAATCCAGATCTCCCAACCAGTTTGATAAAGCGATACAACAGGTTTGATGAAAATGTAGAGGTTTGAACCTTTAAAGTTTCTATGATCTGATGTGTCTCTCTCTGCCCAGGAGGACTATAACATAACAAGGCTCCTTTTGAAACACCTAGAATTTATATGTTCCAATTAATGTTGGACATATAACTAATTAACTCACTAACTTTGCTCACTAACTGTAACCAATATACATTTGAACAATGATTGCTAAAAACAGTTTTGGGACTCCTCTTCTGCAATTGCCTTCAGGGACAATTTGTAAATGACACAAGACAATCAGTTTTATTAATTTGTAGTCAAGTCACATCTAGGCCTTAACTCCAGGTGGTAAAAGCTCACTTGATCACCTACTGTAGCCATAAGACTCAGCTCTCAATAATTTTTTAACTGTTTCCAAAAAATCAAGTCAACCCTGGTCTGCTGTTACCTATTCATGATCTTCTGCCTTCCATCTCTGTGCCTTTCCCCAGGTGGTCTGCCACATCTGGAATGTATGCCTTCCTTACCTTTATATTACAGAATCCTTAGCTTCTTTCCTTAGCACAGTTCAGATCCCATCATCTATCTATATGAGGCCTTATTAATCCTCCTACTTATTAGCACTTTCTTGCTCCTGAAATTACTCTGTATTTACTTGTGTACATGTCATACCCACCCAGAAGAATGTAAGTTCTTAGAGGGTAGAGACTGCCCTAGAGTTTTTGCACAGTGTATTACTAAGCACCCTAGTGCACCCTGTTAGCAGGGGTTTTTTGATCAGCTTTGCTAAAGGAAAGACAACTTTTAAAGAGCTAAACAATCTTATTTTAATTACAGATAAGTAGAAAATACAAGCAGATAAATTAGCACAAAGATTCAATGGACAGAACTCCTACTGTCTGAACAAAGTAATTCAATCACCTACATACACCACCAGACTGGGAGAGCACACACCTCTGAGTAGTCAGGGGGTTCTTAACAAACAACTACTCAGAGTCCTGTCCAGGGAATCAAAAGGTCCTTCTCATGAGCAAGCCCCCAGAGTAAAATACCAGCCTCCCTAGTTTTCAATTAGTAGGCTCAGAGTCAGAAGGCATCACAACCATGTGACTCAGTACTTAATTGGTTAAGTACCAAGAGGTGTGAAAGCCTTCCTGCAAGCAAGCCTCCCCTTAAGCAACCTCCTCCTTAGGCAAGTTCCTCCCCAAATCCGCTTTATGTGATTCAGGATGTATCAGAGCTGTAAAAGCAGAAATATATCCGTGATTGAAGTACCTGTGTACATTTAGACCTGGGAACATGGCTCCTGTTGCAAGGGAAAAGGGGACACATGTGGTCACATAGGCTTATTAATGGACAGGGAACTTCCTCCTATTCCATTGACATAACACACAGCATGTTGGTACATAGAAAACTTGTTTGATAGAATTGAATCCCAAGAGGATGAAAATTCACCTCTGACTATATTTGAAAGAATATTTTTTAGGATTTCTACACAGTGATAAGATGGGGCACCCAAGAATTCTGAAGTCATGGCAGCAGGAACAGGTGTGACAACACTCACTCACCTATATGAGTTCTGGTAAGGATGGTTTTTTAAAAAAAAGTCATTTTACTTCAGACTCAGAACTGGTTTATCTAAAATAGTCAGAAAGGCTGAATTGTGGTTCCTAGGGGTTCCTTTCACTGGGGTCACATATTGTGATCGTAACAACAAACTCAAACTTAATTAACAGCAGCCTGCAGAAAGCTTGAGTCATGGGAGGGCCAGATTTCTCTAACCTTTAGCAGGCAAGGTAAGAAACTTAAAAAAAAAAACCGGGGGGAGGGGGAGGAGGGAAATGGTTGTTTGTCTATAGGGTCATTTTCCATTGCATAAGAAATCTCTGGAGGATTATAGGCTGAACAATTCCAAAGTAGGGAGAATGACTTAAAGGCTATTTTGGGCATTTATGTGTTGCTTTCAACAAAAGGATATTTTTGGTGGGCAATTCAGATACTCATGCAAGCTCGTAACTGGAATGGGTTTTAGAGGAAATCCTACCTATTACTGACCAAGAATCCTCCCTATAACCTCCTTGACAAGTGATCATCCAGCTTCTGTTTACTACTAACTACCTATGTGACCTTAGATATGTCACTTTACTCTGATGGGTCTCAGTTTCCTCAGCATGAAGGGGTCCAACTAGACAATGTCTCTGAGGGCTCTTCCAGTTCTGTCTATGATCCTATGAATACCAGTGATGGGGGAACTCATTCCTTTATGAATTAGACTATGTCCCTTGTAGCATACAACACTGCTACAAAGAATGAATCCACATATGGTTTGACATTTTACCAACACTTTGGGTTAAGGGACTGATAGTATGCTTATTAGCTTTGTAGAGACCATGAGTCTGGGAGGAATAAATAATAGGTCAGATGGCAGAATCAGGATTTAAAAAGATACGGACGAGGCTAGAGAAATGCGCTAGTTCTAATTAAATAAAATTTAATAGAGTTCAACATAAATCCTTTCACTTTGTTTCATGGATCATGAAACTATGTTATGGTTTCATCCTTCCATGACAGGATCAGGATCCAAAATCATAATGACAGGCAAGAATGATGGGATGACTCTAATAGGGTGAAATGTAAGAGTAAAAAATGTAAGGCTTGTATCTAGGTTCAAAAAATTCACTGCATACAAGATGGGGGAGGTAAAGCTAGAAAATAGTTTATATGAAAATTACCTGGAATACCAGCTCAGTAGGAGTCAATATTGGAGAAAAAAAGGAATGCACTCTTAGGTGGTATGAACAGAAACATGGCATGAGGGAGGTAGTCGTCTTGGTTCTACATTTTAGGAGGGATATTGAAATGCTGGAGAGCATTGGAGAAGATGAGGATGGTTGAGAGGACTCAGCATCAGTTTCAAATCCCCATGGAAGGGGCTAGATGAAGAGCATAA
This sequence comes from Pseudochirops cupreus, assembly GCA_028627135.1. NCBI lineage: Eukaryota > Metazoa > Chordata > Mammalia > Diprotodontia > Pseudocheiridae > Pseudochirops > Pseudochirops cupreus. Next base: position 324,436,397 of record CM053583.1, read on the forward strand.
CAGTGACTACTACAGAATGCTGTAACATTTATGATTTAAAATTGATGTACATGAAGTATGTTATCACAGTTTTCTCTGGGAAATCTTCAGAAGCATGCATCTTCTTTACCATTTATTTGAACAGCAAGCAATTGGTATAGCCATAAAAATGTACATAGTAAGATGGTTATTTTTTTTTAAGGCACAGCCACACAACTAGAGAAATGTCCATTTAGATACAAAACAATTATATATAGTCAATAATTTAGAAGAACTTTTGAGGTTGGGGATAGGAGCTATGCAATTGGCACTAAATATTTCAGATTGATACTAGTACTTCAGAAGAAATTTGATTAATCATATTTTCATAAATATGATAAACTTTCTTTACAGATGTTTGTCATTTTTTTCAGATTGTCCCAGATTAAGTCATCACGTTATTTGTAACTGTTAATTACTACTATTACTATACTGGTATATACACATATATGTATATGCAGAAATAGTCACAGAAAAGATGTATATGTATCTATCCATCCATCTATCCATACACACACACACACACACACACACACACACACACTCTCTCTCTCTCTCTCTCTCTCTCTCCTTGAATACATTATTTTCCTTTTCATTGTTATAGACTTTTTACATTTCTAATCCCTATCTGTAGTCTACTATGAATATGTGAGAATGGCATAAGGAGGTAGGAATGTATATGTTTAAATTTATGGCATACTTGCTCACCATATCTATGTGGAGGAAGAAGGGTATAGGGCAAGGGGGGTTAGAGTTGGAGTCAAGAGAGACCTATGTTCAAATCCCACTTCAGATATTTACTTAATGCAAATCATTAACCTCTCTAGGCCTCAGTTTCCTCATCTGTAAAAAGGAATATTAATATCTCACAGGGTGGTTGTAGAGAGCAAATAAGATCAACATATAAAAAAATCTTAAAAATCTCCAAAGTGCAATATAACTTGTAACTGCTATTATGAAGTATGCAATATAAAAATGGGATCCTTTGGGGAAGCCTAGATTGCAGATAACTTTTTCTTTACCCATTCTAAATAACTACAGTGCTTTTTTAGATTATAGGACCAAAATGTTCTGGGCTATTCTGCAGACAAACTTTTTTCAAAAAAAGAAACGGAAACTTCCTTTAATTTTTAATATAGGAATTTCATGCTCAACTGCACTAAATTATTGTTAAAGAAATTAATTTAAATTTGTTTTCTGCCCTTCCTCTGTTCTTGGCAGGGGTTGGTACTGGTAGAAATAAATCCAAACCTAAACCTGTCATACAAGGGGTGGCTGGAGGAAGTGGGGATATTTAGATTGGAGAAGAGTACGTTTAGAGGTGGCATTGATCAACACACATTTATTAAGCACCTACTACTTCATCACAGTTATCTTAGGTCCTAGGAGTACAAGGACAAAAATGAAGTGGTCCCTGCTCTTCAAGAGGTCACCTTCTAAGCAGGACAGAAAATGTTACGTATATCTCAACAGCCGCTGTATGGAGGAGATCAAACATGTTTTGCTTGGCCCCGAAGATGAAAATTAGAAGCAGTGGGTAAAGACTGTAGAAATATGCATAAAAGGAAATAAACAATAGATATGTAAATGGAAAGAACCCCTAAAAACCCCCCACAAGATCACCGACAGTAAGCCTGGCTTAAAGGAAGAGATGAGAAGATGCCCCGCCCCCGCTCTGCAGGGGGGAAGTGTGGGCGACGTAGGTATTGCATACATACAGTTTCAGACTTTTTGATTTGTTGATCAATTATGCCGATTTTCCCCTCTTTATTATTTGTTATATGGGATGGCTCTCCCAGAGGGGGAGAGGGAGTGATGCTTGGGGAAATTATGATGATAAAAGACATCAATAAAAACTTGTCTAAAAATAAAGACGTTTGGTCTTGGGGTCAAAAGACCTGGGTTAAAGTTTGCGCTCTTTTATATATTAGCTGCGTGGCCCTGGGCAAGTCACTTCCCTATCCGGGATACACACACACACACACACACACACACACACGTAATTAAGAAGCTGGACTAGATGATCTCTAAGGTCTTTTTTATCTCTAACATCCTGTAACTCTGATCTTTGGATAGGAAGGACAAAGTAATCATAATAGGGATGAAAATTCCTATTGCTTTTGTTTTTAAAGTTTAAATAGTACTTTTCTAGCAATAACTTTTGAAGCAGCTCGTGTAAATATAGACATCCTCATTTTAAAGAGAAGTTACCTTAGGCTCAAAGAAATTAAATCCCATTTGTCCAAGGTCTTATGCCTGGTAACTGTCAGAGCTGGGATTGGAACCCAGGCATCCTGACTTTATTTTGTTTCTGCCATTTTGTCTTAAGCTCTTTCCACTATATTGTCTTGCTGCTGTATTACACTGTGAATATATGTACACACACATATACACATGTACACGTATATATTTCTATATGTATATATATACTTATATGCACGTATGTATACATGTGTATATACATTGTATATGTATATGTGTGTGTATATATCTCTATTATCTATGCTTTTTAGTGAGCATTCATCCTTTCTGAGCTGTTAGCATGGTATTGTAGAAAGAGCACTAGATAGGTAAGTGAGCAGTCTAGTCCCAGTTCTGCCATGTAGGAGCTGTGTGGCTTTGGATAAGTCACTTAGCTTCTCTGACCTGCAATTTCCCCATATATAAAATAAGTGGGTTTGGCTAAGTCTCTAATTTTAGAAACCTTCTGAATCTATGACTTTAAGCCTGTCATTTTCTATGAAAAAAAAAATCAAGTTTTTTCAAATAAAGATGCCAATAGAGTTCTCTGAATTAATCTCTAGCTTTTGATTGTGACAGTGTTCTTTATATTTAATTCTAGCTATTAATTTTTATATATTTCAATATTCCATCCATTCTATCCCCACCCTTTCCACAAGTACTTTATTATATATTCCTTTCATTCTAGCTTGTTAAAGATTTAATTCAAGTCTAGCTATGAATGTCTGGTTAAGATCTAATTTATGTTTATGTTCCTTCTCTAATGTTTCCGTTTTCTCTTCTAATTGACTTATTTTCTCCATTCTTTTTCGGTTGTTTGTGTTTTGCAAAGCACTGAATTAGTTTGCCTCTGATTACCACTTTGGCTATAGCCCAAAGAATACTGTTGGATTCCTTGTAATTCTGTGATTTATTTGTCTGAATGTTAAAAAAAAACAAAATCAAAACTGTCTACAGGCTATTCCCCCCCCCCCCCCAATACAGTGTCATTAAATCCTTCATGAGCCTTTATTTAATTTGTTAGGTTATCTTTAATTAACATTTTCATATTGCCATGATCTAAAAAAAAAACTAGTGAGTCTAATTTCACATTGTATCATTTAAATTAAATTATATTCAAGTCAGTTCAACAAACATTTGTGAAACACCTATTACTTGCAAGGCACTGACATGAACAGGGGCTGTTCTGGCCTTTAAGAGCAGAGTGCGTGAGGATGAGAGGTGGAAGGTGGTAGATAGTATATGTACCAGCAAGTACAGTAGAAGGTAGTTTAGGGAGGAAGAGCAGTAATAACTGGGGGGCCCAGGAAAGGTTTCTGTTGGAGGTGGACCTGAGCTGAACTGAGACTCAAAGGATTTTAAATGGCAGAGCTGAGGAAGGAGGAACAGCCTACATGAATGAACAGAGACTGGAGGTAGAATGCAGAATTAACGGAATAATTAGCAGTGCAATTTGACTAGAATTTATGAGTATATGAAGGAAACAGGCAATGAGCTGGAAAGGCCAGACTGCTGAGGGCCTTAAATGCCAGGCTGAAGAGTCAGTATTCTATGCTAGAGGGAGCCACAGAAAGTCTTTAAGAAGGTGAAGGACATGGTTAAGTCTAGGCCTTAGCAGTCAGAAATCACTGAAGTCACGAAAAAAATTATCTAAATCACTATTAAAAGAGAGGCAACATGGTCTAGTGAATAAAGAACTGGTCTTGGGGCCAGGAAGACCTGACTTCCCTTCTCAGCTCTACATCTCTCAGTGCCCCAGGCAGCTTCCTACGGTGGGATACTGCAGAGGACGTTGTCGTTGTCGCATGCATTGGTAGAGAATTCCCTCACATTCCTAACATCAGTGAAACCACAGGGCCAATCCCTACTGCTATGCCCACCACTAACAAAAGAAGTACAAATTCAAACACCAACAATAGGTCTCACAACATTCTAGTCAAATTTATAAAGAAGATAGAAACAGAAATGGTCAAGTTAAGGGCTATGGGAACACAAACATTAATATGCCATTGGTGTAGCTGTGCATTTACCGAATCACTTTGGAAAATGATTTGGAATTGTGCAAGAAACATCATTGCTCATTCCATTTGACCCAGCAACTCTACTACGGTGAATGAAGTAAAAAAAAAAAAATAGAAGGTCCCCTATTATACCAAAATATTTCCTGCAGCACTTTTTAATGTATCAAAAAACTGGATGCAAAGTAGGTGCCTTGTAGTACTTCTGCACCATTCAAAATGATAGATATGAGGAATCTGGAGAAAGAAGGCAAGAATTGTATGAACTGATACAGAGTGAAATAAGGAGAACCAGAAGAATGGTCCATACAAATGAATATACTCATGTAAAGAACAACACTGACATCAGAACTCTGATTAATGCAGTGACCATCTTTTTTTTTTCCCTTTGGAGAGGGCAGTTGGGGTTAAGTGACTTGCTCAAGGTCACATGGCTAGTTTTGTGTTAAGTGTCTGAGGCTGCATTTGAACTCAGGTCCTCATGACTCCAGGGCCAGTGCTCTATTCATTGCGCCACCTAGCCACCCTGCTGTAGTGACTGTCTTGGTACTGGGGAACAGAGGATGAAAGATATTTTTCTCCTCTTGATAGTGAGGTAGGTAGAGGATAGGGACTGCTGTGTATAATGTTAGCTGTGGTCATTTTTTGGGTAGTTCTGCTTAACTGTTTTACTTTGTTACAAGCAAGGATTCAGTGTGTGGGAAAAGGGTATATTGGGTGATGACTATAGTATTAAAAAGGTAGCAGTAAAACAAACAAACAAACAAAACATGAGAGAAAAATCACTGGTGCCCTTGGAGTGTCAGAAGAGTAGATATCAAGGGAGCATCAACTGAAAAATCTAATCTGGTATAGAAATCATGACAAAGTCATTGAGTAAAGAGTACACAATTCTTTAAATGCTTGTTTTTTTTTTTTACTCACTTGCTATATTATAGTTTTGTAACTTAGCTCCAGACATATGATAAAGGCATCTAGCTGGTGGTACATTAGATGGAGTGCTGGGTCTAGAGTCAGGAAGTTCTCATCTGAGTTCTGACTTGGCCTCAGACATTTACTAACTATGTGATCCTTATGTCAAGTCACTTAACCTTTGTTTCCTCACCTGTAAAATGGATATGATAATTGCACCTACTTGGTGCTAAAGAAATGCTTATTTTCCTTCTCCTTTCCCTATTGATATTATTTATGACTTTCCATTAAATTCCCATTTCTTTCTTTCTTCCCTCAGACCACTTTGTGTTGTACCTCCAAAATGTATTTATCCCTGCAATTGTATATTAGAGGTACTATGGTGCAGCCTTGTAACCAGGAAGACCTAGGTTCAAATACCATCTCTGGCATACCCTATTTTTGTGACCACGAGCAAGTTGCCTCACAGTGACTTTTAGGCAACACTTTAAGATTCTAAGTTTCAGAAAAGGTGCTGATTTGCATCAATGGAAGGAATTTCCACACTGGGAATTCCCCTAGCCAGTGAAATCAGAGGTCCCTGCCCTCCCCTAAATAAATTTTATACCTGTCTATTGATGTCATAGACCTTTATCATCAGACTCTAAGCTCCTTTAAGGTAGGGGCTATGTCGTATGTAAACATTGACTTTCTCTTGATGTTATAATTAGTGTTCTGTATGCTGAGAGTGCTTAATAAATTGAAAAAGGAAATTCAGAACTTTCTGAGTATGAATTTTATGGAATCTTTTCTATATCTTCAAAAGAAATATAGCTAAAGATTAATATCTCAGCTTCATCCAGTTGTATACTTTTTAAAAAATTAAAAACAAACTCTAAAATGGCTTCAGTTCAGTAACGTTTGAAGTTTCGTGTGCCATACTTTTGGATGAAGTGTCATGAGATCAATTCTATTTGCCAATCTTCATGATCAGGTAAGAAGCAGGCAATAATGCTTTTATTCCTATTTTGGGTGGGATTTTAAATTGTGAAAACAGATGTTTGTGATGGGAAAGAGAACCAAATAAAGACAGTCAGACAATCTAATTCCCCAGAGCTGTATTCGTTTGCCACAGTGAGCTCTCGCTTGGCTCTAACTCCCCCTTCCTTTCAAACACAATCAGCTATTATAGCTAGAAGGAGCATAAAGGCCAGTTTAGGAATGCCAGTCCAGAGTCCTGGGGCTCTCCTTGATTCTGCATGTTGGCGAAAGGCAGAATGGGGGTGGGGAGAGACGTTGCTGCTTTAGAACCACTTGCAGCAACTGTCTTCCTGCCCTCACATACCAATCGCCAAGCCTGGTAGCACTTACTTGTGATTCTGTTAACCCTTACCCGCTTCATTTGGTAAATCATGGTAGTGTAGTAGAAGAGCACCATGAAGCCCCCATGAGGGATGTTTTGAGTAACAAATATGAATTCCTTTCTGCTAGCCTAAGTACCTTTGCCCAGTATCCTTTGGTATGCATAAAATGTTTGTCTGTGGCTTGGTGGTAGCAGAGGTAAAATCAGAAAGGATATCTTTTAAGGTCACTACTTAACCAAGAACCATTTCTCCCTCTTTGGCAGCAGGCTGCAAAGAATAATGACAACCTCCAACCTACCTCCTTCCACCCACTTCAGGGCACTGTGAGCCTACGTGGTAAAATAGTCACTAGGTGGAGCTGTCACTCCTTTGTCTAAGACCTGGGGACTTTTTCTCCAAAAAGGAGTCCTTTCCTTAGGTGATAGTCAACCAGAAACCCAAGAGGAAGGCCTAGCGTTCCTCCACACCCTTTCTTAGACAGACATCAGATGGGGGGCTTTCTTGGACAGAAGGGGATCTGGAAGTTTGTCTTGGGAACTTGGCACTCATTAGCTCTTTCAGTTCCCTTACATAATTTGAATGATTTAAGCTTTACTTTTTCTTCTCTTTGCTCTCCACCTCCATCACTTTTTTTGATAACATAGACCTATATAAGGTTTTATAGCCAGAAATGGCCACACACAACATCGAATCTAACCTTGCTTGTTTATAGATAAAGCTGATATCTGCCTTCAAATTAATCAGTCAATTAATTTATTAGATTTAGAATTTATTAAATACTTACTATGTGCTAGGAATGGTGCTGAGTCCAGTGCTCTATTATATATGCTATAGATTTTCCTTCCTGCTTCTGATGGGCATATCCCATCCACAGGGGACCTATTTCTCCCCTCTAGGTATCTTATTTCTCCAAGGGCAGATGCAGTTAATGCACAAATTTCTAACTGATGGGCAACTGGAGGTTTAACACCAATTAGGATCTCTGTTGACTAGTATACACCTGTAAGCCACAATTTCTCCATCCCTCTGAGAGGATGCTGAGGCACAGAGCCAACAGTGTTGAGAAGCAAGGTATAGGAAACTAACAAGCCCCTAGTGCTGAGATGCTACAGGGATACGGCATGCGACCCTGGACATTGTTACAGAGACCTTTCTCTGAAATACAAAAGAAGGGGGAAAATGGAATAAAAAGCACTGAGGAACATAAAAACCTGCAAAATGAAGTTTTATGAGAATTCATCTTAAGATCTGGGTTGTGCACATTTCAAACAGTGCTGGTACATTTAAAGGTCATTTGAACTATGTTCCATACTCATAAAGTAGGAACTATTTATGTAACATGCACTATTCTAAAAAGACAGATAAACTGCTTCACTGGTTTGTTTAGTACACTGGATTCTGGTTTAGTATATGGAGAACTGGTTTCTAGTGTCCATTCGGCTACAAAGAGCTCTGTGAGTACAGTTGTCACTTTGACTTCCCTGGGCCTCAGTTTCCTCACTTGTAAAATAAGAGGATGAAATGACAGGAGCTTCAAGGACCTATTCAGCTATGAAGAGTGAAAAGTATATATTTTTTGTGTTTTTCAGGGCAGTCCCCACCTGTACTTCCTCTTCTCTTAAGTTCCATATTATAATTTATATCCAAGTTACTAGAATTTGCAGTAATACAGAAGAGGGATGCAGATAACACAAAATAAAAAAAGAAACAGAAAAATAATTTCTATTTGGCTATGGATGGCTGTGGAGGTAGTAAAGGGTGTGACCCTCCTGCTCTATGGCAGTAGATTTACCTTCCAAAGTGCGTTTTGCTTAAATGAATACTCAAATGAGTTTCCAATTTTAAATTAGTTTGCACATAGTGACCAAATGGAATGGTGAGACGGGAGGCAGTTTGGCAGCCTACTACAGAGAAGAAATCCATTTTAGAATAAAAATATGGGGTAGTCCAATCTATACTGAGTTGTAGGGGATGCAAAAGAGCCACATAATCATTGAACTGGAACACTAAAATCAAACTGTTTTCAGAGATAATCTACAAAGATGCTAATTCTGGTGAGGATACTAGCTATCTGATGCATTCACCTCTGGCAAAGGTCTCTCATTGCTTCTATGCTATCATAAAAGTCTATGCTAGTTTTCTTTGCAAGTCATAGTAAGGATGGAGCTTTGGGGAAGATTGGGAATTATTTAGACATGAATGTGAATTTTATATAATCGCAGTCACAATTTATACCTTTCAATTCTTCCATTTAATCCAATGTAGAAAAAAATTGTGGAACAGTTATTATGTGCTAAACTAAGTATATCGTTCCATATGCAATTCTTAGTATGGTCCTTGACAACAATGGACTAACAGTCATTGAACTGGTTCTCTTCAGATCTGGTTTTCCTCGAAAACTCCAACCTTATTGAACCTAATTCAAATAAATGAATAGTTTTTTTCCCATGGACTTTTATTCAAGAAACCTATCTGTTCCTTTATGATCACTTTTATCATGGTTTTTAAGCTTTCATAGGTTTTTTGCCTCTTTCAAAATGGCTGCACTTATGAAAATGCACTGGCTTTATTATTTTTTCTTGCTTTGAAATAAATGGCATAGTTTTGTGGTTTGCTCACATATCATATGATATGACTGAACTGAACACTTTTTTCATATATGACAGATCACATTTGCCCTTAAACTTCTGTAACTTTCTATTAGAATACTGTTTAGAACACTGATACTCAAGATTTACACAACAAGCATATAACTTCAGAGCTAGAGAATCTTGCATCATCTGCCTCAGTCCTCGTCTTTTAGAGATGAGAAACCAAAGTCCAGAGAGATTAAGTGACTTGCTTAAGCTTGTTAGTGAGAGGAGTGAGACTAGAACCCAGGTCTCCTGAGTCAATCTAGTATTTTGCATGTGAAGAGCCAATTAGACTTTTCATTTTCATTTTAAACCAATGGATCTATATTCTATCTCTCTATCCTCTATTTTCTATCCCTTATCATCTGTTTATCTATGGAATTTGCATGGAACACTGAAACATTAAGGAATTTGTTGATGGTCACAGAAATAGTTTATACCAGAAACAGAGGTTGAATTAAGTTTTCCTCAGTTGAAGATGTACTCGATAAAATTTCAAAATAAATTCTGAGTAACACAAAATAACATAATAAAAATGAAAATAAACATTGAGAAAATTATGATTATATAATACAAATAAAAACAAGACATCTAAAGTTTATAAGAAACTATTAACCTTACTCTAAAGAAAAATTCCCTAGAAACCAGAGATATCTGAAAGTGGAGTGAGCTACTTCAGAAGACAGGGTGTTCCACGGCTCTTGGGAGCTGGATGGCCATTTTGTCATAAGAGTTCTTTTTCAGGTATGGATTAGACTAGAGGAATGCTGAGGTTCCTTCCAATACTAATATGATCCTATAATTCCTGATTCCAAGAGAGACCCTCTATCTGCTATGTCATTGATGTCTGTCTGTCTCTCTCTTTTCACTGTAACATCACAGAGCTATTAAAAACTTGTATTAGTAGACACAAATATAAATGGCTTCCATGGCATATTTTCCCAAGGTAACCATGACTTTAAAAGTAGTATTCTTAAATACCTTTATGATTTTTCAGGCATACTTTTCTGAGTTGTGTATGTGTAATTAGAATCAAAATTTAAATAAAAATATGACAGTAAGCATTTATATAGAGCATCTAAATAAGCAGAAAGTTCAAATAATGACAATTTTTTCCCCTCTTCTTCAAAGAGAGAATTGACAGCTAAACAAGCAGTTACTAGGAATTTATTTTTCAAAAAACAATTTCCAGGGCATATTATAGAGTCAGTATAGATTCAACCCAGTTTTTCACACCTCCTATGTGATTAGTGCTGTGTAATAATAGCTGATGTTCATAATTACAACCCTGAGGCCCTGCAAACCCAAGAAGTGACTTCTGAATCATTAAAAAAAGATTAGATTGTATTTAGTATAGTTTTGTATTAAGTAGAGTTCACAAGTGCTATTTTAAAAATTGGTAATGTATATGTGTTATATATACATGGCAGTTCTCCCACAACACTCAATTATACAGAACACCATAATTCCAGAAAAATGAGAGTCTTTGTTCTTTTTTTTTTAATGACTGAAATACAAATTAATTTTTATCATCATTTTCCAGAGTTTTCTACTTCTTTATACGGAAAAACCATTATGCTTTGCATTCTGCAAAAGATTGCTTTGTTTGAAAGTATTCACGCTTACTTCAAGAGAAACATGAAATCTATGCATTACTCAAAATAACTATCTTTTGGTTCAATTTTGAAAGGATGGTGAATGGCTGGTATATATGTCATCACACAGTTAAACAGCATGTCTCATGACTTAACAGGTGTGCAGACAGATGCGACCTGTTTATTATATTTTATCCTGACTCTTAAAAATTTCACCATTGCCAGAAGGCCACTAGACACCTGTACAAAAGTTAAACCAAAATAAAAAATGGAGTAAAATCCAGCAGTAAACAGATTTTAACTCAGCTACTTCCCTCCTTATGATTAAAAAAAAATCCAGAATTTTAGGTTCTCAGATACTTTAAATAAAAAAAAATACTTTTAATAGCACACCCTATGAATTCAAATGAAGGGAATGCAAAAGTCACATGACATTAAAATATCTGAGAATATACATGTATATATGTATGTATGTATGTATGTATATTTGGCAGGCAGTCATCCAGAAGGATATTTTTCTTGGGCTTATAAGGCTACTTCTAGTTTACAGGCCCTGTAATATAGAAGTTTCCATTTCCATTGTAGAAAATACAGGAATTATCAGATTGTAGAAATAGGCATGTTTATCTGTATAATTGTTTTGTAGAAAAGAAACACACAGATATGTGTGCATGTGTATTTGTCCAAGTAAAGCTATGTCTGGATAGACAGCCTAGATGTGATTGGGAAGATAGAATGATCTTAAACATAAAAAAAAAACAACTTCATTTAGGGCTTAAAATTAGTAAAGGTAATTAAAATTATTTTTGAATTAAAAATGTGTTACTCAAGATTTAAAAATGACTTATCAACTTCATTATTTAAAGAATGCTAACAATTCTTTTTCAACTCCTTTTTAGAACAACTACATCAACTGTCAAAATGCAGACTGACTAGGCAATTGAGCAAATATTTTCATTTAGATCATAATACAAACATGCTTTCAGGAGAAATCTTGTTTAAATTTTTCCATGTGATAAAACAGTAAAAAAATCATAGGGCAGAATCAAAGTAGAAAATGTATTATCAAAAAATTTCTGTGCAAAATCTGGTGAAAATTAGGAACTATTGTTTAGAGAAACCAGATGAAAAGAATCAAAGAGTCTAGTCTTCCACAGAAAACATTCTGACTTTCTGTGTCTGAAGAGCTTAGTCTTAGTAGGAGCACTCATTCTAACTGCAAGGGGGCAAGAGAAGTTATTGATATAACCAAATAAAGTAGAGAGCTTTAGAGATTAAAATTAACACCTTGGACTGCCTGCCACTCAGAAGTGAATAGATTCCTAAGCTGACTACAGAAGATAATGGATGAACCATGACAAAAGGTGCTTTCACAACACATCCAAGTAGCAGCTTTACTTAAAGAAAAAAAAAAGGGATGATAAATGAAAAGTATATTTATGAGGAACCAGAAACCACTCAGATAAAAACCACAGTAGTTGTGAAAGTCATAAAACATGGATCTATTCCACAACAATAAAAATGTGTAAGGTATGTATGGTAGGCTTGGGAAGGAGGGGTACAAAATAATAATAAAATAATCCCTGTCCTCAAGGAATTTACATAATAGTAAGGAAATATAACAAACACACAGATAATGCAGAGTAACTGAGAAGGGAGAGAACACTAATAAGTGGAGAATCAGGGAAGGATTCATGGATGAGTTGTCTTGAATACTAAACATTGAAGGAAAACAAATGTTCTGAAAGGTAGAGATGAGGAGGAAGTACATTCCAGGAATGGGGGACAATTTAGGTAAATAAACAGAGACAGAGAATGCAATGCCTTATTTGGGGGATGGGTTTGGTTGGAACAGAGAGTATGTGAAGGAAGATAATATGAACTAAATATGGAAAGGTAGGTTTGTATCAGATATAACTCCAAATTATAATTAATTTGGGAAAGTGGCATCATCAGTCCAGGTGGGCTGCAACATGTTACCAACAATGACTTGTACAGTGAGAGATCACCCAAAAGGTGGGCCAGCCATTGAGTGAGAAGGATAGACAACAGTTGGAACCTTAGTGTTGTTGGTAGCTTCAAAATATTAAGTGAATAAAAGGAAGGAATCTAGTGCATGGTAGATCTTCTCTATGGAAAATTTATGAAAAGACGTAGTTTAAAAATTGGACAAAATGTGGAAGCATGACTGGATTGTGATCTTAACTGAAGAAAAATATCAACACCATCAGAATCAGAGCATCCAAGAATGGAATCATGATTTAGGTATAAATTCTGCTGAAATACACTAAGAGGCAAATTTATCAGAAGAAAATTCTTAAAACACCACTCATCTCCAATGAAACTACATCCTCTGGAGACAGTAATGGCGATAAGGACTGAGCTGAGAGCTATCGCTACAGCAAGTGGAGCAGATGGCAATGAAAAAAGACATACACTAGTAAAAGGGGTATGACATACATATTACAAATATACATAAGATAAGGAATATGGAAATATGTTACAACCACTGGCAATAATGGTCACCTGAACTAGAGGGACCTGAATGAGCTTTTGTTTCTAAGACAGGCCCAACTGTTCTTCTATGTACTGCTTGGAATTATACTTTTAGGATGGCTAGGATGCTTTTGATAGTACCCTATGAATTCAAATGAACAGAGCACAAAAGTAATTTTTTTTCCTTATCTGGTTTTCATGGAGACCTGGTAGAAAGGTATGGGAAAACCAGGAAGCAGTGGCTTACTCATATTTTCTTTCCCTGTCCCTTCCAGCACCCCCCCGCCCCCCATTAGATAGCCAATGTAGAGCTAGAAAAGTGACCAGGACCCAAAAAGGAGTGTGAGGCATCAATTTTCTGTGATGAGGCCCAGGGTGTCAAATTAGCCTTTATTGGATGCCTGGGCTCCATAATGGGTGAGACCAGATAGCCTAGGGGCCTTTCTTGCATGCTAGTCAATTCTATAGCAAGAAATTTAAAATCATGAGGCATTTACAGGCCTTTTGACTTCACAAAAAGCATTTAATGATGAATTTTTTCATGTTCTGGATTTTGCTTCTCTCTACCTCCTATAGCAATCTGCCAGTGCATCATGAATTGTATAGGCATACATAAATATAAAAATGGTATAGTCAGTATTGAAACTATAGTCCCATTTGATTCTTACCACCTAATGTTGCCTGCACAAATATCTTTGGAAGCTGCTAACTCTTCATATTATATAAGTTGTTCATGCCCACTCTCTCTGTCCCTTAGAGGAATAAGGGAAAGCAAGGATCTCTCATCAGGCTTATTCATACAGCACTAATGAGAACCCCTGTTATTGTTATTTCCTGTTCATCTTATTAAAGAATCCCATGAGGATCTGACATGGTTGGTCAATATGTCAAGCACACTAAAGGGCATGCCAGTTTTGGAAGGTGTGGTGAGTCTGGAGTCGGAAATTTCAAAATTCTTACCTTATATTTGGATAACTACTGGCACCTTGATACCAGGAAATGGAAAAAAAAAAGGCAAGTGGGAAAGGTAAAAACTAAGAGAATTTCAAAGATGGTGTTGGCTCACCCCTAAAACTGAACAACTACAGTGTTTGTCTAGTTGCACGCATTTAAATTTATCACCCCTTGGGTATATTTACCTTTGGAGAAAAATTCAAAAGTACATAATTTTGGAGAGAAAAAAGTGATATAAAGGCAGTATCTTGGTGCACCAAAAAAAATGCAATCTTTATTTTATGTGGGCTATATTTGAAGCAATCTTTGAGATAAGCACTTCAAAACATAGTTATCTTAGTCATTAAAATAGGAAAAATTCACTAGTTTTGATTTTTCATCTTTTTCTACTTAATGGTATGAGTTAAACTTGTTAGCATAAAAACTGTATCCTTTGTTTAACAGAACTCAAATAGTTTGTAATATTGTTTATCTAGAAAGTTATATGGTTTTCACCAGATAAAGTACCCCAGCCACCATTTGGTTATTTATGTCTCCTCTTGATTATTCTAAATGATCCATGGTTTTTTTTTTTATCAACTAATGAGTTTTCTTGGAAATTTACTGAAGAAGAGACATTTTCAGTGTTATCCAGATAGTCTGATGAAAGGAATTATTTATTCTGTTTTGTCCTCAGTATGATGAACATACTTCTTGTTTTTTGCCACTGAAAAAGGTAGATTTTATTTATTTGTTTCACCTCTTTAGCCTTGGATGATTATTTTATTTCCTAAACCATACACTTTTCTTAGTTTCATCCACCCCAAGATCTTTTCAGCTAGTAATTATAGATATTGAGCCTCCCCAATGAACAACAGGGTAGGACTCTTCTGGTCACTCTTACCTCACCCATGACTGCTATAGGCGTTTCTCCCGTTGCCTGAGCAACACGATGTTCTACTAAGTAAAACATATATTCATCGTAGAGCAGACGGATCAGGTGGAATGAGCCAAAGCTAGCAGCACTGCGCAAGGTGAGGTCCCGAATAACCATTGAACTGTTCCAAGAGAAAATATATATAGGCAATCAGTATTATTGGCAGCCCAAGTAGCAGTTGATTTGAATGAACCATTTATAGCAGAAACTTAAACAGACTCTGTGTTTGCTGGCCTTTCAGGTGACAGGGGAAGACTTTTATTACTGAAAAGTATGATTGGCTCAGATAGTTTGACTAGGATGCTAATGTGACCATAGTTCATGGTTCAATTCTTGCATGGGCCATACTGCAAGAAAAAAAGAACTATCATGGGTCCACGTGTCACTCTAACTATGATGTGAATGATGACAATTTGAGAGGTACTCTAGCCTGGAGAAAGAGAACTGGATTTGGAGTTACAAGACAGGTTTAAGTTCTGGATCTGCTACTTACTGTCAGTGTGACCTTGGGTAAATTACTTATCATTTTTAGTTTCTTCATCTGCAATATGATGCAGTTGGAATAGATAACTTCTAAGGCTCCTTTCAGTTCTAAATCCTATGATCATAGCTATTCATATTATTAAAACCATAATCTAAAGGATATTATTTTTCTAACCTTATTCAAACTAGGCAACATAGTATATTATTATCACAATTTCCAAGAATTGAAGTCAATTATTCTAAGAACTGAAGAAACACAGAAACATTATATTTGCTCCAATTTGTATCTTTCTAGATGAAAAAAAATTAGGAGCCAGGCCTATTGGTTATAGAAAAGGGCTGGCAGTCATAAGATTTTAGGGTTGAGAGTTTTAAAGGCCCCTTAGGATCACCTACTTCAACTTTTTCACTCCACAGATGAGAAAACAAAGACCCAAAAAACGGAAGTGATTTGCCAAGGACATACAACCTTTAAGTAGAAGGGCTGGGCTCTGAAAATGGGACTTCTGAATCTAATACATTACGCTTAGATTCTAATCCATATTCTGAAGTACTAATTTACTTAAAAAAAAAAGCCTAATAAACAGGACCGTTTTTGCCCCCTTCCTTATTTCACATCATTTAGACAGCTTCCTTACTATTTCCTCCATGCCTGGGGCACATGAGGAAGTGGCTCTTTTTCTTTACAAGATAAATCTTCCTATGGACACATGAATCTGTTCCTTACTGTCTTCTCCAGAAGATCCCCCCCAATTATGCTCATCTTCTCTCTAACTTCCAATCTCTCCCTACCTACTGATTCCTTCCATATGCACATATTCCTCCCTGATCCTAAAGAATGAAATAAAACAAAAAACAAGCTCCCTTGATCAAACCATCCTCACTAGATATTGTCCTGTCTTACTCTTCTTGTCCAAACTCTTTGAGAAAGTTATCTATACTAGCAGCCTCCTCTTCTCCTCTCACTTTCTTGTAAACCCTCTGCAATTCAGCTTGTGATCTCATCATTCAACTGAAACTGTCCTTCCCCAAGACACCAACTGACCAATCTTCATTGCTAAATCTAATAGCACTTTCTCAGTCCTCATTTTCACTGATCTTTCAGCAAACTTTGATACTCTTGATGATATCCTTCTCTAGGTTTTCATGGCATTATCTTCTCCTGGTTTCCCTACCTATCTGACTACTCCTTCTTAGTCTCCTTTTGCTGGATCTTCATACAGACCCCACCTACTAATTGTGTGCCCTACTCAGTTTTCCTTTCTTTTCCTTCTGTACTATTTCACTGATATCATCAGTTTACACGGGTTCAATGATCACATATATGCAGATGATTCTAATCAACTGTTTTCTCATCAATTTTCTTTTAAATATCTTAAGTTGAATATTCTGTAAGCATCTCAAACTCAACATGTCCAAAACAGAACTTATTATCTTTCCCCCCAAACCCTTCCCCCACCCCAACTTTCCTATTAAAGGTCAAGAGTTCCATCATCCTTGCAATCACCCAGGCTTGCAAACTCACTGTCAACCTTGACTTCTCACTATCTCTCTCCCCATCATTCCCCATGTACAATCTGCCATCAAATCTTCAGCTTTCTACCTTCACAGCCCCTTCACCTCACTCACACAGTCACCACCTTGGCACAGGCCCTCATCACTTTACACCTAGACAATTGCAACAGTCTGCTGGTCTGTCTTAAGTCTTTTCCTATTCTGATTTATCCTTTACTCAGCTGCTAAGGTTATTCCCTTAAAGTACAAGTCTGACCATATTTCTTCCCTTCTCAGTGAATTCCAGGGTTTCCCATTACCTCCAAGATTGTACAGAAATTCCTCTGTTTGGCATTTATAAGCCTTCACAATCTTGATCATTCCTACCTTCCCAATCTTTTTATACTTACTTCCCCTCCAAGAACCCCATGGTCCAGCTACACTGACCACCTTGATGTTCCTTGAATACAACACTACATCTAATGACTCCAGTTGGACCTTTTCACTGGACGTCCCTCTTTTACTTCTCTCTCTCCTCACTTCTTCCTTCTGATTTTTCTGGTTTCCTTCAGACTCGGCTCAAATTCTATTTTCTACAAGAGGCCTTTTCTGGCTTCACCCCCAGCCCACTCCACCCTATATTGCTGCTCGAGATTTCCCTCTGAGATTATCTTACTTCTTACTCTGTCTGTTACTATGTATGTACATACTCTTGTATGTAAATATTTATTTACATGCGGCCTTTCCCACTATTATGGGAGCTTCCTGAGGGCAAGGACTGTGTTTTGTATTTCTTTGTATGTCCAGCCCTTAGCATATTGCCTGGTATGTAGTAACAGCTTAATAAATGCATACTGATTGACTGAGTGTAAATAGCTTTTGAAAGAGCCTGACAACTAGGGACTAGCTTAGGATGTTCCAAGTGTTTTGAGTAACTTCTCATCGAAGAAAACTATAAAATAGGTTGTTTAATACTGTAATGCAGCATTTCAACACCAGACTTCATTAAGATGCCATTAGTAGTTCCTTAGTCACATCAAACACATTCCCTAGGTTATCTGAATGTTAACAGAGCTTTCTGCAAAATAAAAACCACAAATATATTTCAGCATCATTTCTTTCACGTACATATTACTGAGTCCAGATTTTAGAATAGTGAGTTTCTCCTCTAATAGCTAACAATGCTGTAATCATGTAAATGACTGTAGGGAAAATTGTTTAATACAATTGCAGATGCTATCAATTAGTTTTCTTCTGCAGTTACAGAAATCTGAAATCTCTTTATTAGGTCCTTTGTCAATTAAAAATATTTTCAAAAAGAATTACTATTACTTGCATAAATAGGGAACTAAGTACTGAACTTTGCAGATAAGTGAAGAAATGATCTGACTGTCAAGTACAACATCTCTCTGAAGGTTTTTATTTTAAAATAATTCTCAAGCCTGCAGTGGCATTACTATCAAATATTTAGAGAAAAGATCCAAATAGAAAATCAGCTGAAGCAAGGTGTTATTAGTGTTGTGTATTATGTTATTCTCTTCCTGGTGTGTGTCTGCCCTTAGTGTCAAGTATTAAATGACACAATTAGCAGTTTAATTGGAAACCTATTGTCTGCTTTTGTCTTGTATAAGATACATTGCAATATTGACTCCATTCAATTTCATGTTGCTAAGTTACTGTGTACTTGGCTCCCTTTCAGAAGGGAAATGTAATTGTTAATTATTTTATGATGAATAAGAAATATCTTTATGTATTTATCTTTTTTTTGCTCATAATATCTAAATTGGAATGCACATATGAATGAATATGACAGGCTTAGCTCCACTCTTTGAATACCATCAGACAAAAACCACACCCTTTTCTCACGTGGAGGTAAGGAAAGGTTACCTTTGTCCCCCTCAGTGCTTGTATTCAGTTCAAAGAAATAATAGTGGCTTTTAGGGGGTAAGTTGTAGTGCTGGCGAGGGGAAGCCATAATCTTTTACAGCTTCTTGGCTGCTTTCTAAGTCATGGTATCAGAAAGGTTCAAAGCAATTCAATTTAATGAGCCTTAAGTGTCTACTTTGTACAAAGCTCTGGTACTGCTAAATGCTGAGGAAGATACAAAGTGAAGCCAAAATGTGGTCTTTGCTCTCAAAACATCTGGATGGATATGCTGTTGGCTTCTCCTTGCTGAGAACAGTGCCCTATACCAGGAGCTAAATTGCCCAGGAAACATAGTAGAGATGTTGCCCAGATACTGTTCCACTCGTGCCAAGGAAAGGGAACAATTATTTTGATTTTGGGGGACAGGAAGGCCTTAAATATTAAGTATTTAAGAGACTGGACTTGCTCTATTTGGCACTGGAGGGCAAAACTAAGGAGCAAAGGGTGAAAGTTGCAAGAAACTGATGAGGAGGTATCTGTCCTAACAAAGAAAACTAGACAAAAGTGGAATGGGTCTAAAATGGGTTTCACCATTTTGGAAACCTTCAAACAGAGAGGCAGGTTTACTATTTAAGAAGTATTTCACAGAAGAGATTCAGATATGGATGAGAAATGAAGTGGTATGGTCAGTTATTTGGGGGGCAGTCTGGGGTAGCGGCAAAATTCCCAAATTTGTAGTTGAAAGACCTGGGTCCAAATTCTAGTTCCTTGACCCACTAGCTCTGTGACTATGGGCAAGCCTCTCCCAAACCCACCCAATTAATTAATTAATTAATACTTTACGTATGCTAGACATTAAGGATTAAAAAATGCAAAAAAAAAGTTGGGGATGTTAACCCCTCCCCCCCATTCCAGCTTTAGAATTCTGTGGGCCAGTGTATGTGATGATCATAAGAGAAGTTTCATACAATGTTAGAGAAAACTTCTTACATTCAATTCTCCTCTGATTATCTGGGAATGTAATTTATTACCACAATAGATGTTCTTATATTACAGAGAAAGACAGATCTTATTCAAAAAGCTCTAAGCTACTGACATTGTCCACCAGCAGGAGGCATGCATCTGCCTGAATCAACCTCTCTTTTTTCAATGACCAATAACTGTAAGCCTTCAAGTCTTTTTTGAAATGAAAATAATAACAATAATTGTATCTAATAATAACAAGCCAATTATCTCCAACTCAGAGAGGACAGAGGGCAGACAAGTGATGATCTATTGGGTTCTTATTTCTGTAGAGAACAAGAAATACAAGTAAGTAATTTTCTTTCCTTTTAAGATACCTGCAATAGATCTCTGTGGAGACTAAAGCTCCAGGGGTGTCACTAAAAGATACCAACTAAATATAGAAACAAAAAACCAGAAAGGAATACAGCTGGTCTGATGTTAACAACATAGGAAAGCAGAAGGAAAGGGAAAAAAAACCCTTGCTTTTTTCTAATATAGAGGATTAATGTGACTTCAATCTCATAGGTTTCTGAAGGTGAAAAATTAGGTTTCTATTTCATCAATTATCCTTCAAGATCATTTCCTATCTATGTGGTTTTCTAGGATAATAGGCAGGTGGAAGACGCATATTTAGCTCCAAAGAAATAAGTGAATATCAGAGATTTGCACATAAGATAGATGTTACCCAAATTGTGAGATTATATAGAAAATACAATTACTATTGCATACGTTCAAAGATGTCACTCACATAATTTTTCATATATATATATATATAGGCGAGGCACATATTTCCTGCCAATGAACTTTTCAGTAATTCAACTAGATCTGCCATAGATTTGCTAAGACCTAATGAGGAACATAGTCAGACAGAAAACTTTAGAAAGTTTTTCCTAATACATGTGGATAAGAGGAGAGAACACTAAAAGAGCAAATGAACCAATAAAATTCAGCCTAACAGGATTTTCTTTTCTTTTCTTTTAGTTTTCAGCATTTATTTTTTATAAGATTTTGAGTTCCAAATTTTTATCTCTCCCTTCTTGCCTTCTCCTTTCCCCAGGAAAGGAAACAATTCGATATAGGTTATACATGTGCAAACATGTATAACAATATTTTCAAGGGTCAATCTATTAGAGATAAAGCCTAGAAGCCTTTCTTTTATTGAGATTAAAGAGCTCTGACATTTGATGGACAGTAGAAAAATACTGTATGAACAGTTAATTTTTACTTTAGCTAAACATTTAAGGTTACACTATGCTTCTCATCTCAACCAACTGAAAAAAAAAACAATATTACATAATATTTCTTAAGCACCTGAACAACACATATTGGTGCAGAGTTCTGTGCTAGATGCTGAGTGAGAAACAAAGATAAAAGTAAGATTTGGTACCTGCCCTTTTAGAGCTTACAACTGAAATGAACTTTCTTTAAAAGTTAAAACCATAAAGATGAAATCCTTGATACAAGCTTGAAGAAGCTGTGCACATACCACACACACACACACCCCCTAAACACCTATATATTATTTCTCTGCCTTTTATACACTTGATAATTTTCACCACTGCACAAACAATAGGGGCTCTGAAACTAATAGCTGTGGTGATAATACCATATCAAGGTATCACACATCCTTTTTTGTTTTGGTATTCTTCTATGCCAATTTAAATTTAAGGCTAAATTACTCTAATTTTAAAAGGATTCCACAGTATAATTAACTGTCCAGTAGAACAATTTAACTAAATAGCAGAAGTGATTTTGTGTGCTAATGGTTTAAGAAAAACTAACCACCATGTGGTTGGTGAGAATTGTTGCATTTTGCTGACTAGCAGAGTCTTGGCAATTCATGGAAAGGAGTACTCTTCAAGTGTTAGAAACTCAATCTCATCCACTTATTTGCTTAAATTGCAAAAAGGGGGTCTTGAGAAAAATGTGTTCTTCTACAGTAAAAAATATATTTCCACTAACAGATTTCATGCAACTCCATGACCTTGTTGCCTTTGGTTTAACTTCCTGAATGTGAGCATCTAGGTGGCACGATGAATAGAGTGCTGGGCCTGTAGTCAGAAGACTCATCATCCTGAATTCAAATCTGGTCTCAGATACTTCCTGGGCAAGTCACTTAACTCCATTTGCCTCAGTTTCTCATCTATAAAATGAGCTGGATAAGGAAATGGCAAACCACTCCAGCATCTTTGCCAAGAAAACCCTAAAAGGGGTCATGAAGAGTTGGACAGGACTAAAACAATTCGAACAACAACAATAATCCCCCAAACTAAAGATCTAGTATCTTCTTAAAGATCACAAAATTTACAGGTTAAAGGAACCTTTAGACTTTATCCAGTTTGAGTCCCTCATCTTCTACATGGAAAAACTGAGGTCCTTGTCTATAATCACACAAGTAGAGTAGGACAGCTACAATTCCAACCCTGGACCTCCCTCACTAACTACACAGATATTCTTCTCTTTCCCCATCTCTTTCTGTTCCATGGCACACATATACCAATGCCAAATGTAGAAACATTTTACAGACAATGCTAATATGAGAATATAGCATTTAAAAGAATTTAAAATGGTACCTGTAGAAAGACCATTTTAGCAGAAATTGCCGTGCAGCTTTAGGAAAACTGGGCCTCCCTTCATACGGCTTCAGCGCTTGCATCATGACATTATCGAGCCAGGCAGCCCACTGCTCCAAGGTGCTCTGTTGCTGAAGAGTCATCTTGAAGTCTGTTTCTAGCCTCTGAACCATGTTGTCATCACACTGGCACACCCAGGAAGCCTGCTCCTGTTACAGGACACAGAAAAGTTAAAGAAGCGTAACTCAGCACCACTTCAATTAATGTCAGCACATAAACTATATGCATGAATGGAAAATTATAATGAAAGCTCAAAAAATTAAATGAATCAAGAGAAAGGGAAACTGCTTTTGCCAGTTGCTAAGGAAACTAATAACATTTGTTACTTTTAAGGGTTCGATATTTTCCTTCTCTCATTCTAATTAAAAAGATGATGAGCCATAGGAACTTGAGTGGCTAATCTACATGAAGGATAATATATAAATATCAAACTCCATTAGAAAGAGATGAAACCTGGAAATAAAATATTCCATTTCTTTAAACTCACTCCATATAAATGATCATCATTCTAAAATCTATTTTTATTTTATTAATTTTAATTTTATGTTAACAGATAAAATATTAAACCAACTTCTTCGTTTGAGAAGCTCTGTAGTAAGTTAAGAGTGTATAAAATATATGCAATTGAATTGGCCAGAAGTGGTCCCTCATGAACAGAATGGAGGTACATTGACAGGATTTTATGTAGAAGCATATGCCATATCTCTTTTATAGACTGGGAATGTAAATCCCAAGGGCTATCAAGGCAGCTCTGTTAATGCAAATTAATTCATGGAACTGCAAAATAAACAAAAAAACCCCACTTGTCAGGAAATGTGGAGATGTGACTTGCCAAAAAAAAGTCAACAATCATCTATAGAGTTCAGGTTATACAATTACTGCATTGATTGTATTTAAGAAACTTTATGTTCATCTACAGCAATTAAGACTGGAGGGAAAAATTCAGGCAGTTTTCTCTTTAGATCAGCAGTTCTCAACCTGTGGGTTGTGACCTCTTTGGGGGTTGAACAACCCTTTCACAGGGGTTACAGGGGTCACAGGGGTTGCCTAGGACCATCAGAAAACACATATTTCCGATGATCTTAGGAACTGAGACACCACTCCTCTATCCATCTCCAGGCGGGTCAGCCTACATGCAGATACACCCACATACGAGTATCAAAGGGTTGCGGCATTAGGAAGATTGAGAACCACTGATCTATAGAGTTCAGGTTATACAATTACTGTATTGATTGTATTTAAGAAACTTTATGTTCATCTATAGCAGTTAAGACTGGAGGGAAAATTCAGGCAGTTTTCTCTTTAGATGATCCTTTTCAATGGTAGTAAAATGATCTATGATCTTCCCATGGATTACATTTTACCTTAAACATTTAAAAAATGATCCTTCAAAAAAAATGATCCTTCAACAATTTGGGTCAAACTATAGTAACCAAATGAAGTATTGATTACAAAGCACTGTCCTGAGAGTCAGGAGAAAGTGGTCTCAGTCCCTGTTTTGTCATTGACTAGCTGTATGACCTTAAGCAAAAGTCACTTTATTTAGGTCTCACTTCCCTTATCTGGGAAATGAAAAGCTTTGACTCACTGATCTTTTAAAGTCAATTCCAGCTCTCAAATTCCATGATTTCTATAGTAATTCCAAAATTTTGCAAATACAAAATTCTCTAAGTAGTTAAAAGAGAAATAGGACAATTCTTTCCCCTCTACCCTCACCAAGTATAATAGAGTGGCATTCATGGTTTTTTCATTAAATACCCACAGCTATATCTGGTTACCAAAATGCATCACAGTCACAGTACTGCTACCAGACCTTCCTACATGCAATTTCAATGTAATGTCTAGTGGGTACTGGCTAGGTTTCATGGATCACATTTCTACTTGGGTAGACCTGGATCAATTCAGCATATCATAGCACATACACACATATGCACGCACACACACACAAGTATTTAATGACAAAATTATTCCTCAAAAGGGCATTCCTCAAAATGCCCCTCATTAGGGCAGTAATTCATACAAATAGTAAATATTTAGGCATCTATTCTTTGCAAGGCACTGTGGTAGTGGGACACAAAGATGAATACAACACAGACCTTGCTGTCAATAACAGTAGTAATGGCTAGCATTTATATAGCGCTTTAAGGTTTGCAAAATGATTTGCATGTGCTTACAATCTACTGGGGAGAAGACAATCTAATAGGAAGAGATGGCATAGTGTAGTGGAAAAGACCATGGATTCTCATGACCATGCTCATGTGACTATGAATAAATCATTTATCCTACCTGGTCTTCAGTTTCATCATCTACAAAATGAGAGGGTCTAGAATTGGGCAGAAATAGTTGAGAAGCTTGAAGGGCTATTATACCTTCCTCTCACACTGCTACCCATTGATCCCCTGTAACTTTGGACTCAATGGCATATTCACCTCTTTCCCTGGGTCAGGACATTAATGTGATGGTAGTAGATGTCCCTCTTGTGAATACTGACAATTAAGAAGAGTTTGTGGCTCCAAACAATGCTTGCCATCCACATAATACCCAAACCTATGCCTCAAGCCTGCTGGGAAGAAGGGATGGCATCTGGATGATACCACTAGCAAAATACAGAGTAATAGTAGAAGTCCCAGTAAGCAGCAAATGGTGGTGATGATGGTGATGGTGGGTTTGACCATGAAATGGCTATTAGACTAAAGAACGCTTTTTTTTAAGACTGGGTCTCCCTATCTCATTCAGGCTGGAAGTACAGCGGCCACTCATGGGCTGATCAGTGTGGATGCCTCAATCTACTCCATCTTCTGCCCCTTTTTAGGAAGACTGGTAGCACCCATCCTACCTGTCCTGGTCCCAAAGCCTTACCCAGGTGCTGAACTCCCAAGTTCAGCCAATCAAAGTATCCTCCTTCTTCCTAGTAGTGGGGATTACAGGAGTGTGCTGCCTTAACTGTCTAGGGGAATCCTCATAGAAAGCTGTCAGCCACTGGCAATACTGGCTCATCTTAATGCCTCTTGTGATTTGTTCCTCCAAGTTTTGGCTCCTTGATTCTGGATCTTGCTCTCTTTTTCAGGATCACCTTTATCAGCCCCTCTGACTTGACCTCATATTCCTCCTTTAGAAAGCTCTCCAAGCATGATGTGGCTTGTTTGATGGCCATTGACAGTAAAACTATAGTTCCATTTATGTTGGTTTTCACCAATAGAACTGTTCCAAATACAGGCATATATCTAGATGTAATTTCTTCTGTTCTGGATCAAGGATCTCATTGATACAGTGAATGTCCCTGTGAGGAAACTCCTTCTATCAAAGTGCATCAGCAATTTCTTTATAATTTAAATCTCAGAGGACTGCCTGCCAGCACTGAGTCTTGGGTGACTTTTTTTAGGCACAAGGTCAGTATTTGTTAGGAACAGGTGTCAAATCCAGAGCTTCCAGATTCTGAGGTTGGTTCTCTACCTGCTATGGCATGCTGCCTCTCATATAGCTGGATCTATATCCCTAGCTATCTGTCTTCAAAATGAAGAAAAATAGCAGCTTTTTCCAGGATAATGGCTAGTGATCATCAATTAATACTACGTTCAATACTATGAGGGAAGTTAGATGGCACAGTAGATAAAGTGCCTGGCCTGGAGTCAGGAAGAGTCGAAATCTGACCTCAGACACTTCCTTAGCTGTGTGACCCTGGGCAAGTCACTTACCCCTGTTTGCCTAAGTTCTTCATCCATAAAATAAGCTGGAGAAATAAATGGCAAACCACTCCAGTCTCTTTGACAAAAGAACTCAAAATAGGGTCATGAAAAGTTGGACACAACTGGAAGGGTTGAGTAACAACAACAAGACTGTGAGGCATTTGCCCTGAAACTGAAATTATTATTTTTCTTTTTTCTTGGGAACTTCTAAAAGTATATAAGACATACTTTTTGGGTTAAAAAAAGAAACGTATAAGGCTGGATAGAAAATCTGTAGTGTTTTTTTTTTTTTTTAGCATAAATCCATATAGGAAACAAGTTATAAATAAATTAGAATATAGATTTGGAAATAAGGAGTTTTCATTGTCACTAAAATTAAATAGTCAAATTCTACTAAAATATAGAAAGTGATTGATTTTAGAAGCCTCACATAAGACATTTATCCTTATAAGATGGTACACGTAGTAGGAAAAGATTAAAAACCTTTGAACCTGAAGCATGAACCAATTATCAATTGACTTCTATTAACTTATTGACTCTCAAAATGAACCTAATCCATCTCTTGGTGTTTGATCTGAGAATGTAAATATATTGTGTTTAGGGAAACAATAACAAATAATCACTTCAAACTTAAAAGCTAAATATAGTTTAAAACTACTCGACCAGAACAAAAATGGAAAAATCAAAATTTTATCCAAACAGAACCAATATAGAATTTGGCTTATATCACTGATATAATTACATTCTGGCCACATCTACCAACATATCTTAAAAATAAAATGTGAGCCTCAAAAAATAGATGTTCATTTGGATCCCCTATTAACAGTCTTAGTTTTCTCTTTGTTAAGTCAGTTTTTCAAATAAATGTTTCTCCTCAAAAGTGAATTTTTTTATCACTGTGGTCAAAAATATGCTTTTAGGGGGGCTGTTAAAACAGTTAAGCATCTTCAAAGCATATCCTCCTATTTCATTCACTGGGAGGCACAGACCATGGTGGAATCGTGATTTTGTCTGTTTAGGCAGTAAATTTGAGCAGAAGCTTGTTAGACCTAAAATAGAGATGTAATAAAGTTATGTCTCAGTGAAGTTTTTTTTTTCCTAGTGATTCCATGAATATGTCCAGATGGAACAACGAAGATAAACTCTGTGCTCCAGACCAAGGACACAATGGAAGATACTTCCTTAAAGAGATCATTCATAAAGCCATGGTTTACCTGGACATTGGCAAAATCAACACGGTTGAGGTCATTGAGCATCTGGTTGATTTGAGAAGTGTTCTGGAGTACGGCGCGAGCTGCCTGAGCCAGGTGATTAAGCGATGTGTATCTTCGCAGAGTCTGGGCAAAGGCACTTACAGCGGCAACCTGCAAAGAAACCCAGTTGGCTTGGGAATTTTTTTAAAGGAAAAGAAATCACTGGTATTTTCCTAATCTGCCTTGACTTGCCAATTTCTTATGTTCCATTTTGATGTATTTTATATTCACCCTTATAAGAGAACTCATTTGTGGATTATAGCATTTAAATTTCTAAGGTATAATTTTCCTAAGATTAAAAAAAAAAAGTAGTTTGAGGTCAAGACTCAAACAAGCTGCCACATCCTTTGACATGGGAGCATTAATTAACCAGCCTTGCCAGTAATCATGCATTCACATCCAGAAATAATTTATTCTGGAGAAGCTGGAAAAAAAAAAGCTCATTTAATTTCCTTTACTCTCTGAATCACATTCAGATAGAAACTAGGCTATTAAAAATTTGCAAGAACTGGTCCAACTATTATATTAACTTCACATATAACAATTTTTAGACAGATGAAAAAGAGAAAATTTTGTCAGGACCCCTGCCAATCAAGCATATTTTTTATCATAAACTATTCTATAGAAATATAAGTAAGATAAGGAGCCAAAATTTTAGTTTGGGCAGGGGGAGAAAGAGAGGGAGGAGTTCTGCTGTTAAAGTCTTACTCTAATGCCCCAGGCTGGCATGCAGACCCTAGGTTTTCCAAGACTGTGCCAGAAATACACAAGTGCTGGAATGTCATTTTCCAAACTGGGTAGGTGGCCTGGTACCTGGTACAGGCTGGTACAGTGGAATGAACATTGGCTTTGGAGTCAGTGAATGTGTGTTCAAATTCCACCTCTTTTGAATCTCCCTGGACCTCAGTTTCCTCATCTGTAAAATGGAGGAAAGTGATTATATGGTCTCTGAGGTCCCTTCCTCTAGATCTCTATGATCTAGGTTTATTATCCTATGAAGAATATGGGCGGGGTGAGAGACTCTGTCTTTTGGTTAAGGAACAACCAAATCACGGTTAGCAGACATTGGGGAAAGTTTAGGCCACAGCTCATGAAGACTTTATCAAGTGCAGAAGAGTTGTGATCCAAATTTATGGAGAATGTGCCTACACTGGTAAAATCATGGATCTTTTGAACTACAGTCTCTGGAAACAGACTTCTAATAACTTATTCTAGACATGCAATTGGAACAGAAACACGTAAAACTTAAGTTCCTATAAAAACAGCATATCTAAAATGCCAACCATAATCCATTACATAAAATCCATATGAAACCTTGTATCTCAAGGAAATATATTTCATGTATAATACCCCTTGAAACCTCATGTATTCAGATTATGAGCAAAAACATATAAAGAGAGTTGCCAGAAGTGTGCCAAAATATGAACCTCATTGAACGTGTGAATGGGGGAATTGGATAGTATTTTCTTATAAAGTTATCACCCTAAAGAGAAGACCACATTTTTCCAGCTCTAGGGTTATGTGACACTTAGTGGAAACTGAGGAAGTAGGTTCTTTCAGCTGGGTCTCTAGTTAAACTCTAGTGGCTTCTTCCTATTTCCCTACAAATATGCTCAGGTCTCCTCAGTTTATTAGCCCCTCCCCCCCAAATAACCCTCTATTTTATCTTCCTGCTATTCTCCTATTACTCTTTTATCCTCACTAATAAAATTCTTGAAAATGACTATACCCAATACCTCTACTCTCTTATGATCCTTTTTCTTCCTCAGCCTCTTGAAATATGGTTCATTCCCTCAACCTCCACTGAAATTGCTTACTTAAACAACATCAATGACCTATAAATCACTGAATCTAATGTCCTTTCTTTTCATGCCTTATCTTCTTGTTCCTTTTGGTCTCTTTGTATCAATTACTTATCTAATTAATCAACAAGCATTTATTAAGTGACTATTGTATGCTAGACATTGTTCTGTATGCTAGGGACACAGATACAAAAGTGAGAATTCCTATTTTCAAGAAGTATATCTTTTTTGGGGGGTGGAGGTACACACCTGTTCAAAGATAAGCAAAAACCAAATGTGTACAAAATGACCATGAAGTAATTTCAGAACATGAATCCTGAAGGGGGATTTAGGATCAACCTCTTTAAGGAGGTGGTAATCCTCTGAGTCTTGAAGGGGTTAGGGTAGCCATGAGGATCAAGTAATAAGGAAGAGCATTTCAAGCATGGAGGACACAGCCTTTGGAAAGGCATGGAAGCAGAAGATGCAATGACATGCCATGTAGAATGATTGGTGGTAGATTACTTTGTTGTTCCCAAAGAATCCATTCTTATCCCTTTTCATTTGTTTTCTATATGCTTGGTCTCCTGGGAATCTCATTCACTTCTAGTGCTTACACGGATACTACTATTCATATAGCTCCCAAGTTTGTATTCCTGTTTTAGAATCTTTTCCTGAGATTCAGATTTGTATTTCCAACAATCTGTGCAAAATCTCTAGCTGGATGTCACACCCCATGCCTTAAACCCTTAAACTCAGCATCGCCTAATATGTCAAGGAGCTGTGATTATCTCAGTCTGGGAAATCCCTGCACTGATACAGATTAAAATCTATCCATAACTTAGTAGTAAATCTTAGAGACTTGCTTGAGTTTCATTGAGGATAAGTGATTTACTCTTGGTATCAGGGGAGGATTTGAACTCCAGTCCTCCATATGCCATGTCAAGCACTGTAACCAACGCACCACCTTGCCTACAACATTTCCCAAACGGATTTATCTTTCTCTATAAATATATTCTTCCCCTTTTGATTTTATTATTTCTTTCTTTGGAATCACCATGAACCATGCCTGCCACTTTAGGCCATTTCTGGCTTTTCCTACACCCTCATCTCTCACGTCCAAACAATTACCAAGTTCTGCTAATTTTACCTCCATCTTTTCTTTTACATAATTTCCCTCCTCTCTATTCTTATAGTCATTATTCTGTCACAGGCTCCTCATGACCACTGATACAGACACCACTATAACAAGTCTCTTCCCTCTACTATCTCCCCATCCAATTCGTTGTATCACCAGTGACTAGAATTCAAGGCCTTTCACAATCTGGCACCATCTTACCTCTTCACTCTTCTATCATTCTCTTCCATGAATTCTATGCTCCAAAATGGACTTTTGTATTTAAAGTAACATACTCTGAATTCTCTGCACCTTTGGCCATACTATTCTCTGTCCTTTCTCTTTATCTTCAGTTGTTGAATCTTTACCCATGCATTACAACCAAACTTACATGCCATTTTTTCCATGGAGACACCTCTAATGTTCTAGAGAAGGACTGGTTTTCCCCCTGGAACCTCAAAAAGCACTTTGTTTTGTACTTCTCTGGCACAATTGTCAGGTGATACTATATATTATAATTCCATATTTCTGTCTTTTATTTGCTAGACTATACACTCCCTAAAAGCAAGGTTCATGCCTTTTCTAAACGTTTGTATTACTCTCAGCACCTATCACCATGCTCTAAAAACAGTAAGCATTTAAAAAAAAGTTAATGAATAAGCTCTCCAGAACTGGAGAATGCATCAAGTTACCATTACTTTTAAGTGGCACTTCTTTGTCTCCACATGACACCACATAGCTAGGTTCCCAAATTTTTAACCCCAATGCAGCAGAATTGTTGTGAAGTTCCAATGAGATGATGCATGTAGAATGCTTTGCAAACTAGAAAGCCTCATATAAATGCCTATCCTAGAGATATAATTACTTAAACATGTAGTGTTTCTCTGGGTTATGCTTTCAACTATCTGGACTAGTATCTTCTCTGATGCCCTAACATTATGGGTGGTGGTCCTGGGTTACTGAAGACTATAATAGTAAAGACCAAGTTCTGGCAGATCTGAATCAATCAATCAATCAACATTTATTAAGTGCCTACTATGTGCCTGGCACAATGCTAAGTGGTGGAGTCATAGTGCTAAGCATTGGGTTCAAAAGTAGACCTGGTAAGAGATAGCAATTCTGTCCTCTAAGGATTAACCCAGATAATTTCAGCAAGGCTCATTTCCAGGTGAGCTATGGCAATGACACATTTTTCAGGGAGATATTAGCATAACTAAGTCATGAAAGGGTTGAAATTTGCAATGGTGAAGGAGGTATATGCATTAACACAACTGTGGAGCCTGGAAGTCCTTGAGCATTTTGTAGGCTAGATTTATGATGTGTTTTTAAATTCATTACTTCTGGAAATATTTCTCTACTTTCTTTTAAAATTTTAACTAACACCTGAAATCTATGAACTGTTAAATTTTAACATGAAACAATAATACAAATACTTCATTAGAGAAAATGAAAGCTTTTGAGAAAGTAACATAACATCCTACATATCTACCATACAAGTTATGGTGACACAATGCCACTTGGGAGATCAAATGGAAAGACAATGGTTCAAGACAATTTCCAAAAGACAAAATGAAGGGCACAGCTAACACAATGTACCTTGGTTTGTATCATTCTCTGTGGGATATTGTTCATGGCATTGGAAAGCCAACCTTCAAGGCTTTTTGCAAAATTGCGAATGGCTTGGGTCAAGGCACCTAAATATTAAAGAATAAAAACACAATGAAAAGAGGCCAAATAACCAATATCCTTACGTTAGGGTAAGAAGGTAGGGATTGTAGGGGAAGCATATAAACATACCATTTGAAATAATCCAGAGAATTTTCATCTTCTATTTTGATAAGAATTTAATATATATTCATAATTCTGCTCTGCCTCCATGACTTACTTCTTGGAGGTTATGTATTTAATTGTTTTACTTCCAGATTGTTCTTATTCATCAGTGGGAAGCCCAAATATTCAAACATTTGAGTGCAGCAACATATACCAGTTGTGAATATGATTACATATTTCTCTACTTTGAGCAGAGCATTTTTCAACAACTTTTATGCTCGATATTCTCTTTACAAATTCAGTAGAAAGGATTCTTGTTTCACTTATAGATTGGACTATATGATATTAGAAGTCCCTTCCAACTCCCATATTCTGTTATTTTTTTTCCAGCTCCTAATCCAGCATAATAGCATAATCTCAGCAAAAGGCTTTTTGACTTGTGCCTCTCAATAAATCAGAAACCTCAGGTGGAGGACTGAGGATGTTTTCTTTTTTTAAAATCATTTTCCTCTGACATATTCTGGTAAATGAGTTAAAAAGCTATTTTGATGTGGGTTTGGATAATTTAATCAGTTCTTCACTTTATTTCACATATTACGTATATACAGGACAAGTGTAATGAAAACTGCTGCTAACATTGATGAGTATTCTCAAAACTATCCAGTCAGTATAAGAATTACATACTGTATTTCCTGTGGTGTATAACAGGGACAGACATCTCTGTCCCACGACTCTACATTTTATGCAAGCTGGGAAGTGATAGGAATTTCCATGGTCATAAGAAAAAAGGACTAGTGTATCTGGCAGGTTGGGCCAGCATTCACAGAGTCTGCTCTCCAGCTACATGGACTATTTACTACTTCTTCAGCAAGTAATAAGAAAACAGACTCAAATAATACTAAGCCTTCAGGGCCCCACTTTTATTTTTAGGCTGAGACTAGCAGTAAATAAAATGCTTGCTACCATTTTCCTGGCTTTGTGATTTTACTTTATTTGTGCCCAAGGCTCTGTAAGGAAGGGAGGGGCTTTAAATAACTAATAAGTAAGTATCCTATGCACCTTATAATCATACCCTTAATCTATGGATACCCCTGTGTGTTAGGTGGGTATTTTAATCTCTCTTTTACAGATAAGACCCCAGAAAGTTAAATGATTTGCCCAAGGCTGAAAAGCAAATTAAAGGCAACCCCAGGAATAAATCCCTCGGTTTTCCAGGCCAGTGCTCAGACTAGTCTGACATACTTCCTCAGTTGACAATGGTCTTTGTTTAAGGAAGTTGAAAAATATGTTAACAGTGCAAACTAGTCTCAAAACAATTTCTTTTTTCTTTCTATAAAATAAAAAAGTTGTCCTTTTCTTTTTGTATTATTCAATGGAACAAATGAGAGATGAACTT
Organism: Pseudochirops cupreus; assembly: GCA_028627135.1. NCBI lineage: Eukaryota > Metazoa > Chordata > Mammalia > Diprotodontia > Pseudocheiridae > Pseudochirops > Pseudochirops cupreus. The sequence goes on from CM053583.1 coordinate 324,470,007, forward strand.
GAAATAGTCTGGATTTTGATTGAGAAAAGCAGCCTCAAATATGGAAGATTAAGCAAATCCTTAATCTGTATAACAGCATTGGAAATTTCTTGAGAACCAGTCTTTCTCTTGAAATTTCCAGAGCTTCCTGCTTTGTCAAAGCTGGGAAGCTTATGAAAAAAAAAATTCGTCCTGCTGTGTTATGCACTAGAATCATGGAGGACAGGTATGAATGAAAATGAAAAAAGAGTAACAAAAAAACCAACTAGTTTTTGAAGCTCAAGAAAATTTGGGTTCAAGATACAGATTCAATTTGGATCTCATTTTATCCAAATTAATTTGATATTCAGGAGGCTAGGAAAATAATTACATTTATTTTGTATCTTAGAAATAATGAAAATAACTTGGAATCTTTCCCCTGTTGCACAAGAATGAGGTCCTGGCCTGTTAATTATGCTTACTGATAACTGCTGAACTTGTGTCACTAATTGAACTTGGAGGGATTCCTTATATTTTTCAACTTCGCGTTTTCAGAAAACTGAATTTTAGGATCTAGTATTTGTTAATCTGACTTCAAATTAATGTGATGGGCAAAGATTTTTTTATACCAAAAAAGGAACCCCATCTGGACAGAAAAAAAATGTGTCTTTTCTGTTATGAAGGAAAAAGATGGATGGCAGAGCTATGTACTAGTAGTCGCCAGGAAAAGAAATTCTTCATTGTAAAGAGAAGTTAGTTTGGTCTTTCTATAAAGAATTTATGTAAAATAAAAAATTGTGCAGATTGACTTTGACAAATCTTAAAATTCTTGAATGGATTGTTTGAAATTCAAAGTCTATTCCAAAGCCTACTTGTCTCAACCTGTTGAAGGTTAATATTAAAATGCATATATTCAAAAGATAGCTATTTAAAATGTATTTTGAGCTTTTATTTCTTTGAGCCTCATTGTAGCATGGGAATGAAAGCTCGAAATTTCTTTGGAATGGCTGCCTCTTAATGCATCTGTTAGTTACAAAACAACTCTGAAACTGTAGTTTTATAAAAATTTCTGAAGCTTATTTGTTCACTGAAACTCGTGGGAAGCTATTTGACAGAGCAAGTTGGCCTTTCAAATATACAATTTACAAAAAAGAAAGATAAAGTTTGAGCTATTATGGGAAGCAGTGGTCACTTAAGAAGGTGCAAAAAGTTAACGTTAGAAGTTCCTTTTATTTGCCTGAGTCAAACTTCTGTTGTGTTAAGACAAACACAAATGATTTGGGTTTTCCATATTTAGAATGCTGTGGGGTTTTTTTAAAACCCTTACTGACATCTCTCCATCTATCTCATGAGATAAATTGTGAGTAGGCAGTAAGATGTCATAGGCTAATGAGCTCCCCTATAAAACTTCTCTTAAACATCTCTAGAGAATACCACTCTGTGCACAGGGAGCAAGAGGAAGGCAAGGGAAATCAGGTACTGGAACAGAAATCAGTACAAGATATGCACACTGAAATTTTCCATGACAACGTCACTTTTAATCAATCTTTAATCAGAAAAACTTTGTGTGGATGGAATGGAAAATTAAGTCAGAGAACTTTCTTTACTCTCGCATTGCGAACTTAATTAAATCCCTAATTCTTTTGGTGATATTCTTAAACTAGAATTTAATTGCTTAAAATGAAGGCTTTTGTATTTGTTTGCTAAACATATGGAACTTGAGATAAAGACATTTAGACTATTTTCCTTACATTTATACATAAATCCATATGCATATCCATAGATTGCCATACAAACATATTGTGGATAGACATACACTAGCTAAGGTGGTAGGAAGAATGAAAGAACAAAAAAAGTGTTTATTCTTCATGGCCTCCATTAATTTCTGCCACATTTAGAGATAGATGAGGTTAAAATGTACAAATGTGCTATGTTAATCTCCTGACTTTTCTGTTCTACCAAATGCCTATTTATTTTGTTGAAAACGTTAACAATAGCTGCCTATGAGCGAGTACACTTCAAGTCTATGCTTTCTAATTTCTAAAGCTAACATTCTTTTTACCTCCATTAACGTCCTTAAGGAGTAAAAGCTCTGTTCCATTTCATTAACAAGTTAAGGTCAGTCGCATCTGCTCATAAAGATGTAGGTGTAAAATTGTTCTCAACTGCCTCTAACAACTAGACTCCTTGGTAGCACTTATATTGACATCTGTAGAAAATCGCTTTGTTTGCTACAAGGTATTTTGAGGCACTATCTCCTTTAAAAATAATCTAACTTATCTGTGTAATGCCTATTGTTTGGTACATGGTGGGAACACAATGCTTGTGTAGTTACATAGATTTTTCTCCCAGAATACCGTTAACCATTACTGTTAATGGAAGCTACATTTGTAGTTCTTAACATGACGGACGTGACAGAGTAAATGCTTTTATAAAGGAATTCAACTTCACTGGAAACCAAGGTAAATTAGCTTGATATCAAAAGCAACCAGAAAAGAGACTGGCCTAGCAATTACAGATTTCAATAATTTTCACTTGAAGAAGGGAACTGTGCTTCCAAGGGAAATAATTCGATAATGGTTGACTGGCCAAGGAGTAATCTTGCAATTAGTTATTGGGGCTGTCATCCGTCTGCTTAGTTGGCTTATAAGAAAGAGGCATGATAGATTGGAAAATAGGTGAGTCAGGTTAAAAAAAAAAGTACAGCTTTTACACTAGTCTGCTTTAATGCACTACTCCATAATATTGTAGGCTTTTCTGTTTTGCAAACCTGAATGAGATTCAGACATAGAATCACTGAGATTTTTTCAAAGTCACTTCCCAAAACTTCCTGGGAGTTATGTATGAGAACAAAAGAATCCTTACTTGTCTGCATTTAACTTACTAGGAATAGGTCTAAGGACGTCAGGAATGAGAATCTCCACCAAAGCCTGGTACATCCCATGGTCACAGTTACACATCCATTTCAGAATAGACTCATTTTTGCACAGAGTTATCAGCTTTGCTTTCGGAAGTCGGCTTTCTATTTCACTCAGATTGCTGGCGTGAATAAATGTCGCAAATGAATAGATGGCAAATGAGGATAAAAAAAAAGAATAATGGGCTTTTAAAATATTTGTATTGAATAAAATACTATAGAGGTTAGACTATACCATCATTGCACTGGTGCCACATAGCTAGGATAAAGGGCTCCCCCCCAAAGCTGTCTACTTACTTTCAAATTTTCTAAAGACATGTTGACTGGTTACTTTTTTTCAAAATAGGAAATGGGGAAGATGTCTACTGTAGTCACCCAAATCAATAAAAATGGGAGCTATGCAGAGAGGCTAAACCTCAAAAGAGCAGTTTGTGGTATATTTATATCATAGTCAAAATGTTAGCCTATCAAATTAAAGTTATCAGGAAAGGTTCACAACTGGTATACATATCTCTACATTGTCAGATCTGTTCAATTAACACAGTAAATTAGTAAAGTTTTTGGATTCTGACCTGGATTCAGTAATGGTAGTGCCATCAGCTGGAGTGGAGGGAGAATAACGCCAGAAAGTTTGCCACAATTTTTCTATCAGGCTAAACTGAAGATTCACAACAACATCCAATATTGCCTAAAAAACACAAATCAAGGGTAGATGACCTTCCTGTTGTATTTACATTAACCAAAAGGAGTAGAGGTTTACATCTGGTTCATAGATGAAAGAGAGTTGATTTTTTGTTTTAGTTTTTTTTTGTAACTTAGCATAGTATAATTGTAATAGGTACTTCTAGTCCCTCTGAGTATTAGATGTTTCATCAGGAAATTTCTTCAGAACCTGCTAAACATATATGACAGAACAAAGGAAAGTTGAACTACTAAAAAAGACAAGGACATTCACTAAGGAAAATTGACCAATTCCTTTCAAAATCAGAAATTCAGCCAATGCTTTCAAAGATCTTTGGCTATTTTTTTTGTAATTTGATCTCCTCACTCCACCCCCTCATCTTTTTTTTTTATTTTTTGCTTCATCCATATCACCTTTTAAGTTTCATCCTTCCTTATGATTTTTTCCTCCTTCTCCATACTTTCCTTTCTTTGGCAACCATATTTGTATTTTGCAAGTTCAGCAGGGTAGTTATAATTTAACCTTTACTTCACATCATCTAACTCACGTTCTTCCAGTACCATATCTGTTAGAAGCCTTTCCCTAGTCTCCCAGCTGCAATAGCCTTCTCATCTGAGATAACCTTCCACATACTCTTAATTATATCTTCTTTGTAGCGATTTTATTTGCATGTTTGTCACCTCTATTAGAACATATGCTCCTTGAGGGCAAGGTTTGTCTTTGCTCTTACTTGTATGCCTAGCATGAAGCTCAGTACCTGATACATAGTAAGCACTTCATAAATTTTTTGATTCACTATCAAGGAAAACACATGTAGGTGCCTCTTGCATGTCTGTCATACAAAAGCCAGTCTACCCAAGTCCACAGAGGTTTGGAACTAGATTGGTTTCAGAGGGATGCATTTTTCAGGCACAACAAATCTTGAGGACTGCTTGCTAAAGGATGGAGGGGTTGCAGTCTATATTTGTGGAGGTTCTCAAAGTACAGGTGTAAGAAGCATTGGATAGGGAAGATGTAAAGAGGGCACTGGATATCTATGGTCAGTGCTACATGCCTGCAAGATTCAGAACAACACTTTTGATTCCACCCCTACTATTTTACAGAACCAGAAAGGCATACAGTTAAGGTTGCTATATCTTCCCTACTAGAATAGTGCTGCAGTAGGGCAGAAGGCATCATAACAACTGCCACACTTTAGTGCAATTAACACCCCAAATCCAACATCAGAAGAACCACTACACTCCAATGCAATTCAGTAAACAAATATTGTCTTCTTGTGTACTAGGCAGTGGGAGAACAAAAATAGTCCATAGATTATTTTATCAGGGAGCATTCTATGGGTTCTTGCTTTCAGGATCAAATATCAAGTCTTTTGTTTGACTTTTATAACCAGTTGCAACCAGGCCATTTTCTATCTTTCCATTCTGCTTACCCTCTCTGCCCCTCTACACACTTCAGGACCCAGTGATACTGGCTTCCTTTCTTGTTACTTATATGGACTCTCTACCTTTTGACTTTGCGCATTTTCACTGGCTGTCTTCTTGGGCCTAGAATGTTCTTCTGATTCTTCTCCCCCTCCGAGCTTCCCTAGCTTCCTTCATCTCTCAACTCAGTTACCACAACTGCAAAGTCTTTTGCTGTCCCTTTCAGTGCTAGTAACTTCTCTAGGAGATTACCTCTATTTTACCCTGTATATCTATATCTACATCTATCTATCTAGATCTATCTATCTATCTATCTATCTATCTGTCTCTCTATCTATCTATCTAGTTTATACATAGTTGTTTGTTGCTTACACTGGAACGTGAGCTTCCTGAGGGCAGGGGCAGTGTTTTTGTCTTTCTTTGTATCCCCAGTGTTTAGTATGGTGCCTGGCCCATAGTAAGTGCTTAATAAATGCTTGTTCACTCAACTTGACTTAATGGGCTATGTAGCTTAATAGCTATGATGGGGATATTTATATATAGACATATGTACAAATGGTTATGATGTGATAAGGGAAACTGAGATGAAGTACAAAGGTTTAAGTTCAGACAAAGTGCTTTTAGAAATCTGAGGAGGGTGAGGAAATGGGAGTCTTGATGGAGCAGCTGGCACATGAGTTGGGCCTTCAAGGAAGATAAGGACCTTAACAGATGGAGACTGGGGAGAGGGTAAGATCATTCCACGCATGTGAAATACTAGGAGTAAAAATATGAAAAAAAAGGAGAAGGCAGGCCAGGAATGCGGAGTACAGAATACTCCAATTTGGCTGGAAAACAGAACATATGAATGAGAGTCGTGTGTGAAAAAAACCACGGAGGATCAGGAGCTATATGCAGTGTCAGGATCAGGTCATATTTTATTCAATAATAATAATAATAATATCTAACTTTATATAATACTTGAAGGCATAATTAAATAAAATGGAGACCCATTAAAGGTTTATGAGGAAAGATACGATAAAAATGGTATATTAGGGAGATTTCTCAATCACTGATATGATGAATGGATTACAGAAGGGAGATGTAGCCATTGTTTAAAATTCTACGATAAGGAGATATAGCCTATTCCATTTTCAGATAGGTATAACCGTTAGTAACTGTTAAGTTTTCCCCCCAACATCAAGCCTAAATTTTCTTCTTGGAAACTTATACTCATTATTCTTAGTTCTACCATTTTGGAATCAAACAGAATAAATCTAGTCTTTCTTCCACGTGACAACCTTTCAAAACCAATTAGATAGTTATTATGTCCTTCCCAAGCCTTCTTTTCCCCAGGCTAAAAATTCATTTGAGTTTCTCCAACTGATCCTCATGTGGGGGAGAACTCAAGGCCCTTTACTATATACTCCATTGTGTGACCTCTCTAATTTACTAAGGTCTTATATAAAATGAGACATTCAGAAGTAAATATAATATAATACTCCAGATGTGGTCAGACCAGGGTACAGGACAACAGGACTCCCATAGAGTGATCCTAGAAGTTCTGTCTCTTAAAGCAGCCCAGGAGACTGATGTTCATGGTTAAGAAGGGTAGCTGGTGGGGATAAAGATTTAGGTGTCATCTGCTTAGAAGTAATAACTGGAGCTTGACAGTGGATACAGTTGACAATGAAGAGAGAAGGTAGCCAAGGACAGAACCACGAAGTAGGGAAGAAAGTGAGAACAGAACAAGTTCTATAAAGATCAGGGAGGAATCTAAGAAGTGAAGTCATGATGAACAACAATGAGTTCATCAAGGAATTAAGGATAGGAAGAAATGAAAGGACTAGGGATCTTAATCACAGGGAGAAATGTCAGAGTTCAGGACTTTGAAGGTAGTTTCAAGGGAAGAGACTGAAATTAAGTGAAGATGGGGATCACAGGAGTTGAATAGTTCAAAAAACTGTGAGAATGGTACAACAGGAGGTTCATCATTGCAGATACTGATGTTTCCAAAGAATGTGAGAGCAGGAAGGAGTGGAGAGGAAAACCATGGGCCAGTACCCAAAGAAATAGAGAAAGGTGAGTGGGTGACCAGCAGGCTCGTTGAAGAGATGGATAAAGATCAAGGGAGGAAAGTGAGATGACCTAGATTTCAAAGGAAGTAACTTCCTTCTAAGATTATCTTCCATGTATACCATTTATATCTTTTATGTATGTAGTTATTTGCATTTTGTCTCTTCCATTATATTGTGAGACCTTTGAGGGCAGGGATTGTTTTTGGTTTTCTTTGTATCTCCAGTGCTAAGCACAGTGCTTGACACATAGAGCTTAATAAATGCTCACTGACCAAGTGACTGCCCTAATTTAGGCTCTGGCCTTAATTTCCCTTTTCTTAATTTAGTGGGCCAATACCAACCTGTAGCTTCATCAAACTTAGAGGATTGCTTTAAAAATGGCCAATGGTTATATTAACTTTTGATTATTCTTTTTAAATCCCCCTATAGCATCTAAATTAATTTATAAATTAGCCTCAGGATAATAGTGGACATAAAACCTGAGAATTACTCCATTGTGAAAAAAAGAAAGGAGTTTAGACTGAATGTATTTAATAATTTTGGCCCTAAGAACTGGTAAAATGACTGGAAAACTAATGTATCTGAGAGAAGTAGGGAAGAGCCTAGTTGGCTGGTGAACTTTGGGCTCTCTAGAAAGCCAATGTGGATTCTTTAGACAAAGAAAAAAAAACCCTAAATTTGGTGTTCAACTATCTCATTTGTTCTGGATGTACAGATCAGCACATATACATGATACAAATTCTTAAAGATTTCATATATAAAGACACTAAGTTCAATTTACAAATATTGAAAAAGACAATTTGAGAGAATACTCTTATAGAAATCAGTGGGAAATGTCACAAAAATAGGAAAGTGAAAATTGAGGGAAATCAATCTTTTTGATCTGTCAACAAATAATTGAATTAATTTCAATATACACTTATTAAGCAACTACTGTGTGCAATGTATTATGCCCTTAAGGAGCTTGCTATCCAAAGGGCGGGATAGATATACAAGTAAATAAAGCACAAATAGCAGTAAAGAAAGGATCAAGACAACACTTTCTATGAAAATTTGAGAAGGAAGAGTTCACTTGCAGTTAGAGGAATCCAGGGAAGCTTCATGGGAGAGGTGACACCTGAGCTGGACCTTGAAGGAAGAAAAGGATTTCAATAGATGGAGATGAAGAGGGATGCATTCTAGACATGGTGGGGTCAGGGGGTTGGCAACCTGCATGAACACAAGGAGGAAAGGGAATGCAAATGGAATGCAAAGAGGAAAGGGGATTGCAGAACAGCTACTAATGTGGTTTGATTAAACTGTGCTTGTGTGTGTGCGTGTGTGTGTATGTGTGTGTGTGTGTATGTGTGTGTGTGAAGGGAAAGATTTTGAAATTAAGGTTGGAAAGGTAAAAATGTCAAGTTAAGGAATCTGTATATTATCTCACACACAACAGGGAGCCACAGAAAGTTTTGAGCAGGGCAGTGACAAAGTGAAATATATACATTAGATTATTTTGGCAGTGGTATGAAAAATGGATTATGGAGGAAAGAGAATGAAGGCAAGGATACCCATCAAAAGACCAGGGAAGAAATGATGAAGCTGTAAACTTGAGTTTACAGTGTGTGAATGGAGAAGAGGGAACAAATGGTAAAGAGATATTCAAAAGATACAATTAATAGGGTCTGACAATTGATTGGATGTGAAGGGTGAAGTAGAGAAAGGAGTAAAAAGTGACCGAAATTTTGACTTGGGGTGAATGGGAAGATAGTAGTACCATTGATGGAAGAATAAAAGTTCAAAAGCAAAACCCATTTTAGAGGAAAGAAGATGAGTTCAGCTTCAGGCAGATTGAGTTTGAGATGCCAGTGGGGAATTCTGGTGGAGATTTGCCTAGCTGTCAGATGGAGAGGTAGGACCCAATCTCTAAGAGGTTGAGAGTAAAGACACAGATTGGAGAGGCATGTGAATAGAGGTGGAGCCATGAAATACCAAAGGAAATACCATGGGAGAAAAAGTAGAAAGAAAAGAAAAAAGGCCCTACAACAAATTCTTAGAGACCATGTCTAAGAAGCAAGAGGACAATGAACCAGTAAAGTAGGCTGGTATAAGAAGACCAAAGGAAGAGTTGCATCAAGATGCCAAAGGAGCAAAGTCAGTCCAGGAAGAGGGTTCAATGGTGTCAAATGCTGCAGAAAGATTGGGAATTTTAAAAAGGCCAGTAAGTCTGACAATTAAGGTAACCTTGGAAAGAAAAGTTTCAGCAGTGCAATGGCAGTAGAAAATTGTAGTTGGTTAAGGAGCTCTGTAAGTAGGTGTGGAGGAAATGGAAACACTGAGTGTATACAAATCTGTCTGTAAGTTTAATACCAAATGGGAGGAGAGATATAAGGATAAGTCAAGGAGGTGACAGGGTCAGTGGAAAAGAATAAAGGAAGCCCAAGAATGTTTACAAACAATGGGGAAGAAATGAGTAGAGAGAGTGTGATTCATAGAAAACAGCTTCATGGGGAGGGGGATAAGGATAAGAAAAAAATGGATCAATAGCACAAGGGAAGGAGTTAATTTGGCAAGAAGTAGGGACACCTTGTCCTCTGAGAATGGAGCAAAGCTAGGATTTTGAAGAGAAAAGGATGGAAAATGAGAGAACTTATAATGCACAGCTTCAAGCTTCTCATTAAAGTAGGAGGGAGGGGCATCTTCAGAGGTCAGTAGAGTGGTTCTGGAGGATGGAGAAGAACTGGGAGAGTTTGTAATAGCTGTGGTGGAAAGCCTGAGAGGGAGTCAGTCAGAAATGAGTAGCAAGGTTCAGTAGCATGACTTTTTAGTGGACTCATTATGATTTCATTACTTCCTTAACAAAGAGGAATAATAAACAGAATAATAAGAATCTGAGGGATTTAAAAGTGAAAGATGGCGCCCTATTGAACTGCTTTACTATAGAGTCACGACTATAAAGGGAGAGAAGTGAAGCTAAAACAGACATAGAAGATTGGTGGAAAATAGAGGTCAATGAAGTACAGGGCAAAGGGCTAGATCAATTTCAGCAGTGGGAGAAATGAAAAGAGAGGAGATTATGAACAAAGAGGGCAATTTCAGAATTTGGGACCTTGAAGGTCAGATACAGCTTGGACTTGATAGTCTCTGAGGTCCCTTCTGACATTCCAGGATTTCTCTGTCCCTCTGGGTAGTATGTACACCAAAATTTTGTAAATCAAACCATATTTTAATGTTCTAGGGAATTGGTATTTAAAGGCACCCTGTGATAAATCTTTCTGAAGAGCACTTTTTCTGTTAGAAGCAAAGGAGAAGTGCCCATTAGTTGGGAAATGACTAAAAAAGTTGTGATGCATGAATCTAATCAAATATTATCACGATATAAGAAATAAAAACTGCAGGAGCATGGGAAGACATATGAACGGCTACAAAGTGAAGTAAACAGAACCATGAAAGCAATATGCTCACAGACCATGACCAACATAAATGAAAAGAACAACGATGATAAAGTAATAAAAACCGAACGCCATGAAATTCTAACGCCCAAAGAGGAGCGACGAAAAGCGGGAGACGAGGGGGCGAAAGTGAAAATCATGTCACACTTTTTCATTGTGTGGCTAGTTTTGTGCAACTATGTTCCCATCTCTTTGTTATCGGGGATGCTTCTCTGAGGGGTAAATTGGGAAATGAAGGTTATATAAAAGCAAAAAGATAACAATTAAAATTTATTTGAAAATTTTTTTTGCAGAACAAATCTTCATTTGTCTTTTGTTTAATTCTGCCTGTAGGAAGCACAAAAATCCTAGAAAATGAGCAGTATTATCCTCCTTACTCAATGGAACGTGGTTTAAGGGAAATGACCTTTTGTTTAAAACTCAGATCTGTTATTTGCTCCCTTGTCCTTGAGAAAGTCACTTAGAGTTTTCAGCCCCAAGGTTTTTTTTTTCATCTCTAAAATGAATGAGAAGATCTCTATGGTCCTTCCAATTCTAAATCTCATTATTGTTATAGGTGGAGGAGGACATGTTAACACTGTTCTCTTAACTTAATTCCTATTAGAGAATTGAGCTATACTGAAAATGTCACTGAGAAAACGTAAGGATCAACAGGGAGATGAATATTCACTGACTTTTATGGTTATAATGGTCATTGTAGGAAATGATTGAGACAACCCGTTAAGGTCACATGGAGAAGATCTTTTTCATGTGTTATGCTGATGATGTGAGAACTTGCTTTAACTCAGCACTTCTGAGAAATATTCAGGTTCACTAAAACATTTGTTTACTTCTGGAGTGGAAAGCCCCCCACCCCATTAATGCCATGAGTTAAGAATTCTCACTGCATATTGCACTGTTAGCAGTTGTAAGATGTCCATAATAGCCAAAGGATTATATTCTACTAAGAGTGAGTCCATGAACAATACTGAAATAAAGATATCTAAATTTCAAATACAATCTTTCAAAGAAAGAGACATTTAAGAAAATCTTACAAGCAAAAGAAAATGCCCCACTCAGAAACTGGCAGCTATTAGCTTAGAAACAAATGTATCAAACCCATCCAGGAGTGAATCATGCCCAGGACAGTGAGTTGGCACAATCGACCCTGCTGTAGGAAGCTTCCAAGGGGTCTTGTGTTAAGAACCCTGGATTTAGGACCAGAACTCAAAGTTGTAGTCACAGACTCTGGTAGTTGGAAGCCACCTCGGACATCGTCCTTTCCATAATGATGGAAAAATAGTCATGCGATATTGCTGGAAGAACTCAGGCTAAGAGAGAACCCACTACATCTTGAAGTAGCCTGGCCCACTCTGAGATGACTCTGATGATTAGCAAACTTTTTCTCACATCAACTAAGGGTTAGCTGGTGCAGGCACTTGTGAAGCCCTGCAGTGGGTCTAACCTTACTTTCCTCTTGATGATTTGAGGGAAAAGACCAAGGGCTTCCCTTGAGAGCTCCCTTATCAGGGATTCCTGTGTCTTCCTGCTCAACCAACTTCTAGGTCATAGGAATACAGTACATCTGTGTGGAAAGGTAGACCTGTGATTTCATGGGTGTAGGAAATTCCTTCTACACAGATTAGTGCCTGCCTTGAGGATAGAGGACATTTTGTGAGACAGAGCCTTGACTTTTTTTTGTTTGTTTTGTTTTGTTTTTGCTTTTTGGAGGGGGGAGGGCAGGGCAATTGGGGTTAAGTGACTTGCCCAAGGTCACACAGCTAGTAAATGTCTGAACCTGGATTTGAACTCAGGTCCTCCTGACTCTAGAGCTAGTGCTCTATTCACTGCACCACCTAGTCGTCCCCACAGCCTTGACTTTTGAGTCAGCTGGCTTAAAATCTTTACTCTAGTCTTGACCTCTTGTCTGAAATCTGAACTTCTAGAATTCATTATTCCTAGAAAATGGGGTATATGGAGGTGGTGGTGATAAGGCACTGATATGGAGTCAGGGGATCTCTTTTTAAATACAAGTTATGTCACTGAATACCTCTGTAATCTCAGGCAAACCACTTGATTTTGTTGGGTCCCATTTTACTCAACTATAAAATGAGTGGGTAAGACTAGAAAGGACCCTTTCTTGGTTATTGCAATCCACTAGGAAAATTTGCCCCTTAATAGACAGAAAACAATTAAAGTCATTCATTAGAAAAAACAGGATGTCTCTGCATGTGGTGAGTTCCCTATTACTGGAGGTTTTACCAAGGAGAGATCAAATGCTTACTGAATTGAATACAGTTAAAGTACCACTTATGAAAAAGACGTTCGTCTATCCGATAAAGAGCCGGCCTGAAGGGAGCAAAGAAATTTTGACGAAGAACTGATGAAGTATAAGGTCCTTATAAATTCTGAAAGAAACTGCCAGGGATATTTTGAAGGATATTCTATTCAGGTCAAGGTTAGACTATATGATCTTTGAGGTCCCTTTGATCATTGATATTCTATGATTCCCTTCCAGCCCTAAATCTTAGGATCCTATGACTAAGCCTTAAGATAAGTGTGTACATAAACACACACACACACACACACACACACACACACCCCTATGCATATAGGCGCAGGCTTTTCCTTGTGTTATATTTTATCTATGTATGTATCTATATGTATCTATCTGTGTGTACACACATATATCTATCTGGGTGCATATATATGTGTGTATATACATATATACATATACATACACACATATATTGTATATGTATATATATATATTTATGTCATATATATATGAATGACAAAGAGAAACATGAGGAGAAGAAGAGAAACCTCAGTGATCTCTGGAGGGAATAACTGCAACATGTCATGGTCTGAGGAATGTGGACAGTACCAGCTCTCCCAATTAATGGTTTTCTCTTTTTTTGGAGGGGGGAGGGCAGGGCAGTTAGGGTTAAGTGACTTGCCCAAGGTCGCATGGCTAGTGAGTGTTAAGTGTCTGAGGCCGGAATTGAACTCAGGTCCTCCTGACTCCAGGGCCGGTGCTCTATTCACTGCACCACCTCGCTGCCCCTATCTCCCAATTGTTTTAATCTATTCTCTTGGTAACCCTCACCTCTATAGTTAGGCAGGAAAAAGCAAAGATAAATCTCTTTTTCCGATAATCTGCTTATGACTTAACTACTATCCTGCTACAGCTTTTTCCCGAACCTTATATTACCACCAAATCGGGCTACTTTCCATCCTCATTCTTACCTGGCCTTTTCTCACCTCTGTGACTGACCACACGGCCTCCTTGCCTGCCCTAGAAGATGTTTTCCCTTTCTCTTTGTTTGTTGAACTTGTTCCCTTCCTTCAACTTTCAACATGGGCACCATGTCTTTTGTCCACGTTTATGACTTTCCCTAACTTCCCTCCTCCTTGGATGAAGTCATTTCTCTGGCCTCAGATTCCTAACAACATTTTACTTGTATGTTTCATTTCTCTTATGCCTTCTACTTCTGCGTCTTATTATTTGTGTGCCTGTGTTCTATTCTATTTGATTGTTAAGCTCCTAGAGACTAAGTTCTTTTTTTTTTAAAGCTACCAGTTCCTTGCACACAGTAAGCCCCTGATAAGTATTTGTTGAATAGACTTTGCTCAATAAAGCATGAGGATCAGCTTCTCTCCTATGCAAGTGACATATCATTTGCTTTTAGCTAGCTGTTTTAGTATGGCTTAATTTGTTTGAAAAGTCTTACTTACCTCACAGTGCTCTCGATAAAGACTCTGCAGTGATTTGATATCCTCAAAGGTAGTACCATCTGGTAGAGAAGATATTTCAACTTCTCCAAACTCTGGAAGTGCTCTCGATGCATCTGTTACCATGACAACAGAACAGAAAAAAAATTTGTGTATGCTGCCAATTACAGTTTAATGAGAAAAAATTTAAGAATACAAAGGCTTTGTTTTTGTAAAGTCAGGGGGCCAAAAAAGCCAAGACTTTTCATATTGTCATCTTAATATTTTACAACCAAAAATTAGCAGTAGGAACAATATACAAGATAAGATAAGATGTGACCAGAACTCCAATGGTAATAAGACTCTCTTAGTTGTGTAAGAGAGATAAAATGTCATGGGTGATTTTTTTAACCCTAAAGTTTCACTAGAACTTTTAGAAATAGCATAGGGCTTCCCATTTTAGCAGTTGGTCCATACATATTTACTTAGTACATATGAATTAAAAAGTCCAACACAAATCCAGATCTTTAAAAAAAGAATATTCAGCTAAGAAGGAGACAAACCGTCCTGTTGTGATGGACATAACTTCAGCAGAAATAACTTTAGAGTAGAATTAGTTTGTCATGAAGCATGATACTTTAAGAAAAACCTGCTGCTATTTTGTAGGCTTCACTAATATCTAATACAAATTTTATCTTAACATACCTAAAAACTGTTGATGATGCTGACTTTGGGCAATTACAGTTTGCTCAACAGATGTGCCTGTCTGTTGACTACTTCCCGTGAAACCATCTGCAACCCCATCCACTTTCTGCATAGGCTTGTACCTTAAAATATGGAATAAAAAAATAACAATAATAACAACAAACAAATTATTCCTTGAGTCTTCAAATACACTACACAATGACTAAGGCACATGACTTGAATCTGCTTTCTTTCATTGTTCATGTTGATAGAGATTTATCTAAGATAAAAGAGGCCTCAGAAAGTTGGTATAGAAAGACATTTTAAATTCTGCTTTTCCCTGAGAAACTAACCAAAGTTGGGAAATCCAAGAACAAAGAATTAAAACAAAAAGTTCCAAGGTCTTTCTTTAGGCTAAAAAAGCCTCATTCTTCTTGCTCATTGTGTCACAGAGGGGACTCTGGGTTACAGAGGTGCAAAAGCTGGAAAGCTTTCAAGTATGGGTTTACAGAGTGGTCATATGTTTTTACCTTGGGGTGGCAATGAAGTTTAGCATTCCAGCCTAATGAAACTAGTGCCTATTGAAATGAGGCCTAAAATGTAGTAAGTACTTAATGAACACTTGTTGAATTGAAGTACCACTTATGGTAAAGATGTTGGTCTATCCAGGCTGAAGGGGCAAAGGAACTTTGATCCTTAGTAACTGAAAAGGTGGAGGGTCCTTATCAATTAATTCTACCCTTAGTTCATTTCAGGAGGTTTCCCATTCTCATCAATTTACTCTGTGCTTAATTTGGCTTTAGCTTTATTATTTTCAGCTATGAATTTTTTACTTTGCTAATAAAACAGGCTGAACTTGTTTAACCAATTTAAATTAATGCAGTTTGGAATTCATGGAGTTTAAACAAAAGAGGTGGAAGGAATTTGCATTATTTAGCCTAGAGAAGAGAAAGCTGAAACAACTTCCTACAGATTTCAATTATATGAAGCTTTATTATGAGATTATGGGGGTAATTATAAAATGGAGACCAGCTGTTTTCTGATTATACTTTATTGTCTATGCATCTAGCAAGTATACCATGGGTGCAAAATGACCACAAATTTCAAAACTGGCATGGAATTTTAGGTTAGACAAGAAGGACTTGTTAAACAACTTCTTGTTCCACCGTGTTTACACAGGACAAATGATCTCTTTATCTCACTGGCATTACGGAATGCCAATGATGATGTAGCTGGTGGTAAGACAATTCTTAAGTTCTTAAGGAAGATAGTGAAATAGTTTTCCTTGGAGTTATAGTATTATTAGCTATATCACTGAGATGATGATCATATTAGAAGGAGAAGCACACATTTATATGCAAGCTCTATTGCTTGCAAAGCAATTTCAATAAGTTCTTTCCTTTGAGACTCACAACAACTTTGTGAAATGTCTAGTTTCCTCATTTTATATAAGGGAAGTATGTGTGGTAGAAAGAGCTCTGAACTTGGGTCAGAAGACCCTTGCCCCATGATGAGAGTTCTGGTTCTGCACTAAGCATATATGACTCCCCCTACCACCCTAGGGATGAAATGCTACTACTTTATCTCCTTCACAAGGTTGTTGTAAACAAAGTGCTTCCTAAATTGTAAAGCATTACATAACTGTGAGCTATCATTAAGAAGTAGAAATAATCTCACAGAGGTTAGTTGACTTGCCCAAGGTTACCCAGCTTAGTAAGGAAGGGGGCTGAGCCTTAAACCCAAATGTCTTGATTACAAATTCAGTGCTTTTTCAACTAACACCGCACATGCCTCTGATAATATCAACAATAGGAACTGTATTAATAAGGTGATAAATATTGATATTTATAACAGTTCTTCACAGGTGTAAGATAATGGAACACAGGATATTAAGGGTTTCTTCAAACTTAATCTTATAGAAAAGGAATCAGAAACTAAGACAAAAATAATTTTTATGGAGTTCAGATATTAATTTTGATTTTTCATTAAACTATGTTAAATAAACATTTTTGAATGAATTTTAAGGCTAAAATTCATTGCTGCTAAAACCAGCTAAAAACAAAATCAAATAAATATTTACTGTGTCTATGTTGTGTGAAAAACTGATGTACAAAATAAAATAAATATTTATTGTGTCCATGTTGTATTTATTCTTTAAAAAGGTTGTATATAAGTTGAATATTTGTGAACCGAATTATGCTTTCCCACTGACTTACACTATAAACTGGGGATGCTTTATTTTCATTCTGACTGATTTTCTACTGGCAAAGGCTCTTGCCATTGAAACATAACTTTAAATTTTTCTGCCTCCTACTACTCTGTCAAGTAATTCATCATCTGTAAGTACACACTTGACTGCAAACACTAGGGGAGCTCACTATTTAAAGAAAGTGTTCTTGAATTTTTTGGGGGGTAAGATAAATCATCACCTCCATAAATTATGTTTGAAACATTCAAAGGTCTTGGTTGGCATTTTTATAAAATGGAGTAAACCCAGACCATATCTGAAAAACTGTGGTGCCAAAAAAAAAAAAAAAGACCTGTTCTGTTGCTAATGAAGAAACAGCTCTTGGTTTTAAAATTAGTAAGAAGCAAATGATAATTTTAACAGCTTGCAACTCCATGGGTAACCACCAGCTAAAGTTGTTAATGATTAAGAAATCAAAGAAACTCTAATGCTTTAATAACTTAGTGTATGCATGAAACCTGTCACTAAAATATAAAACTTGGAAGGTTATTAGAAATTTTTTTCAATACGGAGCTCATCATAACTGTTACATGGAATCTGGAGAGTTTTAACTCTACTTTGAAAGCACCATTGAAAACAGACAATATGGCTATGCATGGATACTAAAACATCATAATGGAAGGCAGAAAGTGGTATACACTTACTACCAGGATTGCCAAATTAACTTCTCTACACTAATCAAGGCAATGGGTGGAAATTCATACCAAAGTTTTTTAAAGTAGTTGAAGTTGCATGTAGGAAAAACAAAACCATCACTGAATAGACAAATAGGCATCACAATCCCAGTCTGTCTCACTCATTTACTGTGTGACCCTGGGCAAGTCACTTCATCTCTTCTGGGCCTCAGTTTCCTCATTTGTAAAATGAGGGGATTGAAGTCAGCTCTAAATCTGTGATCCTATGAACCATCCTAAATAATTACATGATTTATAACCACAGATTAAAAAAGCTGTTTTCACTAACCAAGTGGTGTGATTTTTTTTTTGAAAACTGTCCCAGTAAAGTAATAAGCATTTTAGATGTGACTGTGGTGACAAAACTTCAGTCATAACAGAACTCAGTAAAAAATGGTGAATTAGGTGACTTTCAATATCCAGAAAAGCAAATGACATCCTAGGAGGTGAATGTGAAGTATGGTAGAAAGAACTCTTGAGTTGGAGTTAGAGAATTCAAGTCCTGGCTCTCCCACTTTCTACCTGTGTGACTACAGCAAGTTGCTTTATTACTCTGGTCCATCCTTTCCTCATCTTTAAAAAGGGGAAATTGGATTAGAGGACCTCTTTTGTTCCTTCCATCTCTAAATGGAGGAAATCCTTTGTAAATAATAGCATTGTTAACTCCCGGCTTTAGTCCCTTCTCTCAGTAGCCCCTTCGCTTGCTCATTTTGTAGTGATTTTACTGTCCATGGGCAATCTCTACTGGCAAGTTGTTAGGCAGGAGAGAAAATAGTAAGATCCAAATCTTTCAATTTTGTTTATTAACAACAGATTTAACATAGGTTTTGATTAAAAGGAAAACTGAAACCATTGGCTAAAATAAATCCTTTGTCTTATCAATAGATTTCACTTATTTTGTGTCTTTCATTGAAGAGTGGTAGCATGATATAGGGACTTAGGGAAATGGCCTTAGAGATCTGAAGATAGGGGATCAAGTCCCTCTCCTGACACAAAATGGCAGTGTGACCCTGGGTGATTCAACTGTGCTTTAGGCAACACTCTAAAACCATAAGCAATAATAACAATAGCTACACCTTATGTAGCACTTTGAGGTTTCCAAAGCATTTTATGTGTCTTATTTCATTTTATCCCCATAATCTTCCTGAAAGGTAGATGTCATTATCATTCCCCTTTTTATGAGAAGAGAAGTTGAGTGGTTTGACTAGGGTCCCATAGCTAGCAAGTACATGAGATAGGATTGGAACTGAGGTCTTCCTGCTTGCAAGGCTGTTACTTTATCCATGTGGTCCCTAGCTGTCTGTTGCAGAGATGGTTCTAAACTACATTAGTAGAGGGAATTTCTGATATCAGTGAAATCCCAACTCCAGTTGTTTCTATCCCTATCCTTTTTTTGACTCAATGTTGTGGGTAATTATACAATTAAAACTATACCATATGCAATCTTGATATAAGTTGTTTTTGTCTCTATCCTGAAAAATCTCTTTCTTTAACCTCCATTTCCTTCCACATTTATTCCTGCTGCATGGGGCCCAGGAGAATTGGGTTCCTTGTTGGGGTATCAACTTTTGTTGGGGTAACAACTTTCCTCTCTCCTCCCATCTTGACATCCCGGGTAACAAATGTATCCTTAAGACCTTATCTATGGAGAAACAAAAGACTGACTCCCCCTCAGGTAAGAAAACCAAAAAAAAAGGGATTTATATTAGGGTCTTCAATATGAATTCTGTATATATTTCGTCAAAACAGGATGATGTCTAAAGTTGGTCTTAACGCTGAAATCCTTTCAAGAATTTTTTATAAGGTATTAAATTAAGATATTTATATCAGTTTTTTAAAATGAGCTATATTTATGCAAAGGGGAAATTTTACTTAGAATAAGTAATAGCAAATCCTACGCTATAGTACTATGGGAAAGCATATACATCTATGGAGATTATAAAACTACAATAGGGAATCAATGGTGTTCCAAGAAACACTGTTACAGGTTGGATCATTTAGTTATTTTTAGTTCTTCTGACTTCAATGGAAAATGTGATCATCACATCAGGGACTGCTTCAGAGGCAGAGTGAACAGTAAGGCTTTCAGCATAAACCTTTCTTACCTGCATACTAAAGTTAGCTGCTCAGGTGCCATATCACCTGACTACTATCCACCCCTGGAGGTTAATTCAACTCAGACTCAGCCTTTGGAATAACAGCTTGGAATGTTTCTAAGAAGATTTGCTGTTGTCCAGGGACATTCCTTCTCAGGAGTCCCTCAGAAAACTGGGGATGGTTCTGAGACTGCATGAGAATTTGGCGTGTGCTCTAGAGACAGATTTGGTTCTCCTAAGGTTGGGGATGGCTCAGAACCAGATCTCTCCTGGTCTAATTCTATGCCAGTGAGGTTGGATAAGAACTAGATTGGCTTCTATGGGTATCATTGGATAGAATACACACATGCACATCTGACTAAATGCATTCCCCTCCTTCAGGTCATATTCCTGATTCCAATACAAGGCACTACCACCCTTGGAGAAATGTTTCTTGGGATCATAGCTCTAGAGCTAGAAGAAAACTCAGCAGCTATCTAGACCAAACTCTTCATTTTATAGGTGAGGAAACTGAGTCCCAGGGCATCAAGTGACTTGCTCCACTCTCAAAAAGCTGCATATGAGATGTGGACCTGAGCTAGTAGATAGAGATTTGACACAATTCTCACATTGATGAAATCACAGCTCTAACTCCCCACCCCAATAATGATAATATTATTTCTATGTAAACATAAATATCACATATTTGAAAACAACTTCTATATTAATTTGAAAAAGTAAAGATGATATAACAACAAAAAAAGCAATTTTCATTACCTTGCCAAGGCAATTAAGATTGCTGATCTTGCATGTGACTTACTATATACTAAGCACTGTGTTAAACCCTGGAGATTCAAAGAGCAGAGCAACAGTCCTTATTCTCAAGTAACTCATATTCTAATGAAAGAATAAAACCATTCATTAAATATGGTTATTATGTACTAAACCCTGAGGATACACAGAAAAAAGCAAAAGCATTCTTGACCTCAAGGAGCTGAGATTCTAATGAGGAAGACAACATACAAAGGAGAGTGGAGGGTAGGGAGGAAAAAAACCCATTCTGGAGGGTTCAGGTCAGATAGAAGGCCTAGTCATTCTAAGGGTACAGAAGAAGTGTAGATAGCCAGGCCTCATGTATCTGAAAGTCCAAATGAGGTTCCATATGAGTGAATTTTACTGATAATTAAAACTTACCCCTTTTGAGTGCCTAAACTTTAAAAAAAACAACAACAACTTTATCTGTTTTGGATTAAAATCTTTCTGAAAGATCCAAGCATTTTGGAGAGCAATTTGGAACTATGCCCAAAGGGATATAAAAATATACATACTGTTTTTTTACAGATGTGGGAACTGAGGTCACTCAAAGTGACTTGTTCAAAGTGACAGAGGTAGTAAGAGCCAGAGCCAGAGCCAGAGCCAGAATTCAAAGGTAGGTTATATGATACCAAATGCAATGCACTATCATGGCTTGACAATGATTCTATGTTACTAGAGGAATAAAAGGCTTGGGCTTTATGATAAGAATGTGAAATGCCTTACATTTATTATCTAGATCTTTCCTACCATCTATTTTCTCTGTTTTTATACTAATGCTAGGATATAAATTGAAGAAGTAACACAATTGTGCTTACAGGGACCACTATAAATTTATCTTCCATTGTCTCAACTGTGCCTTCACTGCTAGACACTAATTCTTTTGCCCTTGACACAGTTCCCATAGTGTCTGATCCAAATCTTTTCTTCTCTCCTTAAACCACCTACATCATCCCTCCTACCCCAATTTTATACTCCAAGTGACCTCAATATTACTGCCCCCCCCCAGTCTTTCCTCTTTTCTCCAGTCTTAGAGAAAATCAGGGTCATTCTCACAAACATCAATCCTTCTACTTAGTCCTTTGATTCCTATCTCCTTCTGTCTACTCTAAGATCTCACTCCTTTGATTATCTTCTTCTCTCTCTATCCATTGAATCTTATCCTTCTGCTTACAAACATGTCCAGATCTTCTCCAACCTTAAAAAAAAACACAACAAAACAACAAAACAACTCAAACCCTTCTTCACTTGGTCTGATCATGCATCTCTTTAAGCTACTGTCCTAAGATACCTCTCTTTCCTTTTATAGTCAAACTCCTGGGAAAAGGCTATCTACACTCATTGCCTCCATTTTCTTACTTTCTAAATGATTACAATTTTGCTTCTGACCTTATCACTCAACTGAAAGTGCTGTCTCCAATGATTTCTTCATTGCAAAACACAATTTCTTTAATCAGGGCTTTCTGAAACAGAGTTCATTAAGAAAACTCAGTACTTATCCTTCTTGACTTCTCTGCAGTGTCTGACAATTGTGATCTCCTAGACATCCCCTTTTCTCTGGGGTTTTGTCTGGTTGCTCCCTTTCAGTTATTTTTGCAGGATTATTACTGTTCTTCTCCCTATGCCTCTTTGTACCACATGGTTCTGAAAAGTGTACTCTTCTCTTTTGTCTACAAATTATCTCAGTGATATAATTAGCTCTCACATGTTCAACTATTCAAATGGCTTGCAGTCCCAGTCTTTCTGTCAAATTCCAGTTCAATCTCCAATTGTATGTCCCATTGAGATCTCAAATGCAATATGTCTGAAACAGAAGTGACTTATCTTTCCCTGATACCCCATCCCTTTTTCTAATTTCTCCATTTTTGTTTAAGGCACTACTATTCATTTAGTTATTCAGTCTTCTTTCACTCCTCCTCGTCCTTTATTCTTCTTATTAAATTAGTTGCCAAATTTTGTCAATTATACCTTCATAAAACTTCTTGCTTCCATCTTCTTCTCTCTGCTCACATGACTACCACCTTAGTTCAGCGCCTCATCACTTTTAGCTTAGGTTATTACAATTGCCTCCCAATTTGTCCATCTGTCTCCAACATCATCAATGCATCCTCTGTATAACTGCCACATTGATATTCCTAAAACACAGGTGTGACCATGTTACTCTACTGCTTGATATACAATACTACCTTCTTGCCTTTAGGGTAAACTCCCCTGGTTGGCCTTTTAAAGCCTTCACAATCAGGCTACCACCAGCCTACCTTTGCAGATTTACTGAAAACTACTTCATGCTTTTTACATTGCAGCCATACTGGAAAACATTCTATTCTTCCATCTCCATGTGTTTTATAGAAGCTGTCCTCCCTGCCTGAACACACTCTCTTCTCAGTTCTACCTCTTAGAAAGAATTCTCAAGTACCTCCTCCTACAAAGAAACCTGACACCCCAAATCTACTCAGTTGCTTTGGATTACTTTGTATCTATGTTGTATTGAGTTTTCTACGTATGTATTGTTTTCTCCCAATAGAATGTACAACTCTTCAAGGGCAGGATTCATTTTTGTTCTTCTATTCTCAGTACTGAGCACAGTACCTTTCACATAACAGGAACTTAATGCTTAACTGAATTGAATTCTGGATAACTGCTATCCAGCTTCAGACATCTAAATAATTAGAGTGCCCACAAGTGGGAGGTCTTCTTCTGTAAAGGGGGTATGTGTGACTTCACTCAAGGAGGACCAAGATACAGCTCCCAGTCCAAATTTGCAGCATGTATCATTGCTCAGATCCCCAGTTATGTGTATGTAGTGTCTTGTTTGTGAAGCCAAGCCACCTATGTGCATGCTAAGCCCTCAAGGGAACAAAGATGCACTGTACAAAATCCTACCTGTCTTCCCTGGAGGTTCACCAACCAAAGACCACCCAGACATCCACAGTTGAGTTGCTCCTGCAGCTTTTCAGGATCTATACTTGCTCTTTGCTCTCCTAATTGCTAAGTCACTTCACTGTGACTCTTTCAAGAGGTCAAGTCGTACACTCACAGAGCAAAACTGTCTCCAATCTCCATTCTTTCCCTACAATAGATATGAGTGGAGCCCCCAAGGCTTAGCTTCTTCTCAGCTTAGTTCCTCTGCATCTTTTCCCACTGCTAACTATTGAGGTATTATTATATTTGTCTACAAATATTTCATGAGATCTTCATAAACTTTTTAACTTGTTTATCTCAGGTTCTAAATCCGATATTACCTTTATTCAATAAAATTAGATGCCGCATCTGTTTTGCTTCTTTTACCCCAAGAGATGAGCTGACACTTTTGATAAACCCTACATGTACAACTACATAAAATGGGCTTCTAGGATTTTAAACTATTTAAGTAAATGTTAAGTGTTGGGAAGGGCATTTCAAAAATTGCTTTTTTTTTTTTTTAACATGTTATTTGTATTTTAGGCAATAGACTGTCTCCATAAATATGCACCTAAATATATTGAGGAAAACATGTTTTATTCTATTTATATTATTACCAGGCCCCAACAAAAATATGCTACTTACTATAATGTGGTAACATGCTGTTTTGTGATAAGTCATAAGTCCTCTATTTTATAAGAGACTCCTGGACTAATGAAAAAAATTTTTCTCTTTTTAATGTTCAAGTTTTTTTTTTTCTGAACAATGAGCTAATTGGCTTCAGTTAAGCTTATCAACATTGCCTTTGGATACATTCCTTAATAGTGAGAACAGACACCTGGTAGTGCTCTTCTGCCAATCACAATGAGGGGTCTATACACTTGGTAACACTAAAGCTCTTGAATCAATTAACAAAACATGATTACAAAATGATTGACTGGTCATTGGAACTCCCTATCATAGAAAAAACAATCTAAGAAAAAGGGCAAATTTTCTTCTTTCTCTGATTGAAGAAACAAACAAACCAACCAAAAAAACCAAACCCACAACTTAGAATTTTGAGACATTTCTTATGAAGCTTGAATTCCACAGAACCTTTTAATATCCTTCGAAATGCTTAAGCTATTTGCTAATCGACAGTGGATCTATTTCTTTTTTTACTTTAATTTTCAGTTCTAAATTCTATTCTTCCTTCCATCTTTCCCCCATCCTTTGAGAAAGCAAAATACCCTACACCCCTTATACATATGAAGTCGTGAAAAACATATTTACTGGTTCCGTTTCTAATAACCATTCCTACTGCACTGAGAAAATAGCGATTTTTCTAGGTTGAGTAGCTTCCAACCTTTATAGTTCTTGGTTCTCGTATATAAATACTTAATCATCCAATTTTGGGTCCAGACCACTTAACCTATGCTTTTTTTTTTAAAACAAACTATTTTCCTTAGATTTCCAAGGAAGCTTGCTATTACCCCTTTTAAGAGTCTGTTGTCAATAAAATTAGGTTTTGTTTTGTGAAATTAATGATTTAAAATATTTTAAATTGTTTGATTTAGTGATTTCTTAATCCATTTTCTTTTTTATCTTCTGCCTCTAAATTACATTCTTATCTTTAGCTTCTGACAGTGTATTTGTCTGTAAGTACAATCATCAACTATACCATATATACACACACACATATTTTTTACACATTTATCAATGTATATAATTTACATATATAATATAATTTATATGTATAATTTATATAATATATAATTTTTACATTATATATAATATACATATATTTAGATATGAATTATGCCTTGAGCTGAATAAAGAACATTGTAAAAGGAAAGAAATCTTTATTATATAGCTACTACAGATTTAGTCTTCACATTGCTACCCTTAAATTAACTTTTAAAATAATTGTGTCAGAACCTCTCTTAAGAACGATTACTAACATCAAACTAACACAAATTGTTCTATTTTAACTGCCATATGAAAGAATGCATCAAATCCCTAACAATTACCCTTTGACCAAGATATTCCACTGGTAGGTATGTTCCCCAAAGAGGTCATTGCCAAAAAGATAGGCCCTACATACACCAAAGTATTTATAGCAATACTTTTTGTGGTAGCAAAGAACTGGAAACAAAGCCAATGACTATTGACTGGAGAATGGCTAAACAAACTATGATACATAATGGAATATTACTGTGCTATAAGAAATGATAAACATAATGAATACAGAGAAGCATAGAAAGATTTATATGAACTGATACAAAATGAAGTAAGCTGAACCAGAGAAACAATATATACAATGACTACAATAATGGAAATAGGCAAAAGAAAAACAAAACAAACCCAACTACCATAAAACAATCAAAATTCATGTTGTGAGATTATAAAAAATGAAGTTGATCCCAAAGAAGACACATGAGAAGACATTCCCTCTCCCCCCACCACTGCAATTCCTTTGCAGGGGTGGAAGGGGTTATGAGTGTGGAGCATTGCATATAACACAAGATTTTTTTCCTTGTGTAATAACCAGATTTGCTGAATTGTTTTTTTTTTATTTTTTAAAATTTTTAAATTTTTTGTTTTTTTTTTTCTTTTTCTTTTAAAACAATTATTAACAGATGGTTCTCTGGGAGAAGGGAAAAGAAAGAGATATAGCGGGTAATTTAAGGGGTGTAAATAAAAAAGATTTCCATAAAATTGTTTTTCAAATTTTGTTTTACTCAACCAAAGAAGTGTCAAACAGGTTTTTTGTGGGCCACATTCCAGAGAACAACCAGAAGCAGATTAAAATATAATTGGTAAATATTGAACAAAATAAATAAAATACAATAGAATATAGATAACATTAATATGAGGGTTTCCAAGTTAATATACAGCCTGCAGGGATCCTTATGTATGGTTCATGCTTATATTTTAGTTTGACCACATTTATCTAATACTATTTACCTTACAGATATGGTTACATATAATTAAAACCATTGCTTGAAGGAGAGATTCTTTGCTCAATAAAAATAACATAAAGGTCCTGCTACTTCCCTCCAAAAAGGGAAACCCCTGATTTCACCCTGTGATAGCAGTCCTGGAATTTACTTTTCACACAATCATTGGAATATTCATTCCACCCAAAAAGCTGCCTTCCTATAATTCTGACTGTTTAATTGCTCCCTAAAACAGAAAACTTATGTAGTAAGGATATAATCTGCCTGATAACTACTTTAGGTCTCTCTAAATCAGCGGTTCTCAACCTGTGGGTTATGTTCAATTTGTAACAATGAAAATACATCCTGCATATGAGACGTTTACATTACAATTCATAACAGTAGCAAAATTACAGTTATGAAGTAGCAATGAAAATAATTTTATGGTTGGGGGTCACCACAACATGAGGAACTTTATTAAAGGGTCACAGCATTAGGAAGATTGAGAACCACTGCTCTAAATGTATCTCCTACTCTTTTGTCTTTCAATAGGTCACAGAAAATATGGAAGGGGAATGCTTTGGTAATTTCACTGTCAGCACTATTATTTAATTATTTGGTTGGTGTTCTATAAAGCAACATGGCCTCTATAAAATCTTCCATTATCAGGGTTTAAGAATAGGTACACTAAATCCTTTCTCTAGTTGTGGCTAATACCTGATGCTTCAGAGGAGAATGATGCTTTCATAAGGAGTCACAACATAGGACTCAGTGGGATATACTAGCAGACAGAAAGTGCTCTAATTCCAAAAGGGGCACATGGAATGTGGGATCAGGATCCAGAGAGCCTGGGCTCTTTTTCTTTCTCCATTGTTTGCTAGCTGTATAATCCTGAAGAAGTCACTTAACCTTAGTAACGTCTTATCTACAAAATGGAAATAATACGACCTTACCTGCCATTAGGCAGGGGGCTCTCCCTGATTCTCTCCTGAGGTCGCTTTCAGCTCTAAGATTTATAATTGTGTTTCTATAAAAGCTTCCGTGCTGCCTAAAGAAGAATGGTTTGAATGAGCCAGTACAGATAAATGTTTGATTTGGGACAGATTACATATTGTCCTTTAGTTTCTCTGTTTGAATAAAATGGGATTATCCTATGTTTCTCAAAGGAAGGCAACATAGACATTATTGGTATATAATGTAAAAAAAAACAAAACATTCTTTAAAGGCTAAAAAATATGTCTTATGACATCGGTTTTAGTATCTTATAACTGTCAATACTGAAAGCACATCATCAATTAAAAACGATGGTAATTGATCAGCTACTGTATTTAAGATACTATGTTGGGTGCAAGAGATACAAAGATGAAGAACAACATTGTCCCTGCTCTCAAGGAGCTTATAATCTATTAGGAGGGGATTTGACATGTACACATCTAAGTGTAGTATAAGTATATAGCGGTAAGATAGAAGGACAAATGAGAGACGAATTTTAATAGGAAAACTTGAGGAGGAATTACTTTTGGGTAGCAAGAGCTGAGAAGGTTCATGGAAAAGATGACATCTGAATTAAGCTTTGAAGGAAGAGAAAAATGTTAACAGATGAAGATCAGGAGGGAATGCATTTCAGGATAGCGGATAGACTATCTGATTTCTCAGGAGTTCTTATGGTGGTTTGTTTTTTTTTTTTTTACTGTTGTTGTTATCAAAACACCAAAGCACTTAAAAAGTTAAAAATGATTTCCAGATTTCAGTGAAAACTCCAGACTTTACCTTTGTTTCTGCTGCATGGGTTGTTGTCTCATAGCCATATATTGCATGTCCTCTTGTAGTCGGTTAAGAGGGGAGTCTGGCTTGACACGAATCCCATAGTAATGGTACTTGGAGTTCCCTCTTTATCAGGAAAAACAACAGACAATAGGAATATAAATTTCAGTAAATATAAAATTAGATTTATTCAATATCCACTTAATTTAAGCCACTACAAAATTAATTCCAAGTACAAGGAACATATAAATTGCACACACACAAAATGGCTAGTCATGTGGGGAGAGCTCAACTCAAATGAAAAGGCATTTAAGCACCTACTATCTTGTACTATTTGTACATATATCAGGCACTGTACAAAAACAAAGGAAAAAACAATACAGTCCCAATCCTCATGAAACTTATTATATTCTACTAGGGACTGGGGGTTGGGTGCTAACATATACCCAGATAAATAATATATAAATAAATAATATAAAAAATAAAAAAAATACCTACAAAGTATAAACATGAAATAATTTTGGCAGGGAAGAGCACCAACAACCAGAGGTCTGCACAAGTGGTACTTTAGTAATCATGAGATACTAAAGGAACAAGAAGATCTCTAAATCATTGAGCAAAAATCATTTAGAATGAAAGAAAAACACCTAGGGGCTACAATCTTCCTTGGTCGAAGAAGTACCTATACAGATAAATTTATAGATATACTACGGTACCTGTATATATGAATATATGTATATAATGTATAGGCATACATATAGTATGAAACATATTATATACATATATCTCTAACATACTTTATTCAAGTTAATAGAGTAGCTCTATCTACAAATTAAAATTCCATTCTGATAAATAGTTAAAGATTTTGAAAAAAAAAATTGTATCATGTTCTGCCTTGATGTTTTCTGAATACTTCATTCAGAATATGTGTATGTTCTCTCAAGTTAAGTTCAAAACAAAAGTTTTATTCCTAGATTGCAAGCTCATTGAGGGAAAGTTTTACTCAAATCTTGTATCCTCCCCAGCACCTAGTACTTCACTATGCACAAGTGAGCACTTAAAAATTTACTGGGTCATATTCTTGCAGTATTAATTAAAAAGAGCTCAGTTATTTCAGTGGAAAACTGGTCATTAGTAAAAACAATGTAACATAGGATATATGATTTTTCGTTAAAAAGGAAATGTTAGTGGGGCAGAATTACCTACAGGTCTTACAGTAAAAATTACACTTCTTGCTCTATCACCTTGGACAAGTACTTAACATTTCTATTTGTTATTTACTTCATGAGAAAAAATGTTAGCGGTGGAATACATAAATATATTGACTTCAACCTTAGAAGATTGTTGTAAGTTAATTCAGTTAATTTTTTTTAATATAAAGGGCTTTGTAGATATTAAGAAGTTATTTCATTCCTGTTGATTCTCAAACACATTTTGTTAGTCACTGTTTTTAAATGAATCCATCTCTGTTTTGCAGGCTGAATCAGATGTATCACAACAGACACACATGGGGAAATTTCTCTGTGGAAATGGCAAATTTCCACATGGGACAAATGATTTCACGATTTCTTCATTTTCATGAGAAAGCCTGTGTTTGGTGACAAATTTTTGCTCTGAATGGAATTTGTGAATATTTGCAAAAATAACAGTTTTAAACATGTAAATTCTTGCAATGAGAAAATAGTAGTTTCCAACAGGTCTAAATATAGTAAGGCATTAGAACTCTTCCCATTTTTTTCCTCTTCCACTTAAAGAGAAAAATCCAAAGAGAATTTGTGCTAGATTTAAAAAATGGAAAGATGCTACTTCCAAGTTTGAAGAGTAACTATGTAGTGTAATGACTACATCCTTGTAAAACTGTTAAAGTGGTACTATTTTACAGATCTATTAATTGGCAAAGATATACAAGTATATCTGAATACCTTTGAGTGATCAGCCCCCCAATTTAGGAATCAATACTAAAGCCAATCAAGATAGATCTTCTTTAAAGGCAATTTCCATTTGGAATCAGTTTTAGTGTTTTTAGCCTTGGAACAAAGTTACAAGTCAGCTTTATAAACTTTATTAGTAGTCTCTTTTTCTTCAAAGTAGAAAGCAGTGAGGGAGCAGGAATAGAGATGGAGTAGTGTGTCTCTCACATAACCTCTTCCCGTTCTGCTTGCTTAATTTTTGGCTCTATTGTATTAACAAGATGGCATGCTCTGTTCTATGGAAAGCCTCACAAAAATTCATCAGGGATCCAAGTGAGAGGGCGAACTAAATACAAATTTGGCAAAAATGTTCTGTAAACATTTTTAATGTTTTGATTTTGCTTAGAATCAATAGTTTTTTTTTTTATAATGTGTATTTGCTTTTTTTCTGGTTTCTACTAGGTAGTAGATGTAGTTTTATTTATTTATTTTCTTGAAAGGGAAACAGTTTTATGGCTTTTTCTGCTGATTGGTAGAAAATTAATATCTTGGCTTATTTTGGTTCATGGTAAAGTATTGGTCAGACTGAATCTTGATTCAAGTCCCTGTTGGGGGGAGATTGAGTCTTTTTTGCAGTAGACACATTCAGCAGTATCTGAACCTGATTACTTTCCTTCTTGTTATGTTAGCCCAGCTATCATTACAATTCAGCATGGGGCTTAACATTTCCATTTGTGAATAAGCTCTTATTCTTTGCCTAGACTTTCTTTCCCATCCCTCATTTTAAATATAAAATTTTAAAAAGGTATAGGGCAAACTCTTGGTGCATTTTGAGTGTAAAAATGATAGTACGGACCTTTGAAAAGTAAAAGTCACAAAAGTAAAGTAGAAATTTACTCTAGTCAATGGATTCTACCTCCCAAACCCAAGTCCTCTCTTTTCGAGATACTTTCCATGGTAAATCTGGAACTTTAACAGGGAAGCATCTTTGGAAATCTCTTCCAGGGACAGCATACAAGAAAATACCTAAGCAAGTACGAGTTGTGCAAAGCCAATGTTTGCCAAAGTAAATAGACCTCTATGGCAATGAGCTTCCTGCAATTCATGCTTGCTTAGATGTTTTCTTATGCTCTAAAAAGAAATTTGCAACCATTCTTTTTGTAGTTCTGGATAAGGGATGAGACAGAAAACAATCAAGGCTGTGAATGTTAACTCTTTCGGTTTGATGAAATTAATCATATGCAAAGTCAGTGGCTTAAAATTTGCTAAATCTTCTGTTCCATGGATTCCTCACTAAAATTCAATTAGCAGCCAAGAAAAAAGTTGAATTAAATATCACATTGGCTGATGCTTAGATCTGCAAACATTTTGGTATTCTGGTTTTGCTTAGAACTGATCGTTTTAGAAGATATATTGGCTTTGGTCTGGTTTCAGAGATATAATAGTTGCTGAAGAACTGAGTCTGTTGTTATCTAAATGCTGCCCATGCAGGTAAAATTCAACAGAAGGGGATAATTTCCATATATGTGGTATGTATATGAATATGCATATATCTACGTACACACATATGGATTTTGTATATATACATATATATATATATATACACAAAATCCACATATACATGTATACACATACACACAAAGTTCATCATTCATAGGATTCTGAAAGGTTCATTCTTCTCAGAATAAATTTATAATAAGGTCAAGAGGGTTGCTATTTGATTAAGCACACTGAGGAATGTTTACTAGAATAGTATGGCACTATGAATCATAGCTAATTAAAACTAAACTGCACTTGCTAAAATGAATGAACATGCAATTTCTTCATGAAGTAGCTCTATTTTTCTTCTTTATATGAGATTCCTAATCAATAAAATTTAGCAATCCAGATTTAAACCTTAGGGATGCAATAGGGAGCAAGAGCCAGGAGATGGATTTGGAGCACTGGAGTTCTGTCCCAGCTCTGCCTCCTCTGTGACCTTGCGTAAATCACTTCATCTCTTATCTGTAAAATGAGGAGACTGGTCTAGATGGCCCCTGAATTCCCTTCCAGCACCAAATCTATGATCCTATGAACAATGGAAAATCTATTTGCCTCTGAATTGCTGTTGCAATGCCTCACTTACTTGAAAATATGTAATTTACAACAATTATGTTGAAAAATCTGGAATTGAGAGAAATAAAACTGGTTGGTTTTAACTACATATGTGGGCTTTAAGATGCAATTTTAGAGCTGGAATGCCCTGTACATATTATCTAGTCCAACTCTCTTATTTTATTAATAAAGGAAATAAACCCCAGGAAAGAGGAAGTGACTTTGCTTGAAGTTATACAGACAGGTCATGGCAGGCCTAGGATTCTAACTCACATTTCCTCTGGGGCAATTTCCTCTACATACTGAGTGCCTCATTCATTTAATCACATCATGTTTCCTGAAAACACCAAATATACATTTCCGATGCAGTAAAAAATTGGGCATAACTGTCTAAGAATTTCATATTAAAGTTATTAAAGTCTCCAAACAATGGAAATTTTATTTTCCCATTTCCCAATAAAAAGGAAATAAGAACATGGTAGAGTAACAGGTTTTAAAACCCAATCAATTCCTGCAACCTTGCAAACAAATAATACAATTCTGCATGTTCTCAAAAAAGATTTGTAGTTGATTTGCCCTCTGTCTAGAAATCGAATCAAATTAAATCAGCACTTTGTATTTCTTGCAGGAGAGTGGGTATGTAGATGACAATCTTTTTCATATGGATGTTTTAATATAATTTTGTAGGAGGAAAAAGACAGATTTGTTCTATTTAATATATCTGTTTTGTTGAGCATTATCAGTAGCATTTTAGAAGGAGCCGTGATAATGATATTTAAGATATCACATGAAAATTTTGCGCTAAATTGTTGATCTTTCTGCCACTCTCTCTCTGGCTTTGTAATAGACTACTCTCACCCCTTTCATTTCTGTGTTGTGCAGAAATCAGCTGGTGAATTCTGAAGTACAACTTTCTTTAGCGTATAAGACACTTCCACCTTCCTGGTCCTGTAATTTTCCGCATGCATAATGTTTGGGACAAACACTTGTCTTTTGGATTTGGGAGTCTCAAATGGATACCTCTCTGGCTTTGCCTGATCTGTGTCCTTGTATTCTCTCCACATACAGACACACTTGCACATACTTTCACTGCAATAATTTTTGAAAATCCATAATCTTATTTTTCAGTACTGACCTAGTTCCCAATCTCCTGGTTCGTAGCCCCATGAAAATTGACCTTATGAGTTTTCCAAAGGAGGCAGCATTGACTGGGTCCAGTTTGTGTTCCTGACAATGTCGTAGGTAATGGTTGTAAAGGGTACTTCTAGGGAGACTCACACCTTCTGCTGTTTCATAATTGTCCAACAGCCACTGGAGCTATTATAAGTAAGACAGAGTAAACAAAAAGAAACAGCATAATTTACCAAAATATCTACAAGCCACTGAAATCATTAGAGTGTCACTTCACACACACAAAAAAGTATTTAGAAGCTCTCCTGAAAGCCTTATGATATGATAAGTAGCTCTTTTTAAGTGAATTTAGAAGCTTAATATTCTATAGGGTCGAAAATGCTTGGAAACGTCTGTTAAATAGCAGAAGTCATAATACCTGTGACCTCCAATAATGCTTATCTCTCCAAATATTCAAAAGTATGTAGTGACACACTGATTTTCACTATATTGATTGTTATTTTGGAGACAAACAATTTTTTTTCCTTTGGGGAATTTAGATAATCATATTACCTAGTCATAAATATAATTTATACCACCATGGATCAGAAAAACCATATTATCCAGACTGACAGCATGGCACGTAATACATCTTTAGTGTTGGTGTGTTACAAGACACCAACAATAAGCTATCTTTTATGAGCCCTTATATTAAAGTTATATGAATTTTTATAGGATTCCTAATTTACTTGTTTCAAATTACCATGAGATAACATAATAATAGCATTGTCTGCTAAGAAAAAAAAATCCTGAGAAGGTAGGAGGGGAAGAAACTCAGTCATTTCTTGCCAAGAGGGAAGAAACTCAGTAACTGAGGCTAAAGAATATACAAAAAGCATTTATTTATTTATTCATTTTTCCATCTATGCATGTATTTGTGATAGATCTATTTGTGATAAGTTATAGTAGAGTTAAAGATAGTTAGTGTAGATTCAATTCTTTGACTTTTAAAAAGGAAGGATTGATTTATTAGAACTATCTTGAAACCTCCCACCTCTAAGTAGCATTTTTGCAGTGCCACAGAAGAATGATGATTTGCTCACATGGCTATACTCAACATCAATTTAAGCCTTATTGATAGCCTGCGGCTTATGTTTTCTTCTTTATAAACATGCAGGAAGAAATTTTTAAAAAATTCTGATGCATGCAATTCTTAGTTTCTGACGTCCTAACAAGGATTACAGTTGTAAAATAGGCAGGACTATTTATTATCACCCCGGTTTGCGGATGAATAAACTGAAACATAGACAGTAACTTGCCCAAGGTCATCAAAAGAAGTAATATTAGAGCCTTGATCAAAATCGAGGTCTGCTGATTTCTATTTCCTTGCTTTCTCTACCACAACATGCCAGGCATGCAGCGATTGGATGATTGGAGAAGAATCTTGGTGTACTGCTCCACAATTCAATAATTTAAAATGTATGTCTAAGGTTAATCTATACTTTTCCATGTGGAAGTATAAGAATTTGTGAGGCGTCTCCTACGTTGAATACTAAATAGAGATGCCAAGGAGAAGTTGTTAAAGTTGTCACAATTTCAACTAACTTTCTAAGTATTACCCGTTCCACAATGACATTTTCAGGGATTTGTGATTAGACTTGGAATGTGAATTTAAATTTGAAACTTAATAGGGTGCTACTTTCAGACTTTGAAAAAGAAAACATTCAGCATGATTTTTTTCAGGTTTCCTTAAAAATTAAATTTTCTTAGTAGATGATTGTACTGACTGAATACCATTTTATTAGGCTGATGCACATCTACATATATATTAAAATATACACATTATGTACAAAAATGCATGCATGACCAGGCTTAGTTTTTGCACAAAATAAACATAATAAAGACAATTCAGGAGAGGCATAGGTAAGGTTGATTATTAGGTAATGGTGACAACTAAATTTTGCATAGAGGTTCATGGTTTAAGCTCCTCCACCTATGATAGCTCCCATAATCTTTTCAAAACTCCTGTGAGGAAGGGCAAGAACTGTTACCTCTCTTTTATAAATAAAGAAACTAAGGCTCACATAGTTAGCAGCAAGACAAGGATTAGAACTCACGTCTTGTTGGAATGACAAGTTCAGTGTTCTTTACAGAGTAGGAATGTGCTATGCAGTAGATTAAACGAGAACACATTTCAGTAACTAGCATATCACATGAAAGTGGCAAAATCTGAATGTAAAAACTCTTCTAAGGCCTTCTGGTCACACATTCATTCCACCCCACTGCACTGACAAAAACTCACCTTGGGACTATAGGATCACAGATTTAAAGCTAGGAGGGACATTGTATGTCATCTAGTCCAACCCCATCATTTTACAAAGGTGGAAACTGAGGCCTTAAGTGACTTGACCAATTACTTAGAAAGTAATAGTAATAGTAATTGGTGGAGTTGTGATTTGAATCCAGTTCTGATTCCAAATCCAGAGTCCTGTCCACTATGAGACCTCCTCAGCAAAAAAAAAAAGTTGAGTTATTTATTAGGCCCCAAAAGAAATTGTTCTTTCTTATAATTACTTAACAGGTAAAAATAAGTATTTGGTAACTTAAACACATATCATCCTAATACTGGTAACATATGTTTATTCTTTTTGATAGACTCAAAAATATTTACACATATTTTCATGAATATTTGAGGCCTTTACAAATATGTAAGAGAAAAAAGAAAATTTGTGTATTTTGAATTTGATTTTATTATATTTATTACAGGTGTTACTAATAGCTTGAATTACTCATCCTGACTTGTGACACTTGTAATCATTTTCCCCAAAGCATTATAATGCTTTCCTAAATGCTATCTGATTGATTCTCCTATAATGAACATAAACAATGATATTCATCCATATTTTACATGGCAGCAACAAGAATGTGGTAGATAAGCAGTAATTCTAGTCATCTGAAGTTCAAACTAGCATCTCTTTCCTGGTTTTTCTTTTTGAAATCAAAGATTCTACTCACATGACTGTACCTGAATCAGACTTGCCTTAAGATTTATTTTGGTCCAATTTGTCTGAGGTCATCTATAGAGTTAAACTGGGCTATTTCCATAGGGTTCAGAAAATTATAGTGACCAAAATTTTCAGTCTCTTTTCAATTGGGTTCCATATATAAGCACACTTTAGTTGCTTGCCTTTTATTAATATTCTTCAAATAAATATTGAAGGTATATATTTGCTGTCTGCCTATTGATTCATAACTGAATAGAAATGAAGCAGAGGAGAAAAAAATATTTGACAAAGCAAATGTATGAAACTTTTTAAAAAGTTAAAGTCCTACTCAACTGAATAGTGGCTATGTGAGACACACACAAAATCAACAAAGGAAAAGGGAAAGTTTGATTCAGAGAATTATGACCTATTTTCCATACAAATTAATAAATATTTTAAGGGCAGTCCTAAGGGATAGAATCTCAACAGAAAGAGGTAAAAACATGACAAGAATATTCAGCAAATTTGCTGGGAATAACTGGGGAAAAAATCCTAAGGCTACATATGGGAAGTCTAAAGTTGAAAGGATAAATTTTAAAAAGGACTAGGAAAAGTTTAATTGATATAACTGGCTTTATATTCAAAACAGCGCAAATATTTTATAGCATGTTTAAATGAACATGATACAAAATAGGAAGCCAAACTAAAATAATCTGCTTAATCCAAAACAAAGAGGCATTTTTTTTTTGTAAACTTCCTTCATTTTGTATTTGTCTTCTGCTCAGAATTAATTAGTTGACATCAAGATATACTCCTGAAAATTTTATTTGCACTAATTTCTCATGAAGATTTCCTTTTAAGTTTTAAATAAATCATCTGAGGAAATCAAAAGTACAATGACTTTTAGAAGAATTATAACAAACAAATTTTATGAAATATTTGATTCACCAGTAATGCTGCAAAAGATATTGTTACAATAGTAATAGAAATTTTATTCCATGAAAACAGATAACTAATGCTTGTTATTTATGCTCAACTTTAAAATTTTTTAGAGTTAAAGGCTATGTCCACATAAACAAAACAGATAATGCTATCCAAATAATTCATAACAAAAACAAGCTTTTGCTAGAAAGATTCACATAATAATTGGGTATTGGGAGCTAAAATTATCCACACAAGTGCCTCATTTCCAATTCACATTAGCGATGGCCACCAAAGAATTGCCACCAAGTTGAATATTTAATAGTCAGGTTTTTTTTCAGTCATAATAATAATGATTCCCACAAATAGATTGGATCAGCTGTATGGTAAAAAGAAATGACTGTTCAGATGGCCAAAATAACTATTGATCGTTGGAATAAACTTGATTATTTTCTGACATACATGTATGATATACATAAAATACATATATGTATATGTACATGCATTTAAATATACATGTATATGTGCATATTTTATCCAGGAATCATATGTATATTGCAATTACATATATTTATTATGTGCATATATGTATATATCCAGAGAGTATATATATCTCTGTTGCTCTCTAGTTTCTTCATATGTAGTTGCCACCTAAAGAGTAGATTTGTATGTCCTTCAAAGAATATTTCTATTGTTTTCAATTCCATTTTCTTCCTTCACTACATAATAAAGGACAAAATCTTGGTAATCAGGTTTTAACTGGGATGTGGTTGCAGTCATGAAGATGTCTTCCCCCCTCCCAAATTTACTAGCTGTTACTCTGTTGAATATATCTTTGTTTCTTCCATTAAACAGAGTTTCATGTGGAAGAGCTACTTTTCATTTCTTTTGAGTCATATATGCTCACTCAGAGATGAGGAGGGTGAAGTAAGATCAGGTGGCACAGTTCCTGCCAAAAGTAGGGAAGGAGACCTTGCTGTTGGCTTTCCTCCCTTCACATTTGACAATGCCAGAAAATTACTAGACAGGGAAGGGGTAAGATGGTTGAGATGAAGAGGACAGTTGTCAGACATTTGGTAACTACCAAGTAATAACTCAAGATTCAGCAGTAGATAGTAGTTATTTCTTGGAGATGCCTATATTTTTTAAAAGGTACAATCAGAATCCACGAACATGAAATTGCTTATTGGGTCTTTGGGCTCCAAAATATAATTTGTAAATGTTTTTATTTTATTTTCAGAGTAACATGGAGAGTCAAGGGATTGTTTCAAATCACTAATCAAGGAATTGGAATCTGTTGTGCTAATAAAAACAATTTCAAAGATACCTAGAGGTATACTTGAGACTTTTGGATACATTATTATTACATTAAATTTTACTTTAAATGGAATATACCCATAAAATGAGGATCACAGAGTAGAGCAGTACAAGACCTTGGAGTCCAGTTCCTCATTTTACATACAAAGAGAGAAGGTCCAAGGTCACATAGATAGTAAGCAGCAGAGCAAGGATTTGAATTCAAGTTTTCTCATTCCAAATCCAAATATTTCACCCTGTCTTTCTTTTTTATTAATTTGTTGGAAACTACATTTTAGTTCTTTGGACTTTTTTCTCTTTATAAAGAAAACTAAGCTTCTCCGGTTATGGAATTTTATAAATGTCTTCTAAATTAGTTGTTTATAAGTATGCTTTAAAAACTCATAAAATATACCATAGGAAACCTTTAACCTTTAGCTTGGTTTATAAAAACCTGATTATTCTGCTAATGAACAGACACAAGCATTTCTAAGGGTGGAAACCAAGATAATTACATCTTACAATCTTTGCATTTAATCTGTGTTAATCAGGATAGATTAAGGAAGGTGAAATTTTTCTATTTTTCCCAAAGGGAAACACTGATTGACAAATAAAAAAAATTGCATTTCCCAATTAACTTCTAAGTGTAACATTTGGGACTTCTTTTTCCAGATGGATTATAACCTATTAGGATTCATTTTCAGTGCAGTTTGCTAATGATATGCGTTTTGACAGACCTTATTTCAGTCATAACTTATATTTACAATGTTGGCATAGCAAAGTCAAAGAGGAACATAAAACAAAGATTTTTGCTTTAGGCTGGATATATTTCAGTGGCAAAAGGCATGAGATGATCATTTGCTGAATATGAAAGAAAATAAATGCCCCTAAGGCTTTTATAACTTAAATGAAATTTTAAGATATCTACAATTCAAAAATAATTACCACAAATTATGACAAATTAAAACCATTTTCAAGTATGCACTTAACAATCTACATTGTCCATACATTAGCAAAAAACCCACTATTAGCAAAGCTGAATTATTTACAACTAAGAATGAATATAAAGAAAAATATAAAACAGTAAAGCTGCCTTTAGTTTAGATAAAATGCTATTTAGGCAAATTGCAAAACACTTAGCCACATGATCTTTGTAG
Organism: Pseudochirops cupreus; assembly: GCA_028627135.1. Classification (NCBI taxonomy): domain Eukaryota; kingdom Metazoa; phylum Chordata; class Mammalia; order Diprotodontia; family Pseudocheiridae; genus Pseudochirops; species Pseudochirops cupreus. Next base: position 324,509,718 of record CM053583.1, read on the forward strand.
TAAAAAAAAAATGAGAAACTAAATTAGGAGTGAAATAAAAATGCATTAAAATAATGCATAATAAATTTGAAGGTCAGGACTTTTTAATGCCAAGCAATAAGACAGTATCCCAGGAAACTATGAGAAAGGTAGCTATGAATTAAAAGGAATTTTTGAAAAACAGTGGAGATCTCTTATTCATAAATTATACTTATAATAGACTTATGTCTTAAAAGCAAAAAAGAAAACAACAACCCCAAAACAAAACCCTGATCTATTCAGAAAGCTATATATGTAGTAAATGGGGAAGGGTCTGTATGACAATACTTAATACTTTTAGTTACATGGAATACATGGAAGTGACCCTTTCAGCATTATTCTTAAATGAACTTGACTATAAAAGAGATATATTATCCTTATGAAAGAACACAAGAGAAGTTTGGTTGCATGATTTACATCCTGTATTTAAAAAAAAGATCCCCCTCCTCTCCCCCAACTCTATTTCTCATATATTTGACTAAAGACTACAGAGAAAAGCAAAATGTAATATTTCTTAATGGTATTAAAGATTAGCATTATTAACATTACGAAGCTCAATCAGGTACTATGTATACCTTGCACAGGATAAGTTAGCTAGGTTCTAGACATGGTTCCATTTTACAATGACATTTCATCATAGCATTATGAAATAGCCATACTCAAGGACCTCATTTCAATGCACATGTTAAAGTGGGGATAAAGATGGTTAACTGCCTATCCCACTCTCATAGTACTTAAAAGAAATAGAGGTTAAAAATAGTGATCAGGAAGCTAATAAAATTCTAGTGTGATAAAGACGGTGGGTTATTATTTTATTTAGGCAGATTATACCCAATTATCTAGGTCAGAAGTTTTTAACCTGGGGTCTGCAAACAATTTTTTATAACTGTATTTCAACATAAAAAGGTTAAAAACTCTTCATTTAGCTCTTTCTTTTTAAGCAGTCTTCCAAAGTACATTTTCTCATGTGAAAACACAGATGGTCCTTCAATCACAAACAATGAATTTACAAATGATGCTGTCCCCTCCCTTTGCTAATCACAGCCCTTCTCTCTATAACAGAAAATTTTAATCTAGAGTCCAAAGACCTCTAATAGATTTGCAATAGATTTCAGGGTGTCTATCAACTTGGACGGGAAAAATTACATCCTTATTTTCACTAACTTTTGGATTCTTTTGTAATCCTACATATTTTATGCATTTAAAAACATTATTCTGAAAAAAGCTCCATAGCCTATTAGCTGACTGCTCAAGGGATCATAACACTGCCTTATTGGTGCTTCCCTCCACTGAAGGGAATCTTCAATAGAGTTGCCCTAACTAGTGTATTCCCACTTCCAGTTGATGGAATACAAGATTAAGACTCATCAATGTAATTATTCTTATTACCAGAGTTGATAGGGAATGGAGGGCAGGAATCTTTTCTTGTTGCTAGAGTTATAGCCAAGAGTGATTCATTGCTATTATAGTCCACATTAGTTATAACAGTGAAACTGTTATAAAGGGGTATTGGTAATTTGATTCTAATTCTGTAGTTTAGTTGTATAATACTACATACTAGTATATACTTAGTATATACTTATACTTAGTATAAGTATATATATACTTATACTAT
>CM053583.1:324511450-324524331 GCA_028627135.1 Pseudochirops cupreus
TTCCATTAACATATATGGGGCATATTTTGCTTGTTAAAAAAAACAACTTGAATATTCAAGTACTTCATTATGGTGCTAATTTAGAGTTGTGCTTTTTCTTAAAAATAACCTTTAAATACAAAAAATGAAGCTGTAACATCTTCACATAATCACAACATACAAAAAATTATAATTAAAAAAATTACATTAAGGTAGTTAACTTATAATTGGTTGCTTCTATAATTCAGGGTAGAAAACTACGATGAAGGTTATTGGTATTCAGATGACAAAAGGCTGATTCATAACTGTTGTGACATTCCTCAGAGTTTGATTCAAAGGTTACAAAAATATAGTCAGCAGCATATTCAATAAAAACATTTCAAAATCAAATCTATCACGCCCTATTTTAATAAAGAGATAAATACGTAAAGATAAATCAAAACGTGGCAATAGTTTTAATTAGGAAGTTTAATTTCATGGGTTTTTGTGAAATTAAGTTTAATCTTCAAAAGGAGGTGGGATGGTCATGATGTCTCAAGTGTGAGTGATAAGACTTGGACAACCTGAGTGTTGGACTGATATCCACCAAATATTAGAATAACCAGATGAATAACCCAGGATGAGAAGATGTGGGGAAGGGTGGGACCTGTACCAGAGGAGAAAGCAGCTACACAAATAATTAAGGTCACCTAGTAAAGGGGCTACAATGGATACAAAGCAATTAATGGTCCTATACATTAAGAATGTTGTCAAATCAGGATTCAAGTCCTTATCTCTGAGTTTCTTTTAAGATATCTAACCAGTCCTTTGCAGAAGTTCTAGTTGATTTCTAAGTGCCAAAGATATCATAGAAACCTTTGTGAATTTAATTAGCTTTTGAATGAATGGAAAATTTCTAGAGAAAAACTGGAAAACTATTAAATGAATTTCACTAGGTGGAATTTTACTTTCATAAGCTTTAGTTCTTATGACATGAAGGTTACTTTTTTTTTTTAAGTAACTAAGGTTACTTACTTTACCTACCATCTATTTTATTTACTGAGAAATAATATCTTGTTCCTATATGGAAAGTAGCCTGGGGAATGATATCATGGAAAAGAAAACTAGATTTGGACTCAGGAATATCTGGGTTTGAAATGAGGCTTGGTTACTTCTAACCTGTGTGACTTTGCCATGTCACCTGAAATCACAGGACCACAGATCCAGAGTTGGAAGGAACCTGAGAGGACATCTAGCCAATCCCCTTATTTTACAGATAAGGAAATAGACACGAATGGAGAATAACCAACTTGGGTTTGAGGGCACACATGTAAGTGAGTTCTAGAGGTTGGATTTAAACCTGGTTCCCCTCTCCAGAGCCAGTGCTCTTTTTACTGGGCTTCAGTTTCCCATACAGAAAAAGAGGGAGTTAGAACACATGATATCCAAGATTCCTTCCAGCTTTATCCTATGATCCTACGACTAGCTTTCTGACCCTGAAGCCACAGATAGTGTGGCAGGGAGGATACCTTTCTATGGAAATTAATCAATTGGGATAACTAATACCTTGCTAGATAGAACAGTTTCCCCAAGTCAAAATCTTTAGTAAAAAACCAAACCAAACCAAACCAAAAAACAACTGAATTCATCACCTACTTTATGAATTCAGTAAATCTAAATTTATGCCATGTATCTTTCTACATATAATAAAGAATACCAGTAATTAATTTACTGAACTTCAAAAAGTTAATGGTTTTCAAAATCTTTTCACTAGAAATTTTCCACTCAATTGAAAACCAATTAAGTTTACAAATCTATAATACCTTTAGCAGTTGGGTGTCACTTAAAATTTATACAAAGGACCAATTCAAATTTCTTAAACATATTTAAAATTAGGAATATCATTAATCTCCAAGGGGCAAAAGAAAAAGAGGTTTTATTCTTAGACAGTTGGGAACATTCTGAAGATCACTAATTTAATAGAGGTGCTTCTGGTAGGGCACTTGTCTGTGAGGAGCATGGTTATATATGTAACTGATAAACAATATCTATCTATGTAGTTACACTAAATCCTGCTGGCAAATCAGCTATGTTTCTAAACAACTCTACTTTAGGTATGGAATTTGAGCATATCATAGGTACGATTTAGGAGAGAAAAAATTATCAGTTCATTTGCAAGTTTTTGTAATCAGTTTCCATACGCTAAGAAAGCCTCTGGCACTGAAAAATAGCATGAATGATTTTTTCCATACTAGGTAATAAACAATCTGAAGACACAGAGTGAGAAACATTTGTCTGCTGTTTATGCTGCTTCATTCACACCTTCATTAACATTAATTATTTCTTCATGCATTCTACAAGAGAAAATTTCAAAAACAACATATTTGAAAAATTTAAACAAACCAACAGTTAAAAACACACAAATATGCTCTCATACCTACATTATTGTTTATTAAAACTCCCAAATGAAAAAGGTAACAAAATAGAATTAAAATTTAAATATATGCAGTGTCACATATACAAATTAGCCAAGTAAAAATAAAATCTGAATGGCATTTTTCTGTGGGACAAAGAGCCTGAACACTTGCAGAGTTAAAAGTTAACAAAGAATTTTGATTGATTCTCCTGTTCCTTTACATTTTTTTTTTCACAAAGACAATGAAAACCCCACAAATTTTACATCACAGTGTCAAAACACAGTTTATGCTTATCTTCCTCTCTGCTAATAATATCTTGCAAATTTCCCTTAACATAACAATATACAGGTACAGATTTCAACGAAAATTTAAGAACAATAATTATGGTATACAGAAGGACATTTTTCATTTAAATCCCCACAAAGGGACACTGTACACACATTACCAACATCTTAGGATGAAATAAAAAAAGAGGAATCATGAAATATACACTATCATTTTTCCTCTATATTTACGTCACCCTGTCACCAAATTAAGTATTTCCTCTAAATTACAGTCACTGTCCATACCTCCTAACCTGTTTATTATGAGCCTTTGCCCTATTCACCTTAAGCCAACTTAAAACTTTCTCATCTAAACAAAAGTACATCAGAACAAATGAAGAGAATTGCTATACTTTTGGAATATTAACTAAAAACTTCCAGAATTATCTTTTTTTTTCTCTTCGTGCATTTCACAGAATTAATCTCCATTTCACCTTAATGGATATTGCCATACCACCTGCTAAAACCTCTGCATATAAAACAGTTATAACTTTCATAGAATGAAACTATACTAAACTGTATCCTTCTAATGATCAAATCCACATAATTTTTTTTCCTTTCCTTCCTCTCCTCTCCTCTCCTCTCTTCTCCTTTCCTTCCTCTCCTCTCCTCTTTTCTCCTTTCCTTTTCTCTCCTCTCCTCTCCTTTCCTTTCCTCTCCTTTTCTCACTTCTATATTACAGCATAGGGTTTTTTTAGTTGAAGATTGGGGAAAAGAGGAAAAAGGGAATCATTCAAATATTCTAAATAACTTTATTACTTAACATAGGGTATTTGTATTACATATCAAAGGGGAGAACTTGCTTTCCTAACAAATTATTGCTATAAATTTGACAGAATGTCCATTTAAAATAAAGTTTTTCTATCTGTGTTAAGAAATATATTTAATCTATTCAGAAAACAGCTTCTAAAAGCATTACATATGAAAGATTACAAAAATATGAGTACAAGTTAATAAAATTTCATATAAAATGATTATTTTACTAATTTATAAAATTTGTTTCAGTCCCTTCCACACTTACCAGAATCACAGTTATGTTGTAGCTGATAACAATGAATACTAATGACTTTAAAAAATATAGTTCTCCTTCTGTTTTCTCAGTTTCGATTACAAATATGGCATTCTCACACTCTCTTTACTTTCTTCTCTCCTTTATCCTACTTCCTTCTCTCTTCCCTCTTTTTTTGGGGGAGTGGGTCAGGGTGGGTGCTAGTTTCAATTCTTTATAGGCCCTGGACCTTTGAGGCTGCACAAATGTATACAGATATCTGACGGCACCTTACTTTCATTCCTATGCCATTTAAAAAAATATTTTGTTGCCTCTACCATTAAATTGCTTTAAAAGATGGAATCATTACTTATATATGCAAGTAGAAGGTAGATTGTCTACTTACACCACAAATCAATGCAGGTTTATATGTTTTCTCCATGGTAAATCAAAATCAAACAAAAGATTTTCAAATTCCGTACTAGCTAGTTTTACAAGTAAGTGTAAAGTTGCTAAATTTAAAATGTGTTAAGTTTTTATCCAAAAAGTTTTACCAAAGCCTAATTAAGAGACCCCAAGGCCTCTACTTTTCAGATACTTTGCTAAGCCAAGAATGATGTAAAGATTGTAAGTGGCTGAGAAGGGAAGATTAAGAAGCAAAATAAATAAAACAAGCATTTAGAGGCAAGCTAAACATGCAGAACAAGCAAAGAGATTAGTTTACATGAAGAAGAGGCAACTTACATGGCTGTTGAGAAGAGAGCTCCTGTGAGTGGACAGACCGTCAGACTTTTGCAGCGTCTCAATCGCCATTTCAATCTGATAATAGATGTCATTAAAAAAAGGGCTCAAGACAAGATAGTAATAAAACGCTGACCAGAGAAATTTTGATAGGTTTGTTCAAGTTCAATTTTTTGCTTCAAAGTTGGCTAATGAATAGATTTCACTTAAAAGCAAAAAACATTTTTCCTCCTCCCTCCACCCCTATCCCACTCCTAGTGGATGATAAGCCCCCTCACAAAAGGGAACTACTGTGAACATTCTCTAATTACAGTCAGAACATAGTCCTAAGAACCCCAGCATATTTTTCCAAGGTTATGAGAAAACATTCTTGACTTTCACAATTCAAAGACACAGATGTGGAACAGAAACTACTCTCTCTTTCTGTATCCTCCCACCAAGAGAGTATTCAATATTTGTTCTCTTCTGCCATGAAAGGAAAATGTTATCACAGATCCTGCATTTAATGTGTTACAGTATTTTAATGCTAATGTGCAAAGATACTCCACCCACCCCCTTTTGTTTTTGCCTTGCATGCAAACTGAGCTTTATGTGGGTCCTTCCAAAATATTATTAGCATGAACTAATACACTATAACTGTATTATGTCTTATCCTACAGAGCATATGTATCTCATCCTATCATGGGGTGATGGTGATATAGACACATCAGAAATGACAGTAGAAATGAGATATAAAAGAAAAACAATTTAGAGCCAACAGAGACAGGGCGATCACAGAAACTGTCTTACCATTTGAACTCATTGCCGCATTAGCAAGAAATCAATTTGTCACATAAATAGATAAGAATAAATATGACTTTTTGTCTTGTTAAATTCATACTATCTTTTACCTAATGAAATTCTTCAGGGACTTCTACTTCTTGCTTTAAGATAACCAGTTACAGAATGTCGAGTGAAATAACCAAAACTTTGGTCATGTAATTAAGAAGGAATAACCAATTTCATCTTTGTAATATTCTGATGAAATCTGAGGTTGGAATCAGGAAGACATGGGTTTAAGCTCTGTCTCTGATACATATGTGATTACTGGCATTACTTAATCTTTCAGTGGCATACTCTATGCTTAAAGACCATATATGTATAGAGGAATTGCTGATAAGCAGGTTTGGAGGAGTTCCCATACCTCAAAAGTCCTGTGTTACTGATGAAATCACAGGTCTGCCCCAAAATTCTCCATGATGAACAGGTATGACAAATACTTTAACAGTAATTTGTATAAATGAGATGAAATTAGACGATTCGTTTGAACATACACTGGAAACTACAAAATGCCACAAAATGTATGCTATCATTATAATACTTTTAATAATTTTGTATAGAAATAGAGCATATTTTGAAATTCTCATAAATCTTTTGTGGAAATATGTGGAATGGCAGACAATAGCATAAGACCAAGGTTTTGTTTTCTCTTTTAAATTTCCAGGGTGAGCATCCAATGGGGCCCTGGTAGCTTTTATATTTCCTTTAGTGAGTATATGTCCAACTGTAAACTGGTCAACTGTATTCTTTAATAAACCTTGATACAATATTAACATGCCAAAAAAAAAGGGGCTGCCTATTTCCATCATATTGACGTAGATAACTTTGTTAAATAAAAAATAAATTGTTACATAAATAAATCAATGGAACAAAAGATTTTGCTTTGAAGACCTCAAGTTAGGGGAAACCTGTTCTACCTGGCTTTCCTTACAATATACAATTAGGGGAGTTGGCACAGGCTATGTTTTATAGATGAGGAAATTGAGGCTGAGAAAGGATAGTTATTTGCCTATAGTTACAAAACTAGTAAATCTTGAAGTTAGCATCCCCCACTGTGTCTCTAGCTGTGACGTCTATGCTATGTTTCAGTAAGCGTTTCTGTTGTCCCATAAAGGATGCTTCCTGGCTCCACTGTTCTCATTCTAGGCTCTACTTTGACAAAGATAAAAGATGCCCAATGGTTTGCCCATGGTACATTAACCAAAAGAAAAAACTAAACCTTATTTTTGAAATACAGAAATTTTATCCTTATTTCTCAAAAACTTGTCCTTAAAAATAATTTACCAGCTATTTTAAGCATAAAAAGTAAGCATGCTTTCAAACTATTTACATGAATCTCCACACATGAAGTGTTCATCACAATTCATCAGTTACTACTCATGTCCGTTTGGGTTTTTTTTTTGTCCATTCATCTTGTGTCCATTTGTATACTTTTTTCCCCCTTCATAATCACAGTTAGGTATCCTCTGATCTGGTTCTGTTTTCTTAAATTTACATTATTTTACCTAGAAGTCTTCCCAGATTTATTTAGACACCTCATAATTATGTTGCTCTCATTATATACTTCCATTATAGTGAGAAATAAAAATTTATTGTTATTACCCATTTGTGCCTAGTTGCTTTTAGTTTTTCTCACTAACAAATAACGCTGCTGCTATGAAAATTTTTTGAATAGAAACCTTGTTTTTGATTATAGGCTTCTTGGATATTTCCAGTGATGGCAATACTTCCGGGTCAAGCAGAATGACTTTGTGGGTAACTTTTTCAATGTGCTGTCAGTATGCTCTCTAAACAAATCCTGCCAATCAGCAATTCTAACAGCAATGTATGAAACTTGGCATCTTCCCCCTCCTACCTGGGAAGTTGATAATGTAAGCAATCAACATCTGATCAAAATCTCTGTCTTGCTGGCTAGGGGAGGTGAGTAAATCTATAGTTCCATAAATTAAGGGCTCATTTACTAGTCTGCTGAGTAGAAGACTGCTTAGATGATTCTCTTCTCCTACTACCTAACCTGCTCCCTCACTTCCATTAATTTTAGTCTTTTGCCTCCTTTCTATGTCCCCAATCTCACTGTACCTTCCCCTCTCATTGTGTCCTATGGGGCACCCTTCTATTGTTAAGAAACAGCCTGTCTTATTAGATCACTTCTTCTCAAACTCCTTCCAGCTCCATGCAATCATAGATAACTGAATCCTCTTAGAAAAGACTACAGCCCTGCTCACCCTCTCCCACAGACAATGCTTCTTCTCTCATGCCCCAGGAGGAAGAGACCTACTCCTTGCTCCTCCCTGCCACTTCTATACTCTTCCACTGTCACTTCCACTGTCATCTGGACTTAACACTCCATCCAGATTCTAGGAGCAGGCATCAACTTTGACTCAGGTTATTCCCCTTCCTTTTTGTATTCAATACCTAGCTCACACTCTATTACTCTCTACCTCAACCCCTGCCTACTATGCACATTGAAGTCCCCTCAAACACTTCTCATCAACCTCTTCAACTCCCATGTTTGTACCTTCATTCTACCTCATTCAAACACAAAAAGAGTCATGCTCTTGACCTCATCACCTCTCCTGTGTTATATTTTTATTATGAAAAACTCTGAAATTCTTCCATTTGATCATAGCTTCCTATTCTTTTATTTCTCTTTATGTCTCATCCCTCCTAAACTTATTGTCCATTTTCATCAAAACCTTTGGAATCAGGAGGACCTGAGTTCAAATCCGACCTCAGACACTTAACACTAGTCATATAACCTTGGGCAAGTCACTTAACTCCAATTGCCCTGCCTTCCCCCCTTCAAAAAAAAAAAAGCAAAAACAAAAAACGAAAAAACCTACAGGCATTCTCCATTTCCCCTTTTCATTCCTTTCCTTCTCCCCCTACTTCTTAGTCCATCAACCCTGTTCAAGCTTTATTTTGCTTCCTTGTAAATTCTGATGCAATCATTAACCAGTTCAACTTTCTGCTGATCTATGTATCCTCGAATTCTTTGTCCTATAAATACTCAGAATCCTTTCTCATATCTCAATCCTGGTTCCCCTACCCTCTGCCTTTTCCTCTTCTAATCATGTGGTGTTGAATAGTACTTGAGGAAATCTTTCACCCTTGACAACTGGGTCCAGTATAAAATTGCTTCTTCAATCTCAATGGAGCCCTCATTGCTTTACAGCCATAATTTTACTCTTCCCTAATTTACTTCTTATAATCCTCCCCTCTCCTCCACGGCATCTGTTCCAAACCTCCTTTTTTTTTCTGAAAGTAACCTATGCTATTCCCTCTATCCTCATCAGCACAGGACCTCCCTTCATATTTTATCAAGAAGATGGAGGTTATTTGTTTGCCAAGGACTCCTTCTTTTCCTTAGTTCTGTACTGTAAGTTCCCTCAATATCTTTCCTGACTCTTTTCTCCTTAGTTTCAGTCATGGTCAAGAAGTATCCTTTCTTTTTACACTTTACACATGTTTCACATAGTTGTCCAGCTGATGTTCCCAAAGCACAGATCTCTCCATGTTACCACCTGGTTCAAGAAGCTTTAATGACTCCCTATTGCCTCTAGGGAAAAATAAAAATGCCTCTGAGCATTTAAAGCTCTTTGTAATCTGGCTCCAATCTTTTTCCAAACTAATCTCATACTGATCTCCCTCAAATACTCTATATTCCAGGCAACTAGGTTACACTTAGGGCTGGGCCTGGAGTAAGAAAGACTTGAGTTCAAATTTGACCTGCCACTTACTTTATGCATGACCCTGGGTAAGTCACTTTCACCTCAGTCTGTTTTAGTTTTCTCACATGTGAAATGGTGATAATAATAAGCACCTACCTTGAAGGTTTTTTGTGAGGATTAAATAAGATATTTATTTGTAATGAGCTTTGTACACGTAACACAACACTATATAAATGCTAACTAATATTAGCTATTATTATCTATGTTCTAGATAAACCTACTACTTGCTTCCATCCAGATTTGAAATTCTAACTGTATTTTTGCACAGATAGTCTCATGTCTAGAATGCTCTCATTCCTTACCTTCATCTCAAATTCCCTACCTTCCTTTAAGCACAGATGAGATGTTATATCCTAGGTGGTCTTTCTTCATCTTCCTGTTTGTTAATGCTGTCTGACCCTTGCCCAACCACAAAATAAAATATTTTGTATTTACTCTGAATGTGTTTGTATATGGGAAGTAATGTGGCATACTGGATAAAGAACTGGTTTTGGACTCTGGAAGACCTGACATCAAAACCCATCTCTGACTGATATATTACTGGCAGTAACCCTGGTAAAATGCTTGGTCCCCCAGTATAAACCAGGACTTCTTAAACCTTTTCCACTTGTGACCCCTTCTCACCTTTTTTTGGGCAGCGTTGCATGTCTCGAGCGCACATGCAGTACAAGGTGCATGTGCTTTGTGTTTAGAACCAAAGCTGCTGTGAAATTGCAAGATACAACATGGGCAAGCCCTGCCAGAAACACCTCAGATTCATTACACATTTGATTTCTAATTAATTTTTGGTCATTGTGTATTCAGAAACCTTTTACTGTTGCAAAATTTTTTTGTGACCCACAGTTTAAGAAGTACCAGACTATGAACGATGTGAATACTTTCACATTAGACCTTTAGAACAGCTGCTGAAAAGCACTGGTAGCAATTGCATTCTTACAGAAAGTTACATTAAAAAAAATTCTAAGTTTGACCCCTACAGTTTACATATATTTATCTATGTACATATTGTCCCTTAGCTCCCCTCCCCTAAAGTAACTTCTTCCAGGACAGAGATTTTTTTTTTTTCATATTGCAATTACCTAGCACAGTGCCTGGCTCATAGTAGGTCCTCAGTGAATACTCGCTGAATTCAATGCATGCATAACTCATTTCCCCCCCACATTCCTACTAGTATTGAATTAAATTTTGACATTGTCATGGGTAAGGAGTAGTACCTGGAAGTTATTATTTTAATTTGCATCATCAGTGAAGTTGAACCTTTCAAAAACTGATTTTAAAAGAAATATTTTTCTATTTCCTTGTCTGAAGATTGTTCATATGGTTTGACCATTTATTATTCATTCGGAATTAGGTCATAGGATCATAGAGACAGAGCTTAAGAGGGACCTGAAAGACCAGTGATTCTTCAGTGCCTCAGAAGGACTGGGGATGTTACAGATGAATAAACTGTCACCCATGGAAGTTGAATGATTGGCCCAAGGTGACACAGGGCGTGTCAGAGGCAAGATATAAACCCCAGCCCTCTGACTCAAAAGCAAAGGCTCTTTCTATTGTGCTACAGCATTGCCCATTAACATTTTATTAGTTCCTCATATGTTTTAAATGCTCTTTAAATTTATCATATTTTCCATCATTGTTTTCCATAATACAATTTTCATTTTCATTAGTTTTTATTGTGTAGAATTTTTAATTTTAATATAATTGAATCCATCGATCTTGTTTCAAATAATAGAAAAATGCTTCTCAACATCTACTATTGAGATAAATCCATTCTATTCTATATTATCTTTCCTACTAGAATTGTGTCATAATGCGTAAGGTAAGGATCTGTTATCTTTTTTTTGCCACGTTTCTAACTTCCTCAACTATATCTTATTAAATAATGAATCATTTCCCTAGCTTTTATTCTCCACAGGTTTACTGGATACTAATCTTTCATGTACATTTGTCTCACTATCTAAAATCTTCCTATTTTTGTTCCTTTGACCTATTAAAAAATTTTTTTGACCCAGTAGTAGAAGATTAATAGAATTCTAGATTACTTGACCTGGGAGGGACTTTAGGCTCCTCTGTTTCATTGTGCTAAGTGACTTGCCCAAGGCCACGCAGGCAAGACTACGACCCAGGTCCTTGGATCTCAGATCTATTGTTCTTTACTTATACTATACTCTTCATCATACAGTTTTTGTCATCGTTATTTCGTTATACATTTCAAGTTTGGAAGAATAAATGCACACTTCAGTTTTTTGTTTTCTCAGAATGCCTTTTGATATCCTTGTTTTGCTTTATAAATTTCATTCCAATATTTGGGGAGCATGATATTGGGAATGGAAAACGTAGTCAGTGGGGATTGCTTAGAATTTGCGATTAACAAATTGAGACTCAGTTTAACTCTGTGCTAAATATTATGAGGGACAGAAGGATGCCCAAGAAATATTAATGACATGCACCCTCTCCCCTATTAATCTCTGTACCTCAGAATCCTTCTTGGACATCCCCAATTTTTACTAATTATCTCTTCCCTCCTCAAATCCCCTTATCAGAGTATATGCTGCATCGTCTCAGTACAGTATCAGCTCCGTTAGGGAAATTACTTGTTATTGTCTTAGTATCCACAGAATCAGCCACAGAACCTTGTTCCTGATAGGCATTCAGTAAATTATTAATGAACTGAACTAAAGGAATATTATTCTTACCTCAAAGAGTTTCTCATCTAGAAAAATACATAAGACAAAAATAACTGTAACAGTAGGTGATAAGTGACGTGCCAAATAATCACTTCCAGACCATCATGGGCCATTGGATCCTGTTTATACTTTCTCTGGACTCTTCGAAATCAGCTGTCCCAAAATCGAGGGTGCATTTTGGCCTAATTCTGGTTTTCCTTTGGTCCTTCATGAACTCTCTGATGGAATGGTCACTTATGCTCAAGATTTCTCTCATTTCTATTTTAGTAACCACATCTCCCTTTCTGGTTAGAATCACATTTAGAAGGGCAGTTCCCCTTGTCGCTTCTTCCACTTTTGTAAGGACAGAATCAGTATTAAGATAAATCAGGAATTTCTCAGCAGCTTTACTTTTGACAGAGGGAATTCCAGCAGATATCCAAATACTTAAAGTCTCTCAACAAAAAAGGTAATCCCATGGTAAGAGTGTTGGAATTGGAAAAACCTATGTTCAAATCCTACCTTCTACTAGATGGTGCACTGGATACAGTGCTGGGCCTGGAGTCAGGAAGATCTGAGTTCCCATCTGGCCTCAGACACTTACTAGCTGTGTGAGCCTGGAAAAATCACTTTACCTCTGTGCCTCAGATTCCCCATCAGGAAAATGGGAATGAAAACAGAACCTTTCTCAGGGTTGTTGTGAGGATCACATGAAATAATAGTTATAACGTATTCAGTACAATTGCTGGCACATAGTAAGCACTATATAAATGTTAGCTGTTATGACTAGGTATACGATCACCTTCAATTCACCTTTCAACTCATTAAATCTGGCTTCTGTCCCCACCACAATGGAAACTGTTAATACTGATGATCCAATTATTGCTAAGCCCAATGGCCTTTTCTCAGTCTTCATCCTTGACCTGTTTCTTTTAATATTATTGGCCACCTTCTCCCTCTTCCCTTCCCTGGGTTTGGTTTTCATGGCAATATTCTATCATGGCTTTCCCCCCAGCTCTTTGACTAATTCCTCTCAGTCTCCTCTGCTGGATTATTATCCATGGCATATTCCCTATGTAAGACTGTATACCAGGACTTGTCCTAGACCATTTTCTCTTCTCTTTCCAGAGTATCTCTTAGTGATTTCATAAGCACCTATGGATTCAATGATATTTCCATGCAGCTCATTTACACACAGCTCTCATCTCTCCTGAGCACTAGTTTCATATTTGCACTGG
>CM053583.1:324524831-324564417 GCA_028627135.1 Pseudochirops cupreus
TGTTTATAACTGTAAGAGGTCTTTCAAACTGCTACAGTTATCAGTCTCCTAACCCTCTGAATCTGATATCCCTCCCCCTCACATCACTTTGCATTTATTTTGTGTATATCCTTCATTTATCTGGGTTTTTAAGCAAGAGAGGGACAAGATCAAAGCAGTATTTCAGAAGTTAAACCTGGCATCAGTATGTAGGATGGACTAAGAGAGGCCAGTCAGTCTAGAAATAAAGATTCTAATTCAAGGTGAAATTACATGTGTTGTAATAATGTTCTGAACTACAGTGCTGACAGAGCATTAAAGACAACGTGTAAACTATTACCTACAGATTCAGAGGTAGGAAATTTTCAAACTTGGTAACATCTTGTTTTTACATGGAATAAATGTAATTGTCTGATGACTTTCAGGGAAGCCTGGTATGACTTGAATACTGAATCTGATTTTTTTTCCTGTTCATTTCCTTTCCATACAATCTTAATTTTCAAAGTACTGACAAAGCTTATGATTGAAAATGCAACTTTGCTAGAAGTAATTATAATCAGATTGGTAGCAAAGGCACTGACAATCAAAGAAACAAATTCTAAATCTCTCTGATGTCTTTCTCCTTTGACCTCTTTCTTTTAATTCATTTTTTTCCTTTCTATATATCTCTTATCTCTTTCTAACTGATCATAAAATGTGGCTACTTTTGAATTCCTCAGATTCTCTATTTTAGTAATACTGGTTTACTATCTCCATTGTTCATCTGCAAAATATATGGAATTTATTCCCTCTATGCTGCTGCCTCAGAGAATCCCTGATTTTCCCCAAATCACAGCTTAGGTATCATCTCCCCAGTGAGACCTTTCCTGATGCAGCCATCCACCCTATTCTTAGCACTTTTCCTCTTGAACTTAATTTTTTAAATGTGCTTGGTATTTACTTATGCACATATTATATTTCTAACTAGAATATAGGCTTCTTGAGGGCAGGCATTATTTTATTTTTATCTTATACTCCTAGTGTCTTAACCAAGTAGGTGCTTGATCAAAGTTTGCCAAATTCAACAAAGATTTTTAGAAGTTATTTTATTAAAATCTTATGAAGACAGAAAATAGATGAAGCAGAGTACTTTAAAAAGCTGCTCAGAGAAAGCCTGGCAAGGATATAACTAAGCAAAGTCATCCCAAATGGAATGAGGACTACAAACAGAGGAAAAATAGAAAAAAAGTAGAAAAAAATTTGCACAGTGAAACCCCTACACTTGGACCCTAATATCAATGTTCTAGATAACCTTAGAGAAGAGGTAGAAATGACACTGAAAAGAACAAAGACAGGAGAAGCAGCAGGTTAGCCCAAATACAGTTAGAGGAAATTTATGCTGGAGGTAATACAATTCAAAGATTATAGAGGGGGGCAATCTACAATGTATCTGAAAGAGGGAAAGAAACTAAAGATATGGGAAAAATCTCAGACTTTATTAACACAAAAAAAAGTGATCAAGAAAACATCTACAACCACCAACCTACTATACATATCTATTCTCTCATCTATATAAAATCTATATGGTAGTCCCCTGTATATGATTTGAGGGCATCCTCCACAAGGGTATAAGTAAAAAATAAGCAGCCTTTCACAAGTGATATGCAATAGTGGACCATACTTTGCCATTTCACAATTAACTGAAAGATATAGAAAACATAAGATCTCATTGTGCTTATTGTTTGTTAATTATTAAAAAGCATTTTATTCAGTAGAAAAAAATCACCACCTCATAGGCTCTTTTCTAATAATGTGTCTCCTAAACACACATCAAGCTCACCCAAAATTGTTTGGAAAATGTGTAATAAAAATCCTGTTTAATGACTCTTTGATAATAAACCTCAGGTGAGGCATAAAAAAAGGTAGACATATGGATGCGGATGTGTGCTTGCCAAAGGTATCTACCACTGTGATCAAGAAGGTCCAGCATAGATTTCATCTCTGTGGATGATAAGATTTCCCAGTTGCTTCTGTTTGCGGATGACATTGTATTAATTGCATAAAGCTCCAGAATATCATAAAGCGTCCTGAAAGAAAGCTATAGTGATCCAATGGAGCTTTGCTGAGCAGATAAACAATGTTTTATTGGCCAAATTTCAACATGGACATTCTATAGAGTTTGTCTAACAGCATGTGTTTATTTGGACAATCAGTCCAGATAGATAATGAACTGAGGACAGAGTTGAACAAGAGGAAGAGAGTGGTAGAGGGCAGTACCCACAAGGTATCTTTATTAAATGATATATTTCTAAAGCATTTAGCCCAATACCTGGCATATAGGAGGTGCTACAAAAATGCAAATTCCCTTCCCTTCTCCTTTTCCTCCTTCTTGAAGTATTGAAGTGGCTTTGTTGGTAGTATGCTTAACCTTTGATTATATCTTCTAAACTTGATTATTTTTTCAGTTATGAGTCCTGTGTGTTACAAACACTGTACATGCTTGGGAATGGCTTAAATACAATCCAATACTCAGAAAATTGGGGTTCTATTTCAATATAAATGAATAGTGTTTATAGAGTAGGCTGAGATGAAAAGGAATTATCAGACCATGGTTATCCATATCTCTTCCAGGTTGGGATATACTTTCCTGTATTAAAAAAAAAAGCCTTTTTTTGAGCAGGCAAGGCAGGGCAATTGGGGTTAAGTGACTTGCCCAAGGTCACAGGGCTAGTAAGTGTTAAGTTTCTGAGGCTGAATTTGAACTCAGGTCCTCCTCATTCCAGGGCTGGTGCTCTATTTACTGCACCACCTAGCTGCCACCCAAAAGCCTTTTTTATTTTACAGTCCATGAAATCATCATCACTGTGTCTGTAGTAATACTGTAACATTCCCTTGGATTAATGATACATACATTTTAATCTCCAGCTTCAGTACCTGCTACCGGTAATGTTTTAAATACTTTCACTAGGTATTTTTAAGTTATAAAATGCATAGAAATTAAATGCCAAAAGATTTCAAATTGCTTTATAGACACAATGCAAGGAATTGTAGAAAAATACTAGACTTGCTTTCTGACTTAGAGTTAAAAATATTTGTAATACATAGTTCTGATGCTATCTGACAATGTAAAACTGTTTTAATATAACTAATATAGTGCCTGAGAAGTTTAGCAGGAAGTAATACTTCATCTGAGAAGAAGAGATGCGGATGCTTAACAAGACAGCTGAGAATCTGCTTTTCTTTCCTGTTTCCATTTAGGATGTTAATAAATGTTGATTAATTGATTATTTCCTGTGGAACTGCTTTTCCTTACCCCTGGGAAGAGCTCCCCAGATACTGAAGAAGTTCTTGGTGCTCCAACCATTTTGGAGAGCTAGGATTTTCTTTCAGTTGCTTTATGATGGGGCTCCCTACCCAGTTGTGGTGGTAGGGGAGTCTCAAAACAACTCTAGAATGGAAAATGAAGCCAAGAAATCAAGACTTCTTAACTTGGGGTCCATGCATAGATTTCAGGGAGTCCATGAACTTAATGAAAAAATTATATTTATTTTCTCTAAGTGTTAACTAAAATTTAACACTTTGTTCAGTTATGAATTTAAAACAAACATTATTCCAAGAAAGTGTCCATAGACTTTACCAGACTGCCATAGGAGCTCAAAACATAGAATAGGCAAAGGACTCATAGAGTAGATCTTCTCTTTCCAAGATGCTTTAGAAAAATAAGACTAGGAAAAAAAACTCACTTGAAATTCTGATGCAGCAAAATTTGGATTCCTACCACTTCTGATATAGTTTTTGAGAATAAAGGATGCAAGATCATAACTACTAAGGGATCATATCCAATTTAATCTAACAAACATTTATTAAATGAGTGAAAAACATTTAAGTGCTTACTATTTGCCAAGCACTGAACTGAGCACTGGGAATAGAAATATAAAAGCTGAGACCATCCCTGCTCTCAAGGAATTTGCCTTTTAATTAGAGGACATGTAGAAGGAAGTTTATCTGCAGTGAGGATGAAAGGGCCTAGAAGTCTTAAAGACAACCTCAAAACTGATGGCAAGGTCCAGAGATCTTTAGGTTGAATCAGTGTGTGAAATGACAGTTCCTTGGTGGTTTAGAAGACATAGCAGCAAGGCAGGTGGCAAGGCATGGTGATCCTGCATCTCACTGGAAAGCATGGAATTGGTGATTCTCATCTCAACTAAGCAGTGGGAGAAGTCAAGCAGTTTGGATTGG
This sequence comes from Pseudochirops cupreus, assembly GCA_028627135.1. Lineage (NCBI taxonomy): Eukaryota > Metazoa > Chordata > Mammalia > Diprotodontia > Pseudocheiridae > Pseudochirops > Pseudochirops cupreus. Next base: position 324,529,029 of record CM053583.1, read on the forward strand.
ATCTAGGCATCTTGGAGTAAGGGTTGCATGGTTGCATGGAAGGTAAGGGAGTTGATTGCTTCAGGTAGTGGCAGGTTTTCCTCTACCCCCAACCCCATAGTCCAGATGTGGTCTGGATGGTCTGGGGCTAGAGGAAAGGATGAAGGAAAGGGAAGGCATTTACCATATGCGAGATACTTTAATCAGCAAATTTCTAGGCAATATATTATTTGGCAATATGTTATCTAATAATGATGATGCTAATCTCTAATCCATTGCCAACTCCTGTTGTTTCTACTTTCAGAACACCCCTATTCACACAACCAGGACTCTAGCTGACACCTTATGACTTCTTACTTGGACTATGGCAATAGCCTTCTCATTGGTCTCCCTGCCACAATTCTCTCCCCACTCCAATTTATCCCCTACTTGGTTGCCAATATGGTTTCTGAAGTGCAATTCCTTTTTCTATCTTTTCAATCTTCTAATGTTGTAATTCCCCTCTATATGCTCTACAATCCAGTTACAGTGGCCTGCCCAGGACACTCCATCTGCCTAGTGTGGGACTCTGCACCAGCTTTCTTCAATGCCTCCAATGCTCTCTCTCATGACCTCAGCCTTCTGGCTTCCCCAACTTCCTTCAAGTCTCAAATCACATCCTCCTTTCTGTAGGAGAGCTTTCCCTATCCCTCCCCCCCATTAATACCTTCCTTTCTGAGATCACCTTCCATTTGTTCTGTATCCATACGGTTTGTGCCTAGTTATTTACATGCCATCTCCATTATAAAGTGAGCTTCTCGAGCACAAGCGTTATTTTTTGCCTTTCCTTGTATGTGTGGTGCTTAGCACTGTATCTTGCTAAGTAGTCAATGCTGTGGACTGAGAGACTGACGGACATAATGCTTTATGGTTTGCTTGGCACCTTTCTCATTTTAGAAGTGAGAAAATTGAGCCTCTTGAAAAATTAAATGCGCTGCCAATTATATAAATAGCTACTAAAAATACGAGATGGGATTTGAACCTAAGTATCCTGCATGTGGAAGGTCCTGATACCAAAGCTTGTATTCTGGCTATGACAACCACACTGTGGTCTTGGGTAAGTAGCTTCATTTTTTTTTCAATTTCCTATATGAAACAAAAATAACAATTTAGGCTAGCTACTTCACATGACTGCGGTGAGTGAATGCATTTTAATGGATACATTTTCCAAACTTCTGAGTTTCTACAGAACTGTGAATAATGGTGATTACTGACAATAATCACTGGGAAGGTGAGAAGATAACTTTTTTGATATGATGATGAGGGTATTCTTTTAAAGTTTTGAGCTCGACTAGACAGTTTCTGAGGTTCCTTCTGATTTTAACATTCTGATATTTAGTGAAATCCTTAAGGGTTTTAATCTAGACATTTTACAATATGATTTCTATTTTTTTTCTAGGCTCATAGTCTTCTCAAGTTTACTGCTGAGGTGAAAGAAAGAAGCCAAGAACTGATACACTGCAAGATTCTAGAGGGATTTGGATAAAAGCATAGATGGCATACTGGAAGAGCTAACTAAAAGATGGATGACAGAATAAGGATTCAAAAGCATCTTGAAAGGGTAGAATGTTTGGTTGAACCTTGGAAAATTAAATTTAATGAATATAAACATAGGATCATAGACTTGAAGCTGAAAGGGACCTTAGAGGTCATTGAGTCTAACCCTCCCCCACATTTTACAGATAAACTGAGGCACAGAGAGGCTAAGTGTCTTCCCCAATGTCATTTTGTTAGTAAAAGTTTGAGATAGGATTAGAACCCAAGCTTTCCTGAATCCCAGTCCTATGGTCTATACTGTCTATACCATGCTGTCTCTTGCAGAGTCTTACCACCAGGTTAAAAACAACAACAACAACAACTGCATGAGTACAAAACTGGGTGGGGGGAGGAGTGAAAACACAATAGCTCACGCAGGTGGGAAAAGCAGTGGTGTTTTAGTGGAACCCAAGCTCATTATGAGTCAATAGCATAACATGACAGCCCAAAGAGTTAATGATCTACCCTTGAAGTGATGTGTCCCGAAGGAGGAGGTGGTAATTTTACCATTCCCTTCTCTAGGCAGGACACAGGAGTAGTGTCTTAGGTGCAGGGAGCCACATTTTAGAAAGGGTTTGACCACGGAGAATACGACAGCAAGGCAAGGGCTGTCACGATGGTGATAGAACCAGATCTCATGTTATATAAAGTTTTGTGGAAGGAGCTAGGGATGTTTAAGTGGCAGGAAAGATCTAGGGTGGTCAGGACAGCCTCTGAGTGCTATATTTAGACATCTGTAGAGATGTTGTTTCCTTCCAGAAGAATGTAAGTTCCTTGAAGACTCTTGTGTTTGTCTTAGTGGCCCAGTGCTTGGCGTTTAGTAGGTACTTGATAACTGCTTGTTAAATAAAGAATTGTCAAATGAAAGAGGGATGATTTTTATTTTCCTAGGGCCCCAGAAGGAACAGCTGAACCACTCCCCTCGCCATCTTTCACTAAATCCCTGGCACTAAAAGTGCTGTTTAAGGAGCACAGATATGTTTATACGAAAACAATGCTTGGAAGAATCACTTCAAATTGGAATGGAATGGCTCAATAGAAATTGCTATATGGTAAGGGTTCTTTTCAGTTCTAAAAAACCAAGGGGAGATTTGTCTCTCAGGCTTTTATGGACAAAAATGATCTCTTTGTCTTACAAAATTTCCAATCTGATTCAACTAAGTTTGATATTTTGGTTATTTATCTAAGCTGAATTTAAAAAATTTGACATTTGGATCTGTTAACAAAGTACCCAGGAATTTTGGCTAAAACTTGCTAAAACTTGGTTGGAATATCTAGGGGTACAAAGTCACTTGCAAAAAAAAATGTTAGGTAAGATTGCTTTTTAATAGTAAAATTGGCAGTCTTTTTCTTAAACACTTTCTGTAATCTTGTTGCATGCTCCATTTCCTCCCTGATGACCTCCAAATATGTTGATGATATAGGATTATATAATAATAGTCATATCTGTGATGATGAACCCCTACAAATATGTGATAAAATCAGTTTCAAAGAAATCAGCTAGACAGGCTCTCAGGGTCAAATTTATTCCAATATTTGTGCTACAGGAATTTTTCAGGTTAAGATTAAGTAGCAAAAGGTAAAGCAAAGATTGAATTCTGACTTAGTCATAACCTTTTGGAGTTTATTTAAAATATAAATAGAAAGCCACGCAAAGAATATTGCCATTTTCCCTTTTTTTCTATCTAAAAATATCACCAAAACTAAATCACTAGATCACTAAAATATGAATAAATTTCTATGACTTTATTAAACGGAAATAATGAACCGACAAATTAGTTATTATTTAAAATAAAAATTCTTAATTATTCAGGGGGATAAATGTGTAGTCAGATTGTTCCTTCATTCTCCTACCATAAAGAAATGTGGGTCTCTGAGCCATATCTCAGTGCCTTCTTGTGTTAAAACCATTAACAGAAGGTGGACACAGTTGTGCAAAGAAGGTAAAAATCAAAATAAAACAATCATTTACTACACGTTACTAACAAATATAAATGTTAAAAGAGACTTTTAGATTATCTGAGGATTTTAATTTTCCATGCTATCTTTGTATTCTATTGTTATGGAAGCTTGAACACTAGCTAAGACCTAAGTGTTCCTTTCAAGAAAGGTATTAAATGGAACGATCTCATTAGCGCCTTAAAAAGTCTTGAAATTCAATGATAAGGAAAGAATCTTAACACTTTACATAAAACTCAAATAAAAATTTTATTTTCACTCCATGGCACATACCAGTGTATCTAAAAACTTTAACACATTTAATGCTAAATACCTCTCTTAGCTTATGTTCTCCTCCATTGTTTCAGCATGTTCTACAGCTCACTCTAGGTTCTTACAGATTGCCAGAGAAGCTTAGGTTCCACCAGGTCCTACCTACCAAATTTGACAGGCCCCATAAAAGATTCTTAATTGAGAATCAGTTTAACTAACACAGATGGGGCTCATCACTAAAAGGCTTGCCATGAGACAATGACTTTATTGACCACGGCAACTAGTGAAAAAAATCAAGTCAGATGGGGAGGAGTTGACATCTGTAATATTGAAGGTACTATCCATGTTTGGGGAATCAGGAAATTAAAGCTCTTTTGAAGTAAAGAAGTATCTTTCCATAGAGTCCCTCATCAAATTTAGTGATAGGGAAGGATTTTAATTGAAGTCTAGGATCAGAATTTGTCATATGGACTATTTTTTATAATGGAAACATGGAAAAGGGGTTAAGAAATATTTTGACTGCCATGGGTGGGTGAAGAGTGGGACAAGTATCACTTTATTTTGAAAAAAAAATTAATGCCTTGCTTAGGATTTTGAAGGCATGTTTACAATTAGTAAGTCATCCCTCTTAAGGCAGAAGGAAAAGTCAATAAACTAAAGGTAAGTAAATTTAAAACAAACACATGAAAATATTATAGTTTTTAGTTAGCATGTGAAACTCACATCTCATGAAATTTACTGCCATCAACAGTTATAATCAAGCACTATAATTAGATTTTAAAAGAAGTTGCATCATTTTGTGGGCAACAACCACAATTGTTGTTATGCATACTGTGAAAGTGGTAATAAAATCTCATGCTTCAATGTATGAGTTGAGGCAGAGAAATTTCCTCTCATATTAAAAACAGACAATTGGGAAGATGCACTGTGGTTTCTTTTGTACCACTTTCTCATAAGGCACGGGACAAGAGAGGAGGTAGAAAATGGAACTTGTTGGATGATTAGTTTTATCTCTTATGTAACTAAATAGACAGTAGTCAGCTTCCATTTCAGTCAATACATTTTGTATTATATTTTTGTCTTTATGGCTGGAAAAGCAATTAGTAAGTCTTCAAAATTCATAACATATGCAGTATAAGAAATGAATCTAAAAGTTGACTTAAAAGTGGGAGAAAAGATAAAATAGAAGCTGACTGAGTTAAATCTTCACAATTTTATTAGGAAATCATCTATCAATATTACCTTTGTAATTCCTAAAAAGTAGGAATGAACTATCTCAATAATTTTATAACACTTAGGAGTTCATAATTGTGATTTTAGTTTAACTGGAAATTTCTCCTTTGTTTTAAAATTTTACAGATCAATTTCATGAGAAATTGATTCATTCTATTCTACTGAAGGTCAAGATTAGCCAAGTTCATTTTTTTATAACTTTAATTCATAACTTACCTAGAATTCTAAAGAATAAAAAAATCTAGGAATCGAACACTTCATACAATCTTAAATAAAATTTCTGCCTATAGATCTTATCAGTTAAAATCAGGAAAAATCTGCAATTTATGTGATTCTACGATGTCTTTATATTTCCATGGATTATGCATTCAGAGGTTATCTACAGTCTACATATGAAAAAATAATTACAATAAATAGTGTAAAAGGAAGTTCATTTTTCAATAATAAATGAAAAGATACAATGCTATCAGAGCAAAAGGGAGTTAGATATAAATAACGTAACTGGTACATTTTCACTCTGACACCTTAAGAGAATTGTTATCATTAAGTGTTAAAGCTCATTCCTTTTAGATGTATACAAAAGTACAAAAATAACTTTAATAGTTCATTTTGAGAAGATATTTAATGAAATTGTAATGAAATCTTATGAAACAATATGTTATGAAACAATATTATTTTGGGGAATAAATAAATCCAAATGATGCCAATAGTTACATATGGTACAGACAACAACTAAAATAAGTGAAGTTTTAATAAATATACTAGTATCAGTAACAAAAATAACATATCTGCAATTCTCAAACAAGTTTATTACAAAATCCTAAAAAAGAGTATGCTATATCTCGTCTTAAGGAAACATAACAGAGCTCAACAAATCCCTTAGATTTTACAAGTGAACCAAGACAAAGGTATGTGGTGATGATGAGTCACAATGAAAGTCATAAGTACAATTAGGTCTAAATCATGGTTGTAGCCAATGTTAACTTCACTGCCTAAGTTCTAGTAAGATATTAAAAATAAATGAAGTCAGTATCAATGTGTAATAGTGTGAAAAAATTAATACTTTAAAAAATTACAGGTTAAATTACAGGTTTATATTTAATTAAATACATTTACTAATGGCACAATAAAAAATGTATGCAACTTTCCCCCAGTTTCCTAGCTAACAACTAAAGGTGTGAAATGAATTTTAGATATATTCAATATGTTAAATAAATAAGTTTATAGTTTATACTTCTTCTATAGTTGGAGCCTTGTTAAGTTTCTCGGAAGGTTCTTTATCTATCTTTGTTATTTCATCAGCAAATGATCTAAAAGAACAAAGTGGGTAAAAAGACAAACACCATTTTTTAGTATTATCAGGAGACCTTTCCAACTAGAGTTTGCTCTCTACTGTTGCATTAACTAAAAATAACTCATTTTTTAGTGATCTAACCCCCTTTCCCAAACAAATGGTGAAATAAGTAGACTGTAGTGTTCACACTTAGTCAATATTTTCGAAGCACTTCAAGAATTTAGCATTTATAGAGCATTTAATCCAAAGATGAATGCATGATGGACTAGGAAGAAATAGGGGGAAAAAACTGAAATGATTTCTTTTTGCATTTAAAATCGTAAAACTGAAGAGAAATATGTTTCAAGGTTAAAAAAAATGTTGGCATTTAGAAACATTAGCTGTAACTCACTTAACTCTCATGCTCCCACAGAACTACAAATATGAATATGTTCTGAATACTGGAGTAGGTAAAGATATTTCCAATGCTAAGTATATTTAAGACAGCATCTTCATACAATGGATTTTCATGCTGGGAAACCCTTTACCACTGCATTTAAACAAAACTGTACCAGTATCCACACAAGCTGAGTGAAGTGGAAAAATCAAGGCAATTATCCAGATAATTTTTTTAAAATCTAGTTAGTAAGCTAGAGAAAAAGGCATTCTGATTTTTCTCCTAGGATTATAAGGTTTAACTGCGTACACTAGATTAGTCAACTCTCTGCTGCTCTTTGCCTCTGCAAGCATAATTTGTGTCTACACAGGACACAAATTCTAGAATTGACCAAATTCTAATTGATTTTTTTCAACCATATTAAGAATTTATTGTTCATTCATCTCCAACTCTTTGTGACCCTATTTGGGGTTTTCTTGACAAAGATACCAGAGTGGTTTACCATTTCCTTCTCCAGATCATTTTACAGATGAGGAAACTGAGGGAAATGGGGTTAAATGACTTGCCCAAGGTAATGCAGCTAGTAAGTCTCTGTGGTCACATTTGAACTCAGATAGAGAAGTCTTTCTGACTCCAGGCCTAGTATTCTATCCACTGTACTACCAAGATGCCCCCATATTAAGCATAGTTGAACAACAAAAGATAGCCAAAGAAATTGAACTTAAGTCTAATTAGTTTTATAAAGGCAATTATAGCTTTTGCCTACAAATTTGCCAAGGTTCCTTATATATTTTAGCTCTTTAAGAATTTTTATTTGATTCTGCAGTGAATTAAATATACATGAAACTTTTCTTGGGAACCATCGCTGATGAAATGGTACCTATAGAAAAGGCTGAATTGTTTTAGATTTTAAATGCTCTACTATCAAAAACCCACACAGACGAAGGTCAGCTATCAAGAGTGGCATTTTAAAAATTAATGGCCACTTGCTTCCTTTAGCAGGCTTTATGATACTTGAACTGTGTTATGTCATTATATTTATGATGGTAATAGATATGATATTGTAAACTGAGAATTAAAATTTCACTGCAGGATCAAACAGATAAAGATGTTTTGTGTAAGGTGGGTAGACAGTTGCATTCAAATATAAATTGTGGCAATAAATGCAGGGTAACACTATAAAACACTAGCAAATCCATATTTTAGATACTATTCTAGTTTCAAGTTGGCTTCAGTTCAATAACTCCCTTTAGATTGTTCTATATGAAACACAACTTTTCACTTATTCTTTTCCTTCCCTCTTCCAATTTTTGTTATAAAGCGCACACATATATACATACACACACATACAATAACAAAAACAACCTGATAAGATATTCATTGGATTTTTTTCTTCAGCATAAGATAAAAATATTAAAATATAAATTCTTGTTTATTGTAATTAATATGGATATTTATTGTTACATACTGAGTTTAATTGTTTTCCATGTTAATATCATCATTGTTATTATTAATTAGGATTTAATTTAATTTTTATAATATTCTAAAAAAAGTATTAATCATTTGTGCTATCATTTTGAGAGGGCTTGCTATCTTCCATTATTTATATAAAGAGCTAAAATTTATATATTTATTAAAAATCATAAATTAAATTTAACATATTGACATCTAGCAGATCTATGCTAATAAACTCAAGACTGTTTCTTTATAATGCCAAAAATAAAACAATCAACAAACCCTGAGTGGGTTAATTTGTTGACACAATTAATTGATCCAATGAAAAATTATGCAGCATCTTAAAAAAGTTTGTCAACCAATCAAATTAGTGATAAAATCAATTTGTTATCTGTATGTACAAATGACTATACATTCTTTGTAGTACATCCTTACATTTTATTTGAAATTGGCTCTTACAGCTCAGTCCTAAAATAAAATCACTTTTAATTGCCACTTCTAATTAAAATTTTCATATTAGTATTTTAAGTGGAGTTTAACTATACCCCATCATGTGGATAGGTAAACCTTTCAGAAGCAGGGTGTCAATATTTGAACTTCAATTTTTCTTGAATGATCAATGTATTGGAGAATAGTAGCTACCAAAGGACACATATTTAAAAATATCTTCCAGACACATTTTACTAATTAGGATTTCACTTACGTTAAAAATCTATTCTTTTATAATGCAAATGGTTCTAAGTTGGTTAAGTCTATTAATCCTTCATTCCTTAGTGTGAACTGCTTTAGTCAGAGTATTTCCTAACTCCTAGAAGGCTGAGGGACTCAGGGTTGGGAGTGGACAGAGGGCAGTCCTATTAGAGGTATTTTAAGAGAGAAGGCGATTGTAGGGTCTCTAAAAATGCAAACAGTCTTGGATGAATAAGGGGCAACATGAGGATACTACGCCCTAGAAGGGCATCCAAAAACAGATGAGAAAGTCAGTTTCACTTCACTTGTGATTTTGCTTAGGGCTTCAGGAGTGACAACCTTCTGTGCCCCTAAAAATCACCTTCTGTTCTGCTTTTGGCATAAATAACAAGGGACTCTTCTGTAACTTTTCCTGGGACTTCTTTTTTGTAAGCTGTAGTAATTTTTAAGTTTTGAGTTTCTTATCATTTCTTTGTACATTTCTTTTATTAGAATTATAGACTATTATAGAAAGAAGGGACTTTATATATCATCTCGTCTAGCATTTCTCAAATTAATTTGGCTAGAGACTACTTTGAAGCTTAAAATATAACAACAGAACCCATAAATGCTATATTGGGAGAAGTAGGGCACAGGAATGACTCTGAGAAAAAAAGGGGTCGGGGCAATTTTAGAGTGGAATAAAGTAAGCCTATTTTTGTACTAAAGAGTTGCTGTACCTAATCTGCATTTTGAGACATAAAATTTCATACTTAAAAGTTTAGATTGGAGAATATTGCAAACATAAAAATTTTCTCACAAAACGCCCACTCTCTCATATTGCATGGTACCAAGAACACTGATCTAATCTAAGCCTCTCAGTTTTCAAAAAGAAGAAAATTCAGGTCAGTAAGGTTAAGGGACTTATACAAGACTTCACTGCTTGTTAATGGCAAAATGACCTTTCATTTCTAATGTATAAATTATAAACCAGAGCACATAAAAAACTCACAAGTACTATATTTGATTAGCAATAAAAACAGATACTTTGGGGAAGAAAAAAAAATATATATATATTTGAAGACCATTCCAACGAAACAAAAATCAAAGTCATTATAGTTTTTACTTGGAACAGTGAAGCTTTCAACAAACTTTAAAAAATGGATTCTGAGGAATGCAATAAATGAAGACAATGCCAGTCCATGGAATAAGTCATGATCCCTAACTGATACGATAAAACTGTTTTTATATATAGTCCTCATATACATATACAAAAGGCATAATGAAAATCTTGAATAAATCTCATTTAATAATGTAAAAATCTATTAGATGAATATTTTCCTCAAAATTACTTTTCCATTTTTTCCTTCATAGTAAAAGTATGCTCGGCTCCACAATGGTAAGAGAAAGATCAGAATTCAAGCAACAATAACTATTTCTTTTTCTACCTTGGCTATGGAATTTCAAATGTCACGCTGTTTGACCCTGGACATTCCCACTCCCTGCCCCTCCCCCCAACCTTTGTGTTGCTATAAATCTGGAAAGACCAACAGAAGGCTGATTGTGAGGTTTTGGCTAGAAATTGCTTTATAAAACAGTAAAACACATTCCACTGAAATCCAAATTTTGAGCAAATATTTTGTACCACAGAAATGGTTCCAAATTTGAGAAATGAAATTTCAAATCCATACATATGAGTTCATTTCTTGACCTCAAAATAATGTTATCTTATATTATAGTTTATCCAAAGCAAAGGTGATTTTTTTTAACCTGATGCTATAATAACTTTTTTTTTTAAGTGTGGACCTAGTTTAAATACTAATGGTAGAAAAGAGAATATTGAATTTAATGATTTTTTTTTACTCTGTTCCTTGTTTCTTTTGGTGATCTTATTATATACCAAAAGTCATTAAAAACAATCAGGCATAACATAAAGATATGTTTTTGGCAGCACTGGATGAAATTTTATTATGTTACTTGAACTTAAAAAAAACTCCTAAAAATGAGAAGTTTAATAAAATTATTTCATAAAGTCATGATTAAAATTTTAACTTCTAGATATTAGCATAACAATAGATAATATCAATATTGATTAACATGTTTTTTTCCCTTTTGACTTTTTTTTGTTACACAGGAAGACACAAAAAATACAAATACTCATAAGACTATGAGGACTCTAAAAAAAACCAAGGACTTACCGTTGCTGGGGAGGCTCGAGTTGTGTGCGTCACAGAATGGCCAGAATTTTCCATTGAATTGCCAATCAGATAGGTTCCTCCAGAGCTGCTAATGAGTTGTCCTCCTGTAACACCCATCTGAATCCCTCCAGTGCCCACCATACTATGAGATGAGACCACTGTAGTCACCTGTGCAGAACTTCCTTGGGTATCAAAGTAATTCCCTCCAGTGTTTTGGCTGTACATCTGGGTTTCTGTGTAAGGATAAGTTGTTGTTCGGCTTTGGAAAGAGGAAAAAAAAAGGTATTTACCCTCTTATTTAACTACGTTCTTCACTAACTTTATTGAGAATAGGCATGTACACACATTTATACATCTCTCTATCTTTCTCCGTCTCTCTTTGTTGTTCTCTCTCTGTCTCTCTCTTCAGATTGATCTCTAGACAAAGGCTGTTCCTACCTTTTTCATTCTGAATTCCTACATTTATTAAATTGCCATTGTGGTAGGCAACTAGAGAAGATACAAAGTTTAAATAAAGCACAATCCCTGTTCTCACAGACCTCAGGGTCTAGTATGACAAAAAAAATTTCATTTACAACTGCAATTTTGCTTCTCTTCTTCCACTTAGAAATTATAGTATATTTTTAACGCCAAAAAAAGGCACTCAGTCTCTCATGAAGTATTTTTCTGAATTATCCAAAACAAGTACCTTTAGCCTAATGAAGTCTGAAATTGGACATTCAATTGAAAGAAAATGAATGAATAAACATAAAACTTGAAATTCTGAAAACACCTTCTGTTTTGTATACTGTACAGATGCATTGCTTTTCTCACCCAAAGGGAGAGTAAATGATGTCTTGTAAAAAACCATGCATAAAAAAATAGAATCAAAGCTGGTTAATAGAAAGGACATTGAACAAGGGGTCCAAAGATTAGTTTGAAGTTCCATGTGGGCTACTCATTCAATTTGGGACTTTCAGCGATTTATTTCATCTCTCCGGGTCTCAGTTTCCTCATCTGTAATGTGAAAGGGTTGGCCTATATATTTCTAAAAACTCTTTCCAGTTCTAGAATGCTATCATTCTATGTATAATAAAGGTTAGACTATTGAGGGGGAATAATTATACGTCAGAAATTATTCTTATTCTAATAAACTAAAGTAGATAAGGAAAGTGTGTTTTGAAACTTTTTATAGGCTGTGGGACCTAACTATTCCTCCATAGCATCAGTTTGTGGAGAGAGGTTTGACTCCTGAATTTCTCCTCCCCATCCCCTAGGGTAAGGCAGGATAATTTTCAGGAAATCAATTTTATAGTGACTTTTATTTAGGAATGAGCAATTTGAAATTTCATTCCCAGGGATGTTGCAAATAGCAGATATGTAAACAGAAAGGGCTTTTAAACATTGGAATGGGTGAGAGAGGGAGATGGTATAATCTTCTACTAAGAAGTGCTTTAAAAATCGGATTCTTATTAAACCATTAAGTATAGTCTATCCAGACCCAAAGACATGGCTTATATGATATAGTCAACTTGGATGCCTATTATAGCATTACAAAGCTCTGCCTGAATATTTAACATTTACCCTGAGCCACATCATATACTTTCTTGCTTTGACACCTTTGTTTTAGGCCAAGCTCAAATGCAACCTTCTCTAGAATAGGAAGCCTTCCTGGATATTTCTATCAAGAAGAGGTCTTTCTTTGTTTTAAACTCTTACTCTAAATGTTGTTCATACCTTTTTTATATACTTACTCTCAGTCTCTTATATTCATATACATTACAGATGTTTTGCATACTTATTTTATCTTGCCAGTTTGATATTAAGTTCCTTAATGGGGAAGGAGGGAAATGCAGGGAGTGGGAAGGAATTATGCCATTTATCTACATTTTTGAGTCCTTTACACATAGTAGGTGCTTGAAGAATCCTTGTTGAATGAAAGAATTTATTCATGATTGTGAAATCCTGCATCTGCTTGCCCTTGATGACTACATTCCTATTACATGTTATTGCTTACACAAAATTTTCTGCAGAAATGTTCAAATTATATGTTTTAAAAACAGTTGTTTTAGAGAATGACTCAGTTTCTGGCATATTGAGTGGAAACTAACTCACTATTTTTGAACCTTACTGTAAGGAAGAGCTAAATATCTATCTAAAATCTGTACCATTTCAAAGATTTTGCTTTGCTCATTTTAAGTTTCTCCTGTGATGGTTACAATGGTTTACTTGAGGGGAAAAGCCTTTCGAGAGATAACATGATTAAACAGAAATCATTGTATTGTTCTGCCCTCTATTTACAGGAAATAACATGTATACTCAGTCTAACTTCCCTCCAGATAAACATTATTAAATTCCATGTAAATGTTAGGATGTTCTAGGACAAAGAATGAATTCAGCAGATGAGCTGTTTTTATCCCAACATGCTTTAGCATAGACCTTGGGTAAAAATAACCTTGACTTTGCTCAGTATAGTTACTCATTATTATGTTTTATTGACTTAATTTTAATTATATGCATTTAGGATTGAGGCCATCTCTTATATGCTCTCATCTTCTTTCTTCTGTTCCTCAGAACTTCTCAGCAGCATTGCTGTTTTCTTCCTTCTGATAACAGACATTCCTATTCTTTGCCAAGGTGAATCCTTCTAACTATATCCTTGATACCATTCCCTTCCATCTTTCTCCCAGACCCAATCATTCCTTCCTCTCTTCTCCCTTCCTCTCTCATGCATTATCAATCTCTCATACCACTATCTGCTTACTAACATATTTAGATATGTTAGGATAAGATGGGAATTCCTGTTCCCAAAACAACAACACCCTTCACAAACCTGTCCTACCCCAGTCTAGCTACCAATAACTTCACTAAATCAAATGACCTTTTCTTAGTCTTGATCTCCCTCAACTTTTCTACACTGTGGCACTCCTGATTCCATCTTCTTTTTGGATTCAAACACTCTTTTTCCTTGGTTTTGAACTCTTCTTGAGAGCCTCAGATTTTTCTAATTACTCCTTTATATACTTATTTTTTCCCCAACCTGTAAACTGGGTATTTCCCACAGATCTGCCCTTGACCCTCTTTCTTCTTTCTCTACTCTTTTGTCTTTAGTAATATCATTTACTCCCATGGTCTCAACAATTACTACCATGTAGAAGATTTCCAAATACATGTGTCCACTCTTGGCCTTTCTTCTGAACTCCATAAGTGTATTTTCAATTAGAAAGATCACCAGTATTCCATACTCAATAGATTCAAAATTAGACATTTATATTTCCACCCAAATTTGCTCATTATTGTAATATCACTATCTGTCAAGAGAACTACTAATCACACAGTTTCCATATTCAAAGGGTTTGAAGTTATAGTCAACTCTTCCCTCTCTCTCCCCTCTAATTTACTTAGCTTTGTCAATTCTACTTCTGTAGCATCCCTTGTATCCATCCTGCTTCCTTCTAGTTTTGCTGACACCACACAAAGACAGGCTGCTTTGCCACCTACCCGGCCAGAACATTAGCCTCTTATTAGGTCTTCTCACCTCTACTTTTTCCATTTTCAAATATATCCTTCCATATTTCTGCCAGACTAATCTTGTTTATGCATAGATCTAGTCTTAAAAATCCTCTCCACAAAAATAGTCAGTGGTACCCTATTGTAATGTTAATGGTATTAACATCTAGTAAAATTTTGCCTGACATACAGGGACCTCCATAATCTGATGAAACCCCATCTTTTTAACTTTCTGCTTTCTTTTTAACTTTATAACTTTCTGCTTTTCTAGACATCAATAGATTGCTAAAATGGGTTATATTGGAGTCTTTTTAATTTCATGCCACATTTCTTCTAATTTGGAATTAATTTTGTTCTTTTCTCTCATAAGTCAACAGTCTGATTTTACACAGACAACTAGCTGATTTAAAAATAAATCCTATCATGGTAAACAGTAATGTTCTGTCTACTAAGATATATTCAATTTCATTTTAAAATGTTACCTGGTCCTCCTTACTATGGTTTAGACTAGAGCATCCCAATACTATTCAAAATCAATCCACCAACTCCTTTAAGTGCTTCTCCAAGGACAACTTGCGACCCATATTTCCATTTATCTGCAACTTCCTTGTTATTTGGTATTATTTATGGTGAGAATGTCAACATCAATATTGAGTTTCTCTAACTCATTGGTTACTGGATCTCACATTTAAGAATACTAACAGCTAAGTTAAAAAAGATCTTACATTTAAGAGTATTAATGGCTAAGTTAATACCTATAGACAGTCTATAGAATTGTGATCTACCATTGGGCCACCATCAATGAGTAGTAGGATGTGAGGAGTGATGCATAGTAATCAGGGTTATTTTGTATTTTTCTTTGCTTTAAGGGTTATAATGGCTAAATAAATCATCTCATACTGATCAAACTACTTAATTGGTGACAGAAGTAATGAGCCTCTCTATACTTAGCTAGGTTAATCCTCAGAAAGCCTTTGTCAACATAGCTATACAGTGGCACTCTTTTCCCTCCAAAAACAAATAAAACAAAACAAAAAAAACCTGACAAAAACTCTAAACTAATACTCTCTTAGAATGCATTGAGAGACATTGTCCAGGATTAGGAAGTCAATGGTCTATTTGTACTCTGCTCTTTTAAGACTTCTTTAGGGCTACTTCTCTAGAATTGATTCTGCAAGATTTCTCCCATGAAGGTCACATTTAACAAACAACTCCTTCCTTAATGACCTGTCAAATAATAGATGGGAACGATTCTTCCAGATTAAGTGTGTAACTCAATTATTCTTGTCTTCATGTTTAGATAGAGGAAAAAACTGATTCTTTTCAAGCAGCTCTTTGGACAATGGGACAAAATATCAAACAAGTTAGGAAATATGACTGTAATTTAATTAGCTCCAATGATTAATGGTGCATTTTACTTTGTAAACATTTGTTGAATGTATAAGCAAATGAATAAGTAATGTATGAACTTATGGTCTAGGAAGCAATGTGTCTCAAAGATCTAACTGTAGACTCTTTTCATGGATTCCTTCATGAAATGTTGTGGAGCAACTTGGGTTCTATTTGAATGTTCCTAGAATGGGTTTCATAAAAAGCCATAGAAAGAACCACACCACTTTGAACCTTTAGCAAGTTGCCCAAGTAGAGTATTTTTTTGGGGGGGGCATTTTAGCATGCCCTATTTCATCTGGATCTCAAGAGCCGTATTTAGTCTGTTGTATATATGCCACTCTTCTCCTAAATGCTCCAAGGCAGATAGTGAGTAATAACCAGTAAGAGGCAAATTTGTTTTGTGAAATTCACCAAATAGGGAAACAAGGAACCTTCCACAGAATCTCTTTTATCATCATCATTACCTAAATTGCATAAACTATTCATATAAAGAAGAGCCATAAATACTGGTTAAGATTACTAATGTAGCAATATACCCTGATTTAAATGAAAAAGGCACAATTGTTTCTGCAATCTCTTACCTTAACTGCAACCACAGCAATATAGTATGAGAAAAATAATCAAATCAACAAGTATTTATTGAGAGCCTTTTGTGGTTAAGGAGCAGCCTATTGTGGTTAAGGAGCAGTGTTTGATATTGTTGAGGATACAAACACTTCTTTGATAAGGATGATGCTTGTTTTGACATTTTGGATTAAAAATCACTCCCATTATTTGACACTTATTTTTCAAATAGGGAAGCTAAAGCATTTATTGAACTATCACTTTTTTTTTTACCCATTGTAAATAGATATACATATGTGCTTCTTCTATAAAAATGCAAAGGAAGAAGAAAAGTAACTAAATTCCTTCTCAATGTAGTAGTTACTGATTGAAATTTATTTCTACTCACAAAAAGTCAGGCATTCACAGTTATGATTCCCTCAATAACCATAACCTGGCTCCTTTTACTCACATGTAGTACTTTTATTACTGAATATAGTGATTACTCTCATGCCTTTATATATGTGTATATTTGGAGTGGGAATCATAACTTTGAATTTCTTGTCTTTAGCAGGTATGAATTCTCAGAGGTAACTTGTCATTCCTACTATTGCTTTTCATTTAATTCCTTAGTCCTTAAAAAAGGAAATAGAAAGAAAAAACCATTAAAGCTCATACTTAACACATTGGTGATGAGAAAAATATACTATTCCTGTCAGCTATGGTGTACATGGGTGGCATAAAAATAGGGCATAAAACTATCTGAATTAAAGAAAACTGTATATGTCCAGATAATTATACAAAGAGTTTTGCTTTCAATCTATACCACCCAGATTAATGTTTAATGGCATGTGGAGGGAGACTTAAAAACATGCATGTGTCCAGAAGTCCTTTCCACAGAGGGCAGAAATGTAAGCATGAACTTAAATCCACTTTGGTAGACACTATATTTCAACAAATTTGGATATAGTCATAGTCTTCAACAACAATAAAATAACAAATATTCACTAGCTGCTTCTATGGTGAGCCAACCGTACTAGTTGCTGGGGGAAATATGAAATTTAGAGAAGACATGGTCTCTGTCACTACAGAGCTAGCCATCTGGTAGAGTGAGAAAATACACCAGAATGAATAATGAAAATACACGCTATGTGAGAAATATGTATTTGAGATGTACAAGACAAAGTGTTACTGCTGAGTTCTAACTTTACTAAGTGCAGATCTGATTCAATACAATGAACATTCATTAAGCACCTACTCTGTACTCTGTACTATGTCAAGAGCACTGTATTAAATGATGGCAATGATACTGAGACCAAACAAAATAAGATCTCTACTTTCATCGACTTTATGGCCCGGTAGAGAAATATAATGTAATCCAGGCCTTTCATTTTGCTGATTTAGAAACTAAATTTTATGTTTGTCTCAATGAGGATCTATTATAGTTTACAAAGCAGAGAATTATGAAGAAAGCAATGTTTAGGTAGATGAGTCTGGTGATGGTGTATGGTATATGGTATATGGTGATTGGAAGGGAGAGAAAGTAAAGGCAGGGAGAGTAATTGGGAGGCAGACATTATCAGTTAAGAGGCATATACCACCTCATTCAACCTCTGTAATAACCCTTTCAAGCAGTAAAATTAGCTATTATTCCTTTTTTTTAATAAAGGAAGAAATAGGCTGAGCCAGTTGCCTTAAGTCATACTATCCAGTTATGTTACAAAGCAAAGCTTGGAATCGAGGCCTTCTGACTCCAAGTTATGACACCGTACCAGCACAAATGCTTAAGGAGTTTAGAGTCAGAGATGGTGTACTTATTCTACATCCCCTGGATGGAGATAAATATTACTTTCTACAGAAAGACATATGCAATTACTCATACTTTGGGTTGAGTATGCAAGTTAAACAGCAGCCAAGCTACTTTAGCTGGGACTATGATAGACAGGAAATAGTTATGCAGAAAATACTCCCTCAGTGTGAAATGCTATGTCAAGTACCTACTTTAATGGAGCCTCTTGTTTTAGGAAATTATTTAGGTATTAGGATAATGTCACTTCCATTCCACAGCCACCAATATGTGTTGATCAAAACATTTTTTCTGTCCTGGGGTCATTTTACAGCTGATGTGATTGTTGCAAAGCGTATCCTGCCAACTTGTATATATAGCAATTATATGAATTATTTGATCATGTCAATGCCAATTAAAATTCATTTGCATAGAACTTGCTGGTAAGTACATCAGAAAGGATTACCGGCTTCAAACAGGATAAGAAACTGACTTCCTTGGGATTTTAATTTAGGTACAGGGAATTGAAGTTATAGCAGTCTCCAAATCATCTCTTCCTCACTACCTGCTTCAGCTGCTCTGCTTTTGGAACCAGTTCTTGTGGTATTTAATCACATGGTTATGTTGTTCCCCTTGCTTAGAATGCCCCCCCCCCCACTATCTCTACACATTCTTCCCTAGCCAACTGCCTTTCAAGGTTCACTTTAAGTACTATTCTTAAGGAAAACTAGCATCAATTTATCTCTTCTCTGAAATCTAACTGCTTCTGTTTGTATGGCACAATTTAGTTCTTTGTAATGTACCCATTTTCTATTTTTTTCCACACTTGTGAAACAAGGGTAGGGATCATAGTAAGGTTTTTTGTGTCCTCCACTGTACTTCTTGGGAGAATTGGGTATGTATTAGAGGAAGAATGCTACATTAAAGGCTGCAGTGGATAGAGTACTGGGCCTGGAGTCAGAAAACCTGAGTTCAAATCCAGCCTCAGACGCTTACTATCTTGTGACCCTGGGAAAGTCACTTAACGCTATTTGCCTCAGTTTACTCACCTATAAAATGAACTGGAAAAGGAAATGGCAAACCACTCCCACATCTTTGCCAGGAAAATCCCATAAAGGCTCACAAAGAGTTGTATATAACTGAACAACAACAACAACAAACATTAAAGTAGGATAAATATCCTGGAAGAGTTGGGTAAACCACTGCAGTAAAAACCAACAACAACAAAACAACTAGGGACAAGTATTTCCAAACTAGACTTTGGACAACAGATACCCAGTCTTCTGCAAAGTTCAAAAATGAAGCCTTTACAGCTTAGTAGACCTTCCCAGAGCTTAGGATATACCAGCCTAATATTCAAAAACGTGCGGCTACTCTCATACCGTGATGTATCAGTCATCAATTATAGTGGATGGTTTTTAAAGCAGCTCCCAAATATGTACAGAATGCAGAGGAGGATGACAATAAAAAAGTTTGTGGAAAACTGAGGCTATATTTTAAAAGTCTATTATTTTTTAGCTCAAGTTATACCACCCAAACATTCCTGATCTTCCATTCCAGTCTCATACCTCAACTAAGTTCTAGGGATAAATGGTACTTATAATTTTTCAAAATACTTTCTAATCTGCTTTACAATGTCACATTATTTATCCCTATTTTACAGATGAGAAAATGTGGTAAGGTGGAAACACACCTGGGAGTTCAATTTAGTTTCTAATTTGAAATATAAAGATAAAATAACTTGACCAAAAAAACCCCCAAAAAACCAACCCATTCTTCGGCTATGGAAACTCATGAAAAAAAAAAATCACCCTAGTCCTGTGCATCTTTTTTTCTACTTCTATAGTCAGAGGAATAGAATGGTGGAAAAGGGTGCTGAGGATGCTGAAAAGTAAAGATTTAGATACTCTATGAATAAAATTGTTGGTATTCTAAATGTGAAACCATTATCTAATTATCAACAAATTTGCATACTGTTGAAAGAAATTAACTACAACAATATTGTTATCCTTGCAATCAATAAAACCAATGACAAAAGGAACTTGTAGCTAAATGGAAGGATGGCTCTCTAGTAGAAGCAAACAAATGAATAGGCTTTATTGTGTTTCCAAAGGCAATAAGAAAAATGATGGGTTATTTGGTTAACTCATCTTGCAGTGATCATTTATATGCTAAAAGGGCAGTATGAAGATAATGATCATGTATACATAAACATCTGTTACAGAGAAAAAAGAATTAGAAAAATTTTTTGAA
This sequence comes from Pseudochirops cupreus, assembly GCA_028627135.1. Lineage (NCBI taxonomy): Eukaryota > Metazoa > Chordata > Mammalia > Diprotodontia > Pseudocheiridae > Pseudochirops > Pseudochirops cupreus. The sequence continues at coordinate 324,549,482 of CM053583.1, forward strand.
GAACTATAAAGATTTGCATGCTTCAAACCAAATCGACCTATACTTTGATAGTGGTGATTTCAGCACAAGGGTGTGCACAGAGGGAGGCCAAAAAAATTACACTGGAGAATATGGTAGAGGTTCATGCTTATATTTTCCTCAAGAAGAGAATCGGGACAAAAAAAATTGAGTATATCTGAAGAAAGAAATGATTGATTATTGGCAGGAATCTGATTTCATCAATGGCTTATGTATGTGATCAAACTATTGACTAGAGTCAAGATCAAAGATACCAAAGAAAGCAAAGACATTCACAGAATGGAAAAAGTGTAAATGATATTACTTCACAAATAAGTCAATCCAGAGGAAATCAACAACTGACAAATATGCCTCTTTTTTCATCATTCAAAAATTTTTGGATGAAAAATAATCAAGCACTTACTATGTGAAAAGCACTTTGCCCCAAAATGGAAATACAAGTACAAAAGCAAAGACAGTCCTTAACCTCAAGAAGCTCAAGTTCTAACTGGAAAGTTACAATCAGAGGGGAGCAGTCACCAGGGACAGTGAGAGAGTGAGACCATATACAGTTAGTTAATCTGTCAAAGTCTCTCTGAAGGACTTTCGGATTGATTGTGAGACATGGGAGACACTGACACAAGACCACCCAACATGGCATGCCCACTTCAAAGAAGGTGCTGTATTCTATGAACAAAGCAGAATTTTAGTAGCTTAAAAGAAATGTGAGCTGTGCAAACTTAGAGACATCTGCACTTGGAATGTTCAAATTAACTATTTGTGCCTGACCTGTGGCAAAGCCTTCTGAGCTCATATTGGTCTGATCAGCTACAGGTGGACACACTGTGTGCCTCGACACCAACATATGGTATCATTTTAAGCCTCTCCAATAATGAAGGACAAAAACCAACTAAGCTGTTAATTAGTCAGTTAATTATTAAACTCTTACTACGTGTCAGACCCTACACAAAGCGTGAGGGATATAAAGACAAATAAACCCAGTCTTTGCCCTCAAAGAACATATATTATAATGTGGGAAAATGGCATATGAGTAACTAGGTGCTTACAATATATATTCAGAGTATACTAAGGTAATCTGAAAGGGGGAAAACATTAGCTACTGGGGACATGGAGAAAGGCTTTCTGCAGAACTTGACATTTGAGCAGAATCTTTAAAGTGGCCAGGAAAACAAAGAGATAGAGGTAAAGAAGCAGAACATTCTAAATATGTAGGATAAATAGTACAAAGACAGACTATGGAGTACAGTGTTCAAAGAACTGCAAGGAAACCAATGTAGCCAGATCATAGTACATGAGAAAAGGAGCAAGATATAAGAAAACTGGAAAGGTGGAAAGAGGTCAGGTTATCTTGTACCTTAAATGTCAAACAGAGGACTTTATATTTGATTCTGAAGGGAATAGGGAGCCATTGAAATTCACTGAGAAGATTGACATGGTCAGACCTAAAACTTTAGAAAAATCAGTGGCAGATGGAATAGAGTGGGGAGAAAGACCAGTTAGGTCTCTCTTAAGATAAAAGAACCAGTTAGACAGCTGTTGCCGTAGACCATTTGAGAGATGATAAGGGCTTGAACTAGGGTTGTTGCAGTTAGAGTGGAGAGAAGGGATAAGATCAATAGCAGGGATCCTTGCCTTGCAAAGGAGAAGGCTACCACTTCATCTGAGACCAGAGTGAAGGGAGTGGAGGGAGATGTCTGAGTGATGAAGAGAATGAATGAATGAAAGAAGGAAGGAAGGAAGGAAGGAAGGAAGGAAGGAAGGAAAAAGCATTTAATAAGTACTTACTATGAGTAAAGGAGGGGAGACAAAGAGGGATCTTTTAGTAAACTATCTGTAAGGCAAGATCCTAGCATGAGAAGATAGAGGGAAGAAGTCCTATGGGAGATTAGAAGAAAGAAGAGGTTTGGAACACCACTGCAGTACTGGAATTTAGATCAGTTAGAGAGGATAGGATGCTTACCTATAGTGAGGGCCCAGTTGAGATTAAATAATATAAATTTGTGGTGGGCCCAGTCAGAATAATTTGTAAGAGGGGAGTAGATAGACATATCCCTTTTCAGGAACAAGAGCAGTGCTAATTTGACAGTCATTTCTGGACAGGAAAGTAGGTGCTGACACTTGGATGGCAACAAGAACAGCTAGGGAGAAAGCGCTAAAATGGAGCATGGCAGTGGCTATAGGCCCACTGAGGTACCTATCAAGAGAGTAAAGCCCCAGTGCAGAAGTCTTGGGGACGAAGGATTAAAACTTGTAGGGCTTGATTTCTGGTCTGAGCCATAAGGGACCTGGTGATATATCAAAGTATTTTTTAATGAAAATTTGAGTTAGGCTTACATAATTGATCCTCTACTATAGACCATACTTTTATAGGCACATAAATAAATAAAATGTAAGGTATGGAGAATAAAGTAACTCATCATATTTGTTTGTGAGCTATTGATTTTTTTTTTTGGTCAGGCAAAAGACAACCTTAAATTCCAATGAGTCTTCATGCATATTTTCAGATAATCTGAGATCCCTTGATAAATGGAGTTCCAGAATTAACCATTCAACGGATCTCTAATTATTAATGTCAAACATACAAGGAGACACATGTTTCTCAAAAGTATTTTTTGATGTCCTGCATGGAATTCAAATGGACACAAATATCTTCCCAGTGCTTCTGTCAGGGAAAGTTATTGTGTTGACTTTATCCAGTCTCAGAACAACACAGGTATCCTCAAAGCAATCCATGATCTCTTAAAAGAGATCTATGAGAAGGGGAGAGGGAAAATATATGGATGAAGTAATTTTTTAAAAGTCTATTGTTTATATAATTAGATGGAAAGGTAGTCCATGAGCTAGAATATTCAGTACACTTATTTGTGACAGAGGTACTAAAGATGAGTTAGGCTCAGAATTGATTAGGAGTAAATGAATGGCCTGTATTATGTTTGGAAAATTATGCTGTAATTTTAATTGCTCCCAACTTGCTTTTCAGCATCAAAACCTTCTTTTTTATGTACATGGCTTCTAGTGATGCTGTATGGCTGTCAACCTTAGAATATAACACATCCTGAAGAACTAAAATTTTTGATAATTCAAAAGACGACAGAGAGCCTCATGACACACTCAGGAAGGTTTAAATATATCTCCAATTACTACAAGCAAGAGTGGAAGTAATGAACATTATCAAGGAAATGTATAATAAAAAAACAGTGTCCTGGAAATGAAGTACAAAAGTGAGGGATGATAGATGCCCAAGTGCTACTACCTAGGAAACCATTGGAAACCCCTTAGAAGCAGTGCTCCAGCATATTGGATGGATCTGTAAGAGAACCTGAACAAAAATTGCATAGGATGAGGGTATATAAATGGTTTGCTATCCGTACTTGTGAAGGGAACATTTGCATCACTGAAATCAGGGATCCTATGAATCACTGGGGGAAAAACATCACATATTCAAGGTTACATGGGGCCATTTTGCACATGAACCTAACCAGATGTTTCAATGTCATGGAATAAAAGGACCTTAATATGCCACCTTCTATTCCTCCTAATTGATTACAATAAAGATGGAGCTAGACAAATAATGGCTTTTGAAAAAGCTATTTAACTAAAATATGTTGTATTCCAAAAACTCCACTGTATGAGCTTTTATAAATATTCTATGGCTTTTAAAAGAATGACCCACATAAACGCAGTTGACCTAAGTGTAATGTGCAGCATAATCTTAGAAGCGCACTTGTATTGATAACAGCATTTCTGTTCTTTAAGAAGTGAAATTCAAAGCATCAATCATAATGTATAAAACTCAGTGGAAATCATTGGCATTATAATAAGAGTTCGAGATAAACCTACACAAATTAGTTACATGCATTTCCTCATAACTGGCCTACTGGCTAAAATAAACAACTTGGATTGGAAATTCTAAATTTATCAGGATCTAAGATCAAGTGAAAAGAACACCAAAGCAGTTAGTCCACCAACAAGCATTTATGAAGTGCTTACTTTGTGCCAAGTATTGTAAAAAGAAAAACTGAATTCTATCTGTAATCCTATTGATAATCATCTGTTTGACATTGTTACCGATGTTGTTACTGGCATTGACAATTGACATTTGACACTGACGTTGACTACTAACAAACTTGACTTCTTTGGGTCTCTGTTTCCTGGTATATTAAATTCTGGGAAATTTTTGTGCAAGTCAAAGCATACTGCAACAAATCAACAAATTTAATAGAAAAGCATTTCTTAAACATTTTCTACGTTCCAGGCATTGTGTTGGGTTCAGAACAAAAAACCTGTCATCCCTGCCTTCCAGGAACTATTGTGCGTCTGTATTGTATTTTAAGACAACCACACATATATAGTTATGTGTGTGTGTGTGTGTGTGTGTGTGTGTGTGTACATAAACACACAATAATTTAGGGATGTATAAGGCACTGGACAGTGAAGAGATTAGAAAAGGTTTCATGTAGAAGACAGCACCTGAGTAATGTCTTATAGCAAATTAGTGATTCAAAGAGGTACAGATGAAAAGGGATTACATGGGATACAAGTTAGTACAATGAGGCAATGAAGTATTAGTACAACGAGGGAAATGGAATGTCTTATATATAGTCTGCTACTGTAATATTTTCATTAAAAAGGTGAGCAAAAAAGAAATCCAGTTTCTTACTCTTAGCAAAGAATTACCTTCTACAAACACGGTGAGTGGGAGTGTATTCTCAGTTGTGTTGTATACTCATTCAGTTGATATGTGCTCACTGACTCAAATCTGTAAAACTGTTATGATGGCAGTAATTGTCCATATTAACAGCCAGAACAAGGTCAGCACTGTCGTAGCATCAATTTATAACAACTGCACATTTTCCTAAGTGGTGACATATCTCTGTGAGGGCTGTCATCACCTCTTGAATGAGATTCCATGCACTGCTGACGATGTATGTCATGGGGACTCCTACTGACATGAGCATTACTGAACTAGTCTTAATTGAGCACCCACAGGTTGCACAGCACTTTGCTCAAGGGTTCATAGCAGAGATCAGATGCAGTTCCAGATCTTCTGAAATATCATCATCAAAAGGCACTTAATATCACCCAGAGGAAGAAATTTGATTTAGTTCCTAGTTAGGGAATAGCCATTAGTTTGGCAGTGTTCCAATCCTATGGATTAGAAAAATTAAGAATCCATTTTCCTAAAATAATTTCAAGGAAACAAAAGTCAGAAATATGGAGAGCAAAGTGAGAGTTGGGAGAAAAAAATTAAATGATCATAAATGTCAGTATTATGAAATTCAGAAAGTTAACCTTAGGTTAAGCTAAAAATAATGCTGAAAGAAAAATGCTACAAACTCCAGTTCCTTTATTTTATAATCTACTTAAATGGTAAAGAGGAAGATTCTCTTGACTAGTTTTTTATATTCAAATTCTTATTATGATAGATATTTGTTGTTAAGTATAATTGACAGCAATGTCCTGTGTAGGAAAAGGATATTACTAATCTATGTCAGTTAGGAAGGCACTTTGGATTGGCTGTCTAGTAATAGTGATGGATGTAAAACCTGGAGTCCTTTTCACCCTTAGTTACTATCACTAAATCACAGACTAAGATTGGGGAAAGGTCATATATGTGAATCTTCTTATTTTACAGATCAGGCCCAGAAAAATAGTCACATTAATAAGATTCAGACCCACGTTTTCTCATGCTAGCACTATGTTGCTTGTATCATCTTACTGTGTTCCTGACCAGTACATACATTTGAGGATGACTAGTTAAGGATTTAATATGATGCACAGAGTAGACCCAAACTAACTGGGCCACATCAGGACTAAATCTTTCTACCTCTGACTCACTAACATGGTACTTATATCAAATGGGTTAACCAACAGAAACAAATTCAAAACTTTTTTATTTTAAATACAGTACTTTCTTTGAGTAAGTCCTAAGCTTAAACTTGGTGATACAGGCCCAGTGTTCAGATTCTGAAGATGTTACATTAGTGTTTTGTGAATTTCCTGTTGTCACTGTGGTAGATAAACTCTACAGGAACTTTTCATATGCATTTAATTGGTCAGCGTGGTAACAATGATATTTCCTCCATTAGACTGTGAACTCCTCACATACTTAGCACAGTGCCTAGCACATAATAGGTGTTTAATAAATGCTAGGTTTAATAAATGACTGACTGACTAGTATTTGAGACTAGAGACTATGCCCCATACTATTTCCTCTAGGCAAGTGACACTTCAATCATTCCCCCAATACTAAATTTTTCATTTCTTCATCCACTAGTTCTTCCTCTATTGCCTAATAAACATGGATTTCTTTTAAAAAAAATCTTTAGTTGTCTTTACCTATCCCTGAAGCTATCATTTTATATTGATTGCACCTTTCTTAGACAAGGAAATCTTCTCTATTTGTTTCTATTTCCTTACAACACACTCACTCCCCGACCCCTTGTAAATGACCTTCAGACCCACAATTTGACCAAATCCACTTTTTCTAAGACTCTTGATATTCTTTTAAATTCTGAATTCAATGGTCATTTCTTCAGTTCATGTCCTTCTTGATATCTTCACGGTCTGTGATACTATTGACCATCCCTTTCCCCTTTATCTTTTTTCTTCCAACTTGGGTATTCAGAACACTGCTCTCTCTTGTTTCTTCTCATATCTGTCTAACCACTTCTTGGCATCTTTTGCTGAATCATCATCCATCCCCCACCCCTGAACTGTAAATGTCCCCTAAGACACTGCCCTGGTTCCTCTATTCTTCTTTCTTTGCAAGATTTCCCTTCTTAGAGAGCTCATAAGAATCTATGGGTTTAATTATCATCTCTAGACAGATAACTCCTGAATCTACAAATCCAAACCTCATCTTTCTCCTCAGCTCCAGTACTGAATTTCCAGTTAATTGCTTGATCTCCTCCTGGATGATCCATATGTACATCAAACTCAACATTTTCAAAACAGAACTCATTATCTTTTTCCTCTAAACCAGTGGTTCTCAACCTTCCTAATGCCGTGACCCTTTAATACTCATATGTGGGTGTATCTGCATGTGGGAGGACCTGCCTGGAGATGGATAGAGGAGCAGTGTCTCAGTTCCTAAGACCATTGGAAATATGTGTTTTCCGATGGTCTTAGGGTGAAAGGGTCGTTCAACTCCCAAAGGGTTCATAACCCACAGGTTGAGAATCAATGCTCTAAACCCTTCCTAATCTCAATCCAATAATCAATTCAACTCTACACTATCCCTGGCTCTCAAATCCTTTGACCCTCTTCTATCAATGCTCAACCCCAGTCCTGTCTGTCTTTTCCTAATGAGCTCCCAAATAAGCTGACTGGATCCACTAAAAATTTATGTCATCTAACCTCAACTGGGTTCTTACTTCAGAAGACAATCCTGTTACCACTCTCTATTTTACCTCCCTATTACCTCCAGGATCAAATATAAAATGCTTTGTTTGGCTTTTAAAGTCCTTTATAACCTGGCCCTTTATACTTTTCCAGACTTCTTATACCTTACTCCCCTACACTTACTCTGTGATCCAGTGACACCGGCCTCCTTGCCATTCCTTGCATACCCATCTGACTCCCAGCACTTTCTCTATCTTCTGTGCCTAGAATGCCCTCTCTCCTCATCTCTGCCTTCTAGCTCCCTTCCAGTCTCAGCTAAAATTCCACTTTCTGAAAGAAGTCTTTCTGAGTCCTCCTTAATCTGAGTGGCCTTCCCTCTGACACTATCACTAATTTATCCTAAATCTATCTTGTTTGTACATAGTTGTTTGCATGTTGTCTTCTCCACTAGACTGTAATCCTCTCAAGAGTAGGAAGTGTTTTTTGCCTTTCTTTGTATCTCCAGCACTTCGCACAATGCCCGGAACGTAGTTATATTTCATAAATGCTAGTTTACTGGTTGGACTAACTGATTTTTTTCTCCCATTCATAACAGAGGTGCTTTCTAATCTCTTTTCAAGTCTCTCCCCCTCCCTCCTCTCAAATGAAGACCTTGCTTCATACTTCACTGAGAGAATGGAGAGAACTCTTTGGATTCTTTCCTCTTTCTCTTCATCTTAAAATACGTTGGTAGCATTCCCTATTTTAACCTGCTTAGCTCTAATCTATGAAGAAAGGGCTCTTCTCTTCACTAAAGACAAATCTCTATGCACAGCTGATTGCATTTCTTCCTGTTTTCTCCATTAAAGTATCCCTAGTATCATCTCCTTTTCACTCTAATCTTCATTTTCTCTTATCTACTGCATCCTACCTTGCTGAACAAGTCTTTACCATCCTAAAAAAATAGATCTTAAAATCCTCCATGCCAGTACTCTATATACTTAAGTTATCATCCTATATCACTTCCCCTGCTGTCAAATTCCTAGAAAAAGTTGTTCATACCCTTTCCTCCACTTTGTCTTCCTTTACTCACTTTTTAAACCCTTCACAATTTGACTTTTGAGCCCATCAAACAAGTGAAACTGAAATCTCCTAAGTTATCAATGATGTCTTTACAAGTAAGTTTTCCTTGATTTCTTTTTTCACATTACCTGCATTTTTCCCAGTATTCTTCCCTTATCACCTGCCTAGAGAGCCAACTTATGTAACAAAGAATTTTTTTAAAAGAAAAAGAGGAAGAAGAGAAAAACAATCAGTAAAATTGATCAATACATTAAAAAGAACAATGATCTCTTAAATGCCAAATCTGATGACTGTGTCTCTGTCCTAATCCTCATTAATTTCTCTGCAGCATTTGACACTCTCTTTTCTGGAATTTCATGACATTGCCTTTTCTTGGTCCTGCTCCTGGCTGACTGTTCTTTCTAAGTCTCCTTTGTTACTCCAAATTCCACATCATACTCCTGCCTATAGATGGACACCAAGGCTTGGTCCTGACCTCTGTTTTCTTTTTTTCTATACTCTTTCACATGGTGAAAGTGTATCCTGGATATTGGTTTCCATGGGTTTAAATTATCTCTATACAGAAGATTCTCAGACCCACGTATCTAGTCCAGATCCCTTCTCCCAAGCTCCAGTTGTACATCTTTAACTGCCTGTTGGATATTTCAAACACATCTCATCTCACACTCAATAGATCCCAAACTGAACTCATTGTGGTTTCCCCACTCCCTACTTCAGAACTTCCCTATTGCATCTGAAGGTATCAACATCCTTCCAGTTACAGAGGATTACAATATGAATATAATTATTGACCTCTCATCCTCCCTCACCCTAAATATCTAGTCAGTATCATATTTTACTTACAGAATGGAGAGCACTCTCTGGGAGCTCCTTCTTTTCCCTTTCTCTTCATCTTAAAATACTTTGATAACATTCCCTAGTCTAACCTCTTCACTTTACCAAGACAAATCTCTGTGCAATTAGTTGCATCTCTTCCTGTCATTTCTCCTTCTACAATATTTTTTCCCATCCATTCCCTTCTCACACTTACAAGGGCACAACTCAAGTTCAGCCTCTCATTAGCTTTTGCCTGGACTATTGCAACATCCTCTTAATTGACCTCGAGGACTCAAGCCTCTCCCCTTTCCAGTTCATCCTACACCCAGCTAAGAAAGTGATTTTCCTAAAGTGCAGGTCTAGTCATTTCATTCTCTTACTCAGTGCTTCTTAACCTTCCTAATGCTGAGACCCTTTAATACAGTTCCTCATGCTGTGGTGACCTTCAACCATAAAATTATTTTCATTGCTACTCATAACTGTAATTTTGCTACTTTTATGAATAGTAATGTAAATATCTGATATGCAGGATGTATTTTCATCGTTACAAACTGAACATAACCCACAGGTTGAGAACCACTGCATCTTACTCAATAAACTTCAGTGTTCCTCTTTTGGCTCTAGATCAAATACTATGTAACTTCATGTTTGGATTTTCCCTTTTCTATGCTTTTGTATAGGTGTAACTTGGTCCCAACCTACCTTTCAAGACTCTATATTACTCATCTTCCTGAACTCTACTATCCAATTGCAGTAGCCTCCTTTCTGTTCTTTACCCACAATGTTACAGCTCTTGTTCTGCACCTTTGTACTAAAGTACTCACTCTGTACATGGAATAAATTTCTCACTTCAACTCTTTGAATCCCTGCTTTCCTTCAAGGTTTGGCTTAAGAGAAACAGTCTATATCAGTGGTATCTAACTCAAACAGAAACAAGGCTACTCATAAGGTAGACATAAAGATCCCTGCAGACTGTATACCATCTTAGAAAATCACTAGTCATGTTATCTATGTCCTATTGTATTAATTTTTTGGGGTGTGTGTGTTAAATATTTCCCATTTTTAAGTTAATTTGGTTTGGCTGTGGCAGCCTGAAGTTTTTGACACCTCTGGTCTACACGAAACCTTTCTAGGTCTCCTATTTTGCTTGTATTCTCCCTTTCAATCTTCCTTTACCTTATATCTATTTTGTATATCCTCATTCATATAGACATATGTATATATACATGTATACGTGCACATGTACATGTATATATTCACTTATGGACTTTTACTAAGAGAATATAAGCTCCTGAGGGAGTAGTGACTGTTTAACTTTTGTTTTCTTTATCCCTAGTGACTGGCACAAAGTGCTTAATGAATGTTTGATGATTGCTTGATAAGACCATCTCAGCCTGAACACTTCTCAGATTTTACCAGGTCTCTTTGTGCCTCAATATCCTTGCCAATGTCACCTTTTGGTTTCCCCCCTCCTGCCTGGATGCTGAAATTTCTTCCAACCCCATCCTTGCAGGAAGTAGCCTAGAAAACCAACTTCACCATTCCCAAGGCTTGTACACCTGGGATCCTCTAAGCTAGTAGTGGAGGTGATGAGGATATAGCTACTCATATCACTCGGATGAGAAGGGGGTCATCAATTAGAATTCTTCTGATAAGATGTAAGACTCTTAGATCTTAACAACTGCCCTAATGCTGAGCTCTTCAGATCCCCCAAAAATAGTCATCTATGATGATGTTGCATTCTAAGAATCCCTGGGCCTTGTTATCTACTATGTTGCTGTACTGTAAGAATTGGAGGACATTTCCAAATCTCCTGGAGCTAAACCCTCCTATTTGAAGAACAGGGACTGATTTTCTATTTGCATGCATATCCAAGACTTAGCACTGTTCTGGTCATATAGTAAGGGCTAAAAATGTTCAATCATTCATTCATGAATCAACATCCTTTTAGTCACCCATATGTGTAAAGTAGGCATCATCCTTAATTCTTCATTCTCTTTTATAACCAATATCTGATGAATTACCAAGTCTAATTGATTCTATTACCACATCTCTTGCATATACCACCTTCTTTCCACATACCCATTCACTTCCCTAATTCAGGCCTTCATTATCTCTTGTGTAGAATAATAAATAACCCTCCTAATTGGTTTGCCATTCTCCAGTCTTTTCGCCTGACCACAGCTAAAAACTGCATATTCCTAAAGTACAAGGTTGACTACCTCACTATCCTCATCAAGAAGCTTCAGTGATTCTCATTGCCTCTAGGATAAAATAAAAAATATCTCTTTTTTTGGCATAAGAATCCCTTTCCAACCTGGCTCCAATTTGTCTTTCTAGACTGATTTCACATTGCTAGCCTATACATTAAGTTGTAATAGATCTGTTTACTGAACTCCCCAATTTCCAGACTTTGTATCTTTGTATAATCTATTTCCCAGACCTATTCCTAGTCCCTTCCCTTCAAGACTTAGACCAAGTGCTTCCTCCTACCTAAGGTCCTTTCCTGATGTCCTCAGTTATTAGCAATCCCCCTACAACTTCCTCTCCCCTCAAATTACTTCAAATTTACTTTGTGTACATTTTGTATTAGATTATCTGAATTCCTGTTGCCTCCCCCCTTTCCCCACTTACACCCACCTAAGAATGTAAGCCCATTGACGGCAAGGACATTTTTTTTCTTTGCAATCATCCCAGCACCCAGAATAGTTCCTGGAACATAGTAGGTGCTTGATAAGTGCTTGCCAAATTGAACTGAAGTGGGAGGAATTTATCTAAAAGATAAACAATATTTCAGTCCAATGAAGTACCACATATCAGATTAGACATTTTTTCCAACCAAACTGACTTTAACAGTTCCTAATTTACTTACATTGCTCCATTTGTGTAGACTGTATCGCTTCCCTCCACATACTGCACCTGAGCTGGGTAGACATGCTGTACCTGCTGTACAGTCTGCACTTGCTGTACCTGAAAAAATACATACAAGGAACATTGTGCATTGTGGATATGGATGTATACCATTAAGTCTGTTCTAATAGTTGCTATAAGACACAGTCATGTCATTAAAAAAATAAACCACTAGATAGACAGTAATCTAAATTTAAGTTCTTGTTAATTCTGGATGTAGCAGAGTGTTTAAATTAAGGCATATGAATTCCGTTATAGATAAGTTCACACACTTTAAAATGATTAGGTTTACAATTCTGAAAGGTTCATGATAGTGATGTCGATCAAATGCATTTCTTAAGATACCCATTATCACTTCAATAAACTAAAAAAAAATCTGAATTTCAGACATACATATAAATCTATATAACACATATGTACTATTAACATCACTTAGGAAATAAAAGGATTCTTGCCAGTATAACTAACTGGCAAATAATATGCAAGGCTTTATTTCAATTGCTGGTATTCATGGCTACTAATTAGCATCATCACTGAAAGGAAATCACACAAAATGATCACACAAACCTATAATGATCTTAAATTATTGATTTTCTAAATTAGAATATGCCATTTTTTGACAGTAGACCATGATGTGCCCACAGATAACCACAGTCCAATCCATGCTGCCTTAACTACAATCTCCAAGGGCCTTGGGTGTCTGAGAAAGGCATTTAGTTGGCTACCATCTGAACTGTGAGCACTGTAAGTTATGTCACAAAAGATAGCTTGATGAAAATAATATTAACCTCATACAGTTATAGGAAGCAAAACATGAAATGCTCTAACAATTCTCAGGTCCCACTTAGGCTGCATAAACTATGCAAATCATCTTAATTAGAATAAGTGCCCAATGGTACTGGCAAAGTTGAAAAAAAAATTGAAGGTTGTACAGATCATCATCAAACCAAAGGCTTCTCCACTTCACTGACAAGTATTAATGAACCCACAAAGAGCACTGTAGCACTTCCCTCAAAATAAAACAGTGCCAGACTTTTAAGTAGCAAAAACATTTTTTGTATAAATGAAACAGACCACTGAAAAACTTTTGATATAAATCCTTTGCTATAATCAGGAAAAAAATCATCATAGATTGTATAAAGAATCAGATAAGATCAGACAATGGGTTCATTTTCTGACTTTATATATATATATATATATATACATATATATGAAAATAAACTTACTGGAGGACATCTTTTAAGATTTTTATATTTTCCTCTACCAAGTCACATGGTTTTTGTAATCAATTAAGAATCAGAAGTGAGATTTTATATGTCCTACACCTCTCAGTAACACAGGTGATGACCACATAGTCTGTCATACCATTTGGATGTTTAGGGTATCCTTTTTTTTTCTTTTTGGGGGGTGGAAGGCAAGGCAATTGGGATTGACTAATCCAAGGTCGCATGGCTAGTAAAGTGTTGAGTGTCTGAGGTCGAATTTGAACTCAAGTCCTCCTGATTCCAGGGCTGGTGCTCTATTCACTGTGCCACCTGGCCGCCCATTTAAGGTATCCCTTTAAAAATATTCCACAAAGGATCTATCTCATGTGCTAAACATTGCCTTATTTCTTGGAAAAATTATCTTTAGAGCTATTGGAAGCTCTTGAATCTGATTTTACAACCATTAAAATAAAAAGATAAGCTATAGCTCAGATATCTATGTACTTTTCTGCAACATAAACATTTCTTCCTTAATGAAGAATATTAAAGACATCTGCTTTTGCTATACAAAATTAACGCATTTAGAACTAGAAGAAAAAGTTAACTGGTAGGTGGTGGCATGGGAGCAGCAGGGTATGGCAGCTCCCACACAGCCACATCAAATACCCCCAAAATATGACTAAACAAATTTTAGGCCTCTAAAATGCACATAGATAAACCTCCCACTGAAGGTAGCTTGGCTCAAAGGCACCATTTCAGTGCTGGGAGCCAAAACCAGCCCAAGCCTGAAACCATGGCTTTGCCCCGGGGGTGGCTTGACGAGCCAAGCCCAGCTGCAGCTGGAGTTTCGGGAGAGTGGATCGGCAGCAGCTGTGGAAGTTTCCAGAATTATCAAGCCATAAGAAAAAAGGACTAACTGAAAGGTCAGTGGAACTCGGCTAAAATTGGGGGAGAAAAGCAGGTCCGGCCAAACTGCCTCCAGGGCAAGGAAGCAGATGCCCTGCAGCCACCTACATGTTGCTGGTTCAGAGCTCTTGGCCTGCAGACTGCAGGGGGCCCAAGCGATCATTCAGAGGCCAAGTGCTCTTGCGTTGAGCAGCCTGGATCCGAATTTTAGTCTTGGGTGGTGGTCCTGGGGTGCATTTTCAGTGAGCCAAAGCTGGTGGGGGCTGCAGTAGCCTCCTAAAAGCTCTGGCAGCTGGGAAAACACCAGCAATTTGGGACAGAGCTTTCCCTTCTGGAAGCAGAGTTCCACAGAGCTAAAAAATCATTGACTGGCCAACCATGAGCAGGCAAAAGAAGCAAAGTAAGAATAGCGACCAAACTCTAGATTCTTTCTTTGGGGACAAGAAGGATCAAAGCAGGGAAAGGGAGGAAGACAACACAGTCAGAACTCCCACACCAAAAGCTTCCAAGAAACATGAAGACTGCCTAAAAGCTAGAGGTCAGCTTAAGAAGGATTTTGAAAACCAAATGAGAGAAGTGGAGGGAAAATTGGGAAGAGAAATAAGAATGATGCAAGAAAATCATGAAAAGAGAGTCAACAACCTGAATGAAGAAATTATCACCTTAAAAATAGAT
>CM053583.1:324564917-324581687 GCA_028627135.1 Pseudochirops cupreus
TATCTATCTATCTATCTATCTATCTATCTATCTATCTATCTATATGCAATTATTATTATTATTATTATTGACTACCTCCAACTGGAACTTCAGATACATAGGCACTGTGATTGGGAGATCCATCCTGCCCTACCGAAAAGTGACATAGGAGAGAAAAGACTGGGGGAGGGGGGACACACTGGGATGGCTGTTTTGGGGCGGTGGGTAGGGGAAAGAGGGGAAGAAAATATGTAACTCAAAATCTTGTGGAAATGAATGATGCAAACTAAAATAAAATTAAAAAAAAATTCTCAAGGAAAACTGCCCTGATATTTTAGAACCAGAGAGCAAAATAGAACTTGAAAGAATTTATCAATCACCTTTTGAAAAAGATCCCCAAAAGAATACTCCTATGAATATTATAGCAGGTTCCAGTGTTCCCAGATAGAGGAGAAAATATTACAAGCAGCCAAGAAGAAACAATTTGAATATTGGGGAAACACAATCAGGATAACACAGGATCTGGAAGCTTCTACACTAAGGGATAGAAGGGCTTGGAATATGATATTCCAGAGGTCAAGGGAGCTAGGATTAAAACCAAGAATCACCTACCCAGCAAAACTGAGTATAATATTTCAGGGGAAAATATGGCCATTCAATTAAATAGAGGACTTTCAAGCATTCTTGATGAAAAAACCAGAGTTGAATAGAAAATCTGACACTCAAATACAAGAAGCAAGAAACACATGAGAAAGTGAAGAGGGAAAAGAAATCATAAAGAGCTTATCAAAGTTGAGCTATTTACATGCCTACAGGGACAAACGATAAGTGTAACTTATGAAACTTTTCTCAGTAGGAGGATAGTTGAAGGGAATAAAAATGTATGTATACACACACACACACATATATATGTCTATATAGGAGGGTATATGTGTGTATGAATACATATGTGAGTGTGTGTATATATGTGTACAGGTATACATAGAGGGCTTAAGATCAACTGAATAGGAAGGGATGATATTTAAAAGGCAAAATTGAGAGGTGAGAGAGGAAATGGGGAGAGACAGAATGGAGAGGAGGCAAGAGATAACTGTTATAATGGAGGGGAAGAACAGCAAAAATGAATGGGTAAACCTTACTCTCTTTGAATTTGGCTTAGGGAGGGAATGACAATGACATTAATTAGGTAGCTTGCCCTACAGGAGAGTAGGGGGGAAGGGGATGAGAGGCGAGATGTTGGAAGAGAGGGCAGGTTGGGGGGACGAGTAGTTAGATGCACACAGTTTTGCAAAGAGACAGGGTCAAAGTAGAGAATAGAACAAGTAGGGGCCGGGAGAGGATGTAGGAAAATACAGTCAGTCTCTCACAATATATCCACTATGGAAATGTTTTGCATAACTACAAATGCACAACCTATATTGAATTGCTTATCTTCCCAGTAAGGGTGGGTGAAGAGGGAGGAAGGGAAAGAATCTGGAATTCAAAGTTGTAAAATCAAATGTTTAAAAAAGTTATTTTTTTTTTATATTATTTTTACATGCAACTGGGAAATAGTATTTACAGGCACTGGAGTATGGAGATCCATTTTGCCCTACTGGAAAGTGGGAGCAGAGATGGGGGAGGATATAGTAGAGAACAGACTGGGGTAGGGGATATACAGTGGGATGGCTGTTTTGGGGTGGTGGGTAGGAGAAAGACGGGGAGAAAATTTGTAACTCAAAATCTTGTGGAAATGAATGATGTAAACTAAAAATAAACATAAAATTTAATTTAAAAAAATGATGGGTGAATACTTAAGAAAGTTAATGTGGTTTCTTCCTTCTCCCAGCTGAAAGGTGGTGAACTCATTGTCAGTTGTTAGACATGGTAAATATGTCTGTTTTGCTGAACTGTTCCTTATTACAAGGGAAATTTTTTGTGAGAGGAGGGCTGCTGGGAAGTGATGGCACTATTTTTTTTTCATTGACTTGTTTATTTACTTTTAGTTTACAAGATTCAGTTCCACAATCCCATGAGTTTCAAATTTTCTCCCTTTCCTTCCCTCCTCTGCTCCTCCCCCCCGCCCCCGGCAGCGTGCAATCATGTATAGGATCTGCAAATACTTGGACATTGTACAACAGTCTGGTTGTATAGTAGGGTTGTAAGCAATGGAGTGAACAATGGGAAAAAAGAAAGAGAACCAAACATGAAAAAGAACGATAGGGCGTAGATTGCTTCAGTCTCCATTTAAACTCTGGTCTTTCTAGATCTTTCTCTCAATGTAGGTATCTCCTTCCATCCTGAGACTTGTAGAGTTGTCCTATAGCTGTGCTTTGCTGAGAAGAGTCCAGTTTATCAAGGTTGGTTGTCACACATATGATGTGTCTGTGATTGTGTAAAAATTTTTCCTTGTTCTGCTCTTCTCACTTAGCATCAATTTGAATAAGCCTCTCCATGAAAATATGAAGTCCATCTTCTTCTTATTTCTTATAGCACAATAAGTATTCCATTACATTCATACACCACAACTTGTTTAGCCATTCCCCAATTGATGGGCATCCCCTAAATTTCCAGTTTTTTGCCACCATAAAGAGAGCTGCAATAAATATTTTTGTACATACGGGTCCTTTTGATGGCACTATTTTTTAAAAAATCAATATTTTTTTTAAAAGAAAGCAGAAAAGAAAGTCAAATGCAAAGGATGCCCAGCAAAAAAGTGATATCTATGTAGAAAGTCAGAATTCAAGGAAAGAAGAAATTCCCTATTGCCATGCTGCAATTCTGTTCCATAGGCAGGAATTTCTAACTTGGTTTACATTTTGCAAAATCATTTTTTAAAAACAACTCTTCTCACTCTAGAGGGCTTTTGGTTCCTCATCAAAATGGAATTTTCTGGAATGTACTAGGTTGAAATACAAATGTCTCCTTCCCTATGCAGCATTGTAGTTAAATTTAAAATAACTATTTATTCTGCTTAGTTTTTTCAGTCATCTCCCCGTGTTTGCTAATTAAATTACAGAATCACTAAATGTGAAGCTGGTAGTCACATAGTTTGCCCTCGTAACACAGGGTTCATTTCTACAGTATCTCTGACAAACAGTTATCAAGTCCTATTTGAATATCTCCGGTATTAGGGAGTTTAGTTCTTCATGAAGCAAACCAGTTAGTTTGCTGCATAGCTGACAGAAAGGGATCTTTTTTAGGAAGTGAACTTTCTTTTAACCTGAAACATACCCTCCCAGCATCTTTGTTATGCTTTAATTTTGGACCAATAAGGGATAAGTTTTTTTTGGTTTGTTTTCTAGTTTCTGAAGATCATGTCTTAATGCTTTCTATTTTAAGATAAACACAATTTCTCTAACTATTCCCCATTTAGACAGCTTTAGACCCTTCCCCATTCTAGGCGGCTTCCTCTCTATAAGTCCTACCTTCTTAGCATTCCTCTTAAAATGTGACCTTCAGCACCAAACATACCATTCCAGATGTAATTTTATTGTAAAAAAAAAAAATTGATGACAGTGAGTGCATCATTGATCCTGAAATGACAGTAGAGTTCTAATTTGTATTGATGGTCAGCAGCAATGCCTTTAGATAAGATCTACCCAGTAGTGTTATTTCAATTTTTGGTTGTCTTGTTCCCTTGAAACACCCTACCTTTATGTCGATGCTAAAAATTAGCAGCCCTGCTTCTAAAAATGAACGTGCTCTTCAAAAACTAAAATCATTATCTTTTGTTTTTAAAAGTACTCTACAGAATTCATTTAAAAACGTAACCTCATCTCATAGTGTGTCAGCCATGGTCTTAATTATGGGAACACTGTCCCCTCAGGGAACCAAGCCAATAGCAATAGAGTCCCAAAGAAGAACAAAACAGAGAAAAATGTCTTTGTTTCAGTTGATTATATGAGATAATAGTCCCAAATGAAAAGAATTCTATTCATCTGCATCAAGGCCAAGATACAGCAGAAAAACAAACCTCTTGGCCCTGGACAGAAGGGAAAGACAAAAACAATAACCATCAGCGCGCTGCCTAGTGCATAGCTCTCCAAACGGACCAGGCGCTCCATTTCTGGGGTCCCTTGTTCAATATGTTATCGATCCACCTTTGATCCAATAGTATACGCTGTTTGTTCAATGTTTAACACACCATAGGCAATCAATAAATATTTAACAACCACCATCATTCCAATCAAAGGAACTCTCAGAGGGCTCTGTTACTAAGCAGCACGGCCTTTCCTTGACTGCAAGGCTGTCCCCTACAAGGGACGCAGCAAACCGATGTAGTATGCTGCCATGGAGTGAGAGAATATTGATGAAGTGGATATAATTTTTATTAATTGGAACTGAAAATATTTGGGGGGTGATTTTTAAGGCCTTTAAAAACTCCCAACTCATGAATATTTACATAGAAAATATCTGATTCTTAAGGATTTAAGGATCTGTCTGTAAATAACCATGAAAAATAAAACCACTGTCATTATTAATTTAAAGCTTATTATCACTGGTCTCTTGCCAAACTGACACCATTTTGAAAGGGTTTTTCACCTACACAAAATGTCATCTCTCCCCATTAAAGGAGCCTGCAATTATAGAATCATAGAATTAAAGGCTGAGAGGGTGCTTAGAACTCATCTGATTTAAGATTGCTTATTGTAAAGCTGAGAAAACTAAGGTCTAAATAGATTTGGTGACTTGCTCTAGGAAGAACTCTCCCTGCCTCCATTACTTCCCTTCTTCTGCAGGCTATCCTCCACCCTGCTCTCCAGCTAACATTCCTAACACACATTTTTGACCGTGTTACTCTTGTACCATGCCACATGTCAAAAAAAAGTTAAGAAAATTATCCAAGAAACAGAATTACGTATGTTTTGATGCTCTTGAAATGTGCTTGATTTAAATTTCATTGAAAATTTATGCAGTATAACCAAGGCAACAACTGGAGAAATGGATTTTTTGTGAAAGGCATACTTTAGAATTAAGTGATGTGTGATTTCATGATGAAGAATAAAATGTGTCAAAATCCTGTGAAATCAATGACAAATCATGTAAAGAAAAGAAAAAGGAAGACATATTACATATTATATTTTTAATAGATAAAAAGTGGTAAAGTTTATTGTATGTGAATAAATTCAATTATTTTTACTTTTTCTCACTATATAGTGACAATAATTATTGCAGTAGTAGCAAAGTTTCTCTTTAGTATGACTGCATTATTGCAATGTAAGTACACATTTAACAATGTTTTATTTTTCACAGTTTTAGCTATTGTTCTTCCTTGAAAAAGTTTTAAATGATCAGAAAGAAGAAGTTAGCAATATTAATTTGCTAGGTCTGTTAAAGATGAGAAATTATAGATATATTCATAAGAATAATTTGTTTATTCTGATTTTTATTCTACATATGATACTACTGATTGTCTTCACATTGAATAACAGTAATTCAGCCCTTGTTGAGTATTATTTCACAAACCTGATTTTACTGCTTGGCAGTAGTCTCTCAAAGGAAAAAAAAAGACGAGAAAACGGTTGTGGTGAGAGCACTTGAAATTGGACAATTTGTATTGACACTTTAACGTGAATTATGAGTTAAGAGATGGAAATAATTCTTTACCTAAATTTTCTAAAATCAGTTTAAAAATTATTTCAAAGCAATAAGGAAAACCCAGTTTACCAGTGTGTTCGAAGCATCATTTCACAGAATGATAGCATTTAAGAAGAAGAGAATTCAGAAGTCATTTATCAGAGGTTCCCAAACTTATTTGGTCTGTGGCTGCCCCCTTTTAAAAAATACTCAGTGCCCTCCCTCCTCAGCCCTGGGGTTAGGGTTAGGTTAACCCTTATTTTTATTCGGTGCCCCCCAGTTGCACCCAAGACTTCGACCACCTCTCCAGATAGTTCCAGTGCCCCCCAGGGGGTGGTACTGTCCACTTTGGGAACCTATGGATCTGAACAAGAATCCTTTCTATGATGTAACTGACAAGTGGCCAGTTGGTTAAAGACCTCCATTGAGATGGGGGAGGGAGGAGGAAACCCACTACCTGGTTTTCACTTTTGGAAAATTCTAAATATTAGGAAAATTTTTTCCTTCTACTAAACCTAAATTTGTCTCTTTATAACTTCTATCTACTGCTCCAAGTTGTATCTTTGAGGACCAAGCAAACTAAATCTCTTCCTTCTTCCACATCACATCCCTTTAAATACTTGAAGATCACTCCATGTCCCCCACCTGCTTTTCTCTGGGTTAGACCCAGTTTCTTTAAAAATATTGACATGTATGGTACTATATGCACCTCCTCTGGATGCTCTCTAGCTTATTAATGTTCCTAAAATCTCAAAACTAAACACAACAATGTATATGTAATTCCACTAATGGGTGTGGGGTGGAAGAAAACAAGCATATATCAATTGTCTACTGTGTCCAGGTCCTGAGTAAAGTGCTTTACAAATATTATTTCATTTGATTCCCATAATCCTGGGAGGAAGGTACTATTATTATTATTCCCATTTTGTAGTTGAGAAAACTGAGGCACACAAAGATTAAGTGACTTGAACTGAAACGTCACACAGCAAGTGAGGATTTTAACTCAGGTCTTTTTGACCCTGGGTCCAGAGCTCGATGTAGAGAACATCCAGCTGGGAAAGCAACTAAGGACCATAAAGGCTCAATAGGATCATAGTTGAAAGGGACCACAGACTCAGAGACCATCTAATTCATTTTACAGATGAGGAAACAGAGGCCCACAACAGTACTGTCATCTCTCTAATCCTGGTTGTTATTGATTTCTTTTTAAAAATTTAATTGTTTTTCTTTTTGGAGGGGGGAATGCAGGGCAATTGGGGTTAAGTGACTTGCCCAAGGTCACATGGCTAGTAAGTGTTGTGTCTGAGGCCATATTTGAACTCAGGTCCTCCTGACTCCAGGGCTGGTGCTCTATTCACTCTGCCAGCTACCCCTGTTATTGATTTCTTAATGTGTCTTTATTCAAGTCATAGGAAAAACATGTTAACCAGGATAGAGACATGTGTAGATTCCTGGAGGCATTCCTTCTATGTTGATATTGAACCATGAATGATGCCTCTTTGGTTTAGGTTGTTCAATAATTTCTGAATTCACCTACTGGTTTTCTAGCCTACACTTTTCAGTTTGTAAAAAGTAACAGTATGAGAAGCATTGTCATATGTTCAACATGTCTGAAGCCTGTATCATCGTCCTTGCCTAGTCCCTCTTTCTAATTTCCCTATTTCTCTCAGTCATCATTATCTTAGAAACCCAGGTGTGCAACTCAGGAGTCATTCTCACCTCTCCACTATCCTTCATTCCCCATATGCAATCTGTTGCCAAGTCTTACTGGTTCTTGCTTTAGAATATCTAGAGAAATTTTGCAGACCACAACCACTTTAACTCCTTCATGTTTCTCAATCACTTTTTCCCTGCAATATTGGAGTAATAACTTCCTAATTTTCCCAACATCCAGCCTTTTCCCTATCTCGTCCATCCTTCACAGTTACCAAATTTGTAATCTTTTTTAAAGTATGAATCTGACCACGTTACTTCTCTTCCCA
This sequence comes from Pseudochirops cupreus, assembly GCA_028627135.1. Lineage (NCBI taxonomy): Eukaryota > Metazoa > Chordata > Mammalia > Diprotodontia > Pseudocheiridae > Pseudochirops > Pseudochirops cupreus. The sequence continues at coordinate 324,572,438 of CM053583.1, forward strand.
AAAATTTCCAATAGCTTTCTATTTCCTATAGAATAAAATACCAAAACCTCTTTATGGCCTTTAAAAACCTCAGTTCTGCACCAATCTATCATTCCAGGGAGACTTACACATCACCTTGCCCTTCATGCACATTGAGTGCCAGCAAAACTGGCTAATTTGTTGTTTCTAGCAAACTACATTTTCTCTCTCACCTTTCTGTCTTTGCACAGGCTCTCCCCCATTCCTGAGATGCTTTTCCCTCCTCATTTCTACTTCTTAGACTACCTCATTACCTTCAAAGTTCAGCTCACATGTCATGTCTTATAAAGGTTTTTCCTGTTTCCCCCAACTGAGATTATATTCAGCCCTGTTTTTGTATCCCTCAAAGCCTAGCACTGTGCCTGACTCATAGTATGCACTTAACAAATGTTTAACAATTCAATAAATGCTTTGCTAAAAATCAAAGTAAACTAAGTCTATGGACTCTTCCCAATCTGAGAGTGCAATAACTCTGTCAAAAAAGGAAATGAAGTTAGTCTTGTTGGTCTGGTCCTGACTTAAGTCATTCTGATTCTCTGTGATCACCACTTCCTTTTAGAGATGCTCACTAATCATTCCTTTAAAAATGTTCTAGAATTTTGCCAGAAATTAAAGTCAAGCTCACAAGCTAATAAGCTTATAGACTTTATTCCATTCCTCCCTTAAAAAAATTGCAGCAAAATTTGCATTCTACAGTGCTCCAACAACTGTCTCATTTTCCATGATCTTTTTAAAGATCATTGAGAGCGGCTTAGCAAATCCAAACAGGATTTTTTTCAGTGTCCTCAGATGTAGCTCATCAGGGCCCGGTCAACTGATGTCATTAAGGACAAGGCTCTCTTTTTACTGTATCTAGTTACTCATCTTGCGTATTAATTCCTTATTATCCACTTTGTTCTGTCCTTTTACATTTTCTTGGCAGAAAAAAAGAAAAATAAGGAATGAATAGTTCATAACTATTTAACATAGCGCTAAAATATTGAGCTGTAGTAGTAAGATACAGAAAAATTGAGGGAATGAAGACAAAGAGGAAACTATCTAGAGAAATCTAAAGAATCAAGTAAATATTAGTTGAAACAATTAATGAATTCTTCAAAGTTGCCAAATATAAAATAAATCCAACATAACAGAAGGCCATGAAAAGATAGACTAAAAGCTAATTGGAAACTAAATAATCTAATCCTAAAGAATGAGTGGGTCAGCTACTCAATGCAGTAGCAGCCCTTCTTTCTCCATAGTGGTTGGCTACGACCCCCCACCCCAACTCCCCAGCAACCATGTCAAAGGGACCCACAGTTGGCATTGATCTTGGCACCACTTACTCCTGTGTGGGAGTCTTTCAACATGGGAAAGTGGAGATTATTGTATGGAGATCACACCAAGAAAACAGGACCACCCTGAGCTACACCACCTTCACCAACACAGTAACTGGTGATGCTGTAAAGAATCAAGTTGCAAGGAACCCCACCAACACAGTTTTTGATGCCAAACGTCTGATTGGTCGCAGATTTGATGATGCAGTTGTGCAGTCAGATGTGAAGCACTGGCCTTTTATGGTGGTGAATGACGCAGGTCCAAGGTCCAAGTGCAGTAGAAAGGGGAGACCAAAAGTTTCTATCCAGAGGAAGTACCTTCTATGTTCTTGACCAAAATGAAAGAAATTGCTGAAGCTTACCTTGGGAAGACAGTCAAAAATGCTGTGGTCGCAGTACCAGCCTATTTCAATGATCCAACATCAGGCCACCAAAGATGCTGGAACCATAGTTGGTCTCAATGCGCTCTGAATCATCAATGAGCCAATTGCTGCTGCTATTGCTTACAGCTTGGACAAAAAGGTGCCAAGAGAGATGTATTGATCTTTGACCCTGGAGTGGTGCTTTTGATGTCTCCATTCTTACCACTGAAGATGGCACCTTTGAGGTCAAGTCCACAGATGGGGATACCCACTTGGGTGGGGAGGACTTTGACAACTGAATGGTCAACCATTTCATTGCCAAATTCAAGTGAAAGCACAAGATGGACATCAGTGAGAACAAGAGGGCTGTTCACCATCTTTGCACTGCTTGTGAACATGCAAAGCATACCCTCTCTTCCAGTACTCAGGCCAGTATTGAGACTGACTCTGTCTATAAAGGTATTGACTTCTATACATCAATCACCTGGGCCCATTTAGAAGAGCTGAATGCTGATCTCTTCTGTGGCACGCTAGACCTTGTGGAGAAGGCCTTACAAGATGACAAGCTAGATAAGTCTCATTCATGACATCATCTTGGTGGGTGGTTCCACTTGAATCCCCAAAATCCAGAAGCTTCTGCAAGACTTCTTCAATGGCAAGGAGCTTAACAAAAGTATCATTCCTGATGAGGCTGTTGCTTATGGTGCAGCTGTGCAGACTGCCATTTTGTCTGGAGATAAATCTGAGAATGTGCAAGACTTGCTGCTGCTGGATGTCACTCCGCTTTCCCTTGGAATTGAAACTGCTGGTGGAGTTATGACCGTTCTGATCAAACGTAATACCACCATTCTCACCAAGCAGACACAGACCTTTACTACCTATTCAGATAACCAGCCTGGTGTCCTTATTCAGGTTTATGAAGAGAGCAATGACAAAAGATAACAACCTGCTTGGCATATTTGAGCTTACAGGAATCCCCCCAGCACCCAGGGGTGTTCCTCAGGCTTAAGTAACATTTGACATTGATGCAAATGGCATCCTCAATGTTTCTGTTGTTGATAAGAGCACAGGAAAGGAGCACAAGATCACCATCACCAATGATAAAGGACGCCTGAGCAAGGAAGACATTGAACGTATGGTCCAGGAGGCTGAAAAATACAAGGCTGAGGATCAAAAGCAGAGAGACAAGGTGTCTTCCAAGAATTCTCTTGAATCTTATGCTTTCAACATGAAAGCAACTGTAAAGGAGGAGAAACTCCAAGGCAAAATTGGTGATGAAGACAAACAGAAGATCCTTGACAAATGTAATGAAATAATCAACTGGCTGGATAAGAACCAGATGGCTGAGAAGGAAGAATTTGAGCATCAGCACAAAGAACTGGAGAAGGTCTGCAATCCCATCATTACTAAGCTGTACCAGAATGCAGGGGGCATGCCAGGAGCCCTGCCTGGTGGGTTCCCGGGGGGGTGGGTGAAGCAGCCCCATCTGGAGGTGCTTATTCTGGACCCACCATTGAAGAGGTCGACTAAACACACCAGAAGAAAGAGCATTCCACACAGCTTTCCAAAAATTGAAGGACTCAAATTTGTAGCCAAGGCAGTAGCAGTTTAAAAGTAACATTTAAGCTACTGTGTAAATCTGGGCATTCTGAATACTTGAATGTGTGCAGAGGGAGAGAAGTGAACAACATTACACTTTATCAGTACTGTAAACAAGTGGAAATGCAATTGGCCTGGAGAATAAAATCTATTTAAAATTGGCACCATAATAATAATAAAAAAATAGAATGAGTGGGCCAAACAACAAATCATAGAAACAATTAGTAACTTTATTCAAGAGAATGACTATAATGAGACAACATACCAAAACTTATGGGATACAGTGAAAAAAGTTCTTAGGGAAGTTTCATTTCTCTGAATGTTTACATGAATAAAATAGAGAAAAGGAGATCCATGAATTGGGCATGCAACTGAAAAAGCTAGAAAAAGAACAAATTAAAAATCCTGAATTAAATAGTAAATTAGAAATATTGAAAACCAAAGGAGAGATGAACAAAGTTGAAATTAAGAAAACTATTGAACTAATAACTAAAACTTAGAGCTGATTTTATGAAAAAAATCAATAAAATTGACAAACCTTTATTAAATTTGATTTAAAAAAAGGAAGAAGAAAACCAAATCACCAGTATCAAAAATGAAAAGGGTGAATTTACCTCCAGTGAAGAGGAAATTAAAACAATAATTAGAAACTATTTTGTCCAATTGTATGCCAATAAATTTGACAATCTTAGTGAAATGGATGAATATTTACAAAAGTATAATTTGCCCAGATTAACTGAAGAGGAAATAAAATACTTAAATAACCCCATCTCAGAAAAAGAAATTGAACAAGCCATCAATGAACAGCCTAGGAAAAAATCTCCAGGGCCAGATGGATTTAAAAGCAAATTCTATCAAACATTTAAAGAACAATTAATTCCAATACTTTATACATTATTTGGGAAAATTGGAGGAGTCCGACCAAATTCTTTTTATGATACAAATATGATACTGATTCCTAAATCAGGAAGAGTCAAAACAGAGAGAAAATTATGGACCAATTTCCCTCATGAATATAAATGCAAAATTTTTGAATAAAATATTAGCAAAAAGATTACAGTTACTTATTATGAGAATAATACACTTTGACTAAGTAGGATTTATTCCAGGAATGCAAAGCTGGTTCAATATTAGGAAAATTATCAGTATAATTGATCACATCAACAACAAAACTAGTAGAAACCATATGACTGTCTCAATAGATGCAGAAAAAGCTTTTGACAAAATACAGCACCCATTCCTATTAAAAACACTAGAATGCATAGGAATATATGAATTCTTCCTTAAAATAATAAGTAGCATCTATCTAAAACCACCAGCAAGTATCATATGTAATGGAGATACGCTAGAAGCATTTCCAATAAGATTGGGAGTGAAACAAGGATGTCCATTGTCACCCCTCGTATTCAATTTGGTACTAGAAATATAAGCTGTAGCAATAAGAGAAGAAAAAGAGATCGAAGGAATCAGACTAAGCAAAGAAGAGACCAAGCTATCACTCTTTGCAGAAGATATGATGATATACTTAGAGAATCCTAGAGAATCAAGTAAAAAAAAATTACTTGAGATAATAAATAAATTTAGCAAAGTTGCAGGATATAAAATAAACCCACATAAATCCTTGGAAGGCCCTATATATTTCTAACAAAGTCCAACAGCAAGAAATAGAAATAGAAATTCCATTTAAAGTTACTATAAACATTATAGAATATTTGGGAGTCTACCTGCCAGAACAAACCCAGGAACTATATGAACATAATTACAAAACACTTTTCACACAAATAAAGTAAGATCTAACTAATTCAAAAAACATCAATTGCTCATGGCTGGGTTGAGCTAATATAACAAAAATGACAATCTTACCTATATTAAATTACATATTTAGTGCCATACCAATCAATCCACCAAAAACTTATTTTATAGAGCTAGGAAAAATAGTAATAAAATTCATCCGGAAGAGCAAAAGCTCCAGAATATCAAGAGAATTAATTAAAAGAAATGCTAGGGAAGGTGGCCTAACCATACCAGATTTTAATCTGTATTATAAAGCAACAGTCATCAAAACTACTTGGTACTGGCTGAGGAAATAGAGTAATGGATCAGTGGAATAGATTAGATCACAAGGCAGTAGTCAATGACTATTGTGATCTACCATTTGATAAACCCAAAGACTCCAGCTTCTGGGAAAAGAACTCACTATTTGACAAAAATTGCTGGGAAAACTGGAAAACAGTATGACAGAAACTGGGCATAGACCAATATCTCACACCGTAAGTCTAAATGGTTTCATGATCTAGATATAAAGGCTGATACTGTAAGCAATCTGGGAGAGCAAGGAATAGTTTATCTGTCAGAGTAATGGAGAAGGAAAGAATTTATGACCAAACAAGAGATAGAGAACATTACAAAATGCAAAATGGATAATTTTGATTATATTAAGTTGAAAAGTTTTTGTACAAACAAAGGCAACATAATCAAGATTAGGAGGGAAGCAGAAAACTGGGAAAGAATTTTGACAACCAGTGTTTCTATGATAAAGACCTCATTTCTAAAATATACAGAGAATTGCATCAAATTTATAAGAATACAAGTTATTCCCCAATTGATAAATGGTCAAAGGATATGAATAGGTGGTTTTCAGAGGAAGAAATTAAAGATATTTATAATCATATGAAAAAATACTCTAAAGCACTACTGATTAGAGAAATACAAATCAAAACAACTCTGAGGTACCACACCTCACCAGTCAGATTGGCTAACATGACAAAACAGGAAAATGACAAATGGTGGAGAAAATGTGGGAAAATTAGAACACTAATGCATTGTTGTTGGAGTTGTAAACTGATCCAACCATTTTGGAAACCAATTTGGAACTATACCCAAAGAGCTATAAAAATACCCTTTGACCTAGCAATACCACTTCTAGGGCTGTATCCCAACGAGATCATACAGTGGGAAAAGGACCTGTTTGTACAAAAATATTTATTGCAGTTCCTTTTGTGGTGGCAAAAAAATAGAAAATAAAGGGAATGCCCATCAGTTGGGGAATGGCTAGACAAGTTGCAGTATATAAATGTAAAAGAATACTATTATGCTATAAGAAATGAGAAGCATGAGGCAGCTAGATGGCACAGTGAATAGAGCACTGGCTCCAGAGGACCTGAGTTCAAATCTGGCCGCAGACACTTAACACTTACTAGCTGTGTGACCCTGGGCAAGTCACTTAACCTCAATTGCCCTGCCTTCCCCCTCCAAAAAGAAAAAAGAAATGAGGAGCAGATGGACTTTATAATAACCTGGAAAGACTTATATAAACTGATGCTGAGTGAGAGGAGCAGAACCAGGCGAGCACTGTACATAATTACAGATACATTGTATCTGTGATGACTGACTTTGATAGACTGTAGCTGTGAAGACATTACCCTAACTCCTGAAAATTCAAGATGACATCTGTACATTAGCAACAGTAGGTACGGTATAAGGCCATGAGACACTAATAGAGAGCTAATCTCATTTGTGATAGACATTTTGCATCTAAACGGTATCTTCTGAAAGCACTAAGAGGATTCAAATATGTTATTTGCTAGGGTGGAAAAAGGATAACAAAATATGGAAGAAAAAAATTCTTCCAAATAAGACTGAAAAAGTGTATAAAAAGTTAATCTCCAGAAAAAGCTCATATTAGCAGCATATGTGAAATACAATAGGACAGATTTCCTTCTTTACCCTCACTAGGAACTAAAGCCAAGCTGAGGACATGGAAACTATACCAGGAGTTGACAGTATTTCATAATCCTTTCTCTCCATTGAGACTCTGTCTCTAATCAGGCATGATAGGTTGCAAAAGGAGGGAGCTTCATCTACATCTACGTGGTGGATCAAATTAAGATAATTAGAACTCCTAACTCCTATAGCCCATTTAGTCCAGGATATATTGTGGTATGGTACAATGGTGTCAAATTCAAACAGTAGCAAGGTCCACTAAACCATACGTAAGTATCCGGATCTGTGTGTCAGATATTGACTTAGAAAACCACATATCAACATCACCTATGTTCTTTTAAAAAATTTTATTTTGTATTTTATTTTTCCCCAGTTACATGTAAAAAACAAATTTTTAACATTCATTTTTAAAACTTTGAGTTCCAGATTTTCTCCCTTTCTCCCTCCCTACTTCCCTTCATTGAGAAGGCAAGCAAATCACCTATGTTCTACTGTATTTTTACTTATTTTTGCTAAATATTTCCCAATTACACTTCTAGTTTCAAAGGCTAAGCCACATATGTGTCTGACATATCTGGCATACTAAATTAAGTGGATTTAGGAAGAACTGGGTTCAAATCCTTACTCTGACATCTAATAGTTGTATGATCATGGACAAACCAACTGATGTCTCTGATCATTGTTTTCTTTATCTGTATAATAGAGATAATAATACAATAAATATCTAAATCACAGGGTTGTTAGTGGCTCAGATGAGATAATATATGATATCACAATGGAAACGTTAAAGTAAGTTATTACCACTCTTCCTCCTCTTTTTCATCTTTTGCTTCTTAAGTCAGATACCAAATACAAAACAGACAGAGCATCTGAATTAAGAATCTGAGTAGAATACTTAGTAGCCAAAATCAAAATCATTCTATTATAATTTTTGAAAAGGAAAACAAAAGTGAATAGAGAGGAAAGACCGATTAGGAATGATAAACTAAAGGGGATAAACACCTGACAATTTATTAATAAGAGTGTAACATTTAATTGTTACTTTTTGCAGAAAATGATAATGAACTTAACTAGCTATTTTTTCTCTTGTTATATGGAAGATTAGACAGTATCTACTCTTTTCTATATTAGTTCGAGATTATTTCACTGACCTCTACTTTTTATTTCAGGGTTTTCACATTAATATAACAAAGAAAAGAAAAAAAAAACCTAAAGCTCTCTGGTATCTCAAGAAAGACTTAAAAAAAAGGTTCTTTTTTTTTTTTAAATACATATAGGACTTTAGTGGTTAAAAACCACCCAACAAAATTTAAAAAATGGCAATGCATATTTTCTCATTAAGATAACCAAACATACATTTCTTTGTCCCTTTCTTCCTAACAATAAAAGAAGGTGGTTCTGAGATTCTCTCCCTCTATAGTAAAAAGATGATTTTCCTCAGTCATTTCAGTTGAATCTGAGTCTCTGTGACCCCATTTGGGTTTTTTTCTTAGCAAAGATACTCAAGTGGTTTGCCATTTCCACCTCTAGCTCATTTTACAGATGAGGAAACTGAGGCAAATGTGGTAAAGTGACTTGCCCAGGTTCATAAGCTATTAAGTGTTTGAGGCTGGATTTGAATTCATGTTCTACTAACTCCAAGGCCAGTGCTCCATCCAATGTGACACCTAGTGGCCCCCCTTTCCCTAACTACACACATACAATAACAAGAATAGTAATAAATTACTTACACATTACATTGAGATATTATATACAAATTAAAAATTCAAGTTGATGGATTTTCCCACTTATTTCCTCAACAATTCAGAAGAAATGATAAAGCAAAGTGTTTAAAATCTACATGCAAATCTGTTCATTTTTATAACATTTTTTTTTTTGCCAACACTTTTGGGAAAAAAATACCCCTCAAACCCTCAAGACAAATAACAAACATTTTAAAGCTAAAAAAGAATTCTCACATTTAAAATAGTACGAATCAGATCCATACACCTCTGAGATAGATTTGTTTACATTAAACATTATTTGACAACACGGCAAACAAGGCATTGTGCTTAAGCACTGTACAAAACTGAAAGGCAAAATCTTTTCTCACAAATAATGTCCATCCACTTTTATGTTAAGTATCCTAAGGAGAAAATTATCCTTCAATTTCAGCAACTTTAACATTTCATGAATATAAAATGATTCAACATATTTACTAAAACCATTTTTTGAAAGCACAATTACCATATGTAT
>CM053583.1:324581787-324608037 GCA_028627135.1 Pseudochirops cupreus
GTACATTACAGAAATGCCACATGTATGAGTAGCATGCCTTGAGTAACAAGATGTTTACCTGTTGCTGTACAGGTACTTGCTGTACTACTTGGGTGGGCACTGCTGCTTGGCCAGCCACAGATGTCTGTAAAGTCACTGTCGAACCTGTGTCCGACCCAGTCTCTGATGTCTGCATGATGGTTTCTAAAAAAAATGAAATCAGAAATCAGGTTGAAAACACCCTTCCTTATGAAACTGCCTTCTAATATTTAAAACATAATACTTATCCACATTCTAAACACTGCCCTCCTCCCCCCTCCCCACTGCCCCACTGGTCCTCCTCCCCCACATAGGAAAACAAAAAAAACAAAAATGAAACCTATTGTTCCAGATACAAATATGAACAACCATTTAATTAGGTATACCTGTGTGGATATTTTCAAATACCCACTGCACAATGTAAAAATGTAATCTCTCTTATTATGGGTATGAAGGTTGTAAAATGAAAGCAAATCAAATAAACTTATTATTAATCTAGCACACCTAAATCTAGATCATGCTATACTGAGGCCTGTGATTAAGAAAATGTTTCAAGATGTTCTTATTAGTTTTGAGTGTTCAATTCTCAAAGATGGCACTGAATCTAATCTAATGCAGTCTGAAATAAATCACTCTTTATGGGCAGAGTTTTATGTTTTCAGAATGTCAATGGAGGAATACAAATCGATAAATTAGTGAAGTGAAAAGTTCATTTAACCAGGGACCTAGACTTAAGTCACAGATATTTCATTACTAGCGGTGTGACCTTGAGCAGACCACATAACTTTTCTGTGCTGTTTCCTTTTCTATAAAAGGAGGGGGGTGGCATTTATCTCTAAGATCCCTTCAGGTTCTAAATCTATGGTCATATGATCAGAATGTTTTCTTCTTTACTGGAAAAAAAGCTATCAACGAGGGCAGAACAAAAATATTGTACCATGTCTTAAATTTTTGAAAATTTCTGTAAACATCAATTTTTGGACCTGTTTTTTTTAAGAGAAAAAAAATCAAAACCATTTTCAATGACAATGCAAGCAACCTCTTATGATTTGCATGTTATAGTCTTTTTCTATCAATTCATAAAATTCTTTAACTAGAAAGAAGTTTAGGGATCCTTCATTTTACTGATGGGGAAATTTAAGCTGATAGGAGTAAAGGGACTTGTTTAAGATCACACAGATAGCTGATGTCAATCAGAACTAGAATGATGCTTTTATGCTATTTAGGAATGAGTTTTATGTATGAAATATTGTCACACGCAAGTAATATAATATTTATTGAATTTGAATAGAATTATCAAACATTTTTAGGCAGCTCTGTGTTCTCAACTCTGTTGTATGAACACGTATCTTTTTAGATATTGCAGAATCTCACGTTGCCATCATTTCATTATAATCCTTTTATTATAATTCTTTAAAGTTAGATGGTTTTTGTTGTAGTTTTTAAAAAAGCAGTATATTTCAGATCACATGCAAGTTCAAATCTGGCCTCTCATATTTATTGACTATTAACCATAGACAATTCATTTAATTCCTCTGAGCTTATTTCTTCTATAAAATGAAGACAATAATATTTCCATTAATAAGAAAATGTATCTGTGAATTATAAATTACAATGCAAATGTTATTTTCTTTCTCCTTTACTTCTTTCCTTTTTCCATCTATAGTTGCTTAGGGTCATTCATAACAAAAGACTAAGGGACTGATAAATAGAAGTATTATCACCAAGGCAACCTGATAGAAGTTAAAAGAGGACTGGAATGGGAAGTTAAAAAACCATCATTCTAGTACTACTCAAATTTTAGATAAGGGGATCACTGAATTTGGATGAAAGCTTCACAAATTACAAATCCATAAAGCCCATTCCTGTGCAAAGTACAACTTAGATTCATCATTGTGATATGAAAGTGAACCTGGGTTGTCAAAATTTTTGCCCACAGAGCAAAAGCTCTGACAGCTTCTATCAGACTGGAAAGACTTTGAGAACACCCTTCCTGATGACTTGCATTCTGCTTTCCATGGACTAACCCAGTTAAGCACAGTTGTAGACTACTCAGAAGACTCATCCCTTTATATTATTTTCACTTATAAGAGAGTGCTGGACGCTAAACCCCATCATAAGAAAAAAATGACCACATAATTTTTTTTGGCGGGGGGGGGGGTCTGTATAGTTGATTTCATTGCTGTTGTGAAAACCTGGCAAGGAAATTCCATCTACCAATGCAGCCTTGGAGAGTTGCTTGGAATACTGAGAGTTTAGGTAACTTACTATATAGGTTACACAATCAATGTACATGAGAGGTAGGAATGGAACACTACAAAGATAATGACTCACTACTGATGACGGGAATCATAACAGATTCTTTAAAGTGAAAATCAAGATGCAAAATTCAGAGGTAGCACCCCAGGAAGAATAGAAAGTAACAACTATCAATGATTAGTCCTATTCTATTCAAGAACAGGGTACCTTTGGCAGAAGTGCAACTGTATGAGCCTGAGAGGTGTGTCCTTGGGAATAGAATGGGTATTTATTGGAAATCCAAAGGCAGCCACATTTTACCCTTCTTAGGTCCAGCCAGATGCAAATGCATATCCTTGCAGGTATCAGGGAATAAAAATGGAACCAGAGAGACAGATATGTAGATATATGTGCGTGTGTGTGCATGTGTGTGTATGTGTGTGTGTGTGTGTGTATGTGACAGAGAGAGAGAGAGAGAGAGAGAGAGAGAAAGGGCAAGAGATTTCTATATTATTTCATTAATGAGCAGATCTTGAGGGTGAAAGGGACAGATTGATCATGTTAGCAGAGCTTGATATAATATTTACCCAAGTGTTATCACTACTCATCACTCCAAAATAGAAGGTTTCAAACAATTTCAGCCTAACAATCCATTCAGGAAAAACAAAATGGATGAAAAATACCCATAGTCCAGGCTATGACATATGCCTACTTTTTCACCTTTACAAAATTCTTATAAAAATGAGCTATGTTTGTTTTGAAGGTATCATTAACAAAAAAGGGATATACAAACGTCAATGAACATTCCTCTGCAGCAGACCATATCATATAGCCATATAAGTAAGTGAAAGGTACCAAAAATGTAAAAGTCATAGATGTTTATTGTTTATTAATTTTAGAAGACTGATTTGACTCAGGACAGCAAAAATTGAGCCTTAAAAGTCTCTCCTTGAATAAGGAGTTTCTCATGTGCATGCTAAAATCACATAATATTCCTTCGTAAGTAAAACCACAGAGGCAATTTTGTTGCATGATTATCTGGTTCTTAACAACAAGCAAGGAATAAAACAGGGATAACTATACAGAATATTCTTGCTAAGTTCCAAATGGAAGAGATTCCCCACAGGTAGTTTCTCTAGTTGCTCCCAAGGATAATTTTGCATAATTTTGTGCTGAATGAATCCAGTACCAGTATATTACACTGGTTTCTCAATGAGATCTATAGTTTCTCAAAAGACCTCAACCATAACAATACATATGGAAACAACAAAACAGATGCCAAATACAGCTGGAAGAACAGTTCACTGAGTTGATACATAGATAGCCACATTTGTTCAAAAGGCATTTATAAATTACCTACTATATGAAAGCAACTCTGCTGGGTGCTGGGAATACAAAGGCAGAAACATAACAGTTCGTACTGTCAAAGAGCAAACATTCTATTAGACGTATTGGTATCTCAGCTAGGTACTGAAGATGGCTTATGAGTTGGGTTCAGAGTTGATTGAGAGGAAGAGAATGTCCTGGATTGCATTTGAGAAATTATGTAGTCTTCTTTAGCCATCTCAAACTATTCCCGATTTTTGATCCAAATGTTTTTCAGTGCCACTGTGGGGCTAACAAATCATCGAATGCCATAATTTCTGGAGAGTGAAAATTGTAGGGGTTATCCAAAGAACAATGGAGAGAGATGCAGAAGGCAGCAGGCATATTTCTAATTATTATCTCAGGGCAAAAAAGTCATGTAAATGTCATCATTCAAAATCTGATCTGAAGAGATGAACCACATATGTGGTAAGAGTGAGGGATAAAAGGATAGCTCAAAATTTACATTGTGAAATATAAAAAGACCTAGAGTAGAGCAGAAATTTCTAACCTGACGTCCACAAACTTTATTTTTTTTTAAATTGTAATTGTATTTAAATATAATTATTTTTCTTTGTAAATCTATGCATTTTATTTTATACATTAAGAACTTATTCTGAGAGGGTTCATCAGTTTCACTAGACTTCCCAAGGGTCCATGACACTTTGTCCATGAAAAAAAAGGCTAATAAACCCCTGCTCTACAAAAGGACCTCCAGATTTTTGGATGTATTCTCTAAGGAAGTTCTATGGGAATACAGAATGAGGAGGCATACATGATCTACACCAGCAGCTGTCAACCTGTGGGTTATGTTCAATTTGTAACAATGAAAATACATCCTGCATATCAGATATTTACATTACTATTCATAACAGTAGCAAAATTACAGCTATGAAGTAGCAATGAAAATAATTTTATGGTTGGGGGTCACTACAACATGAGGAACTGTATTAAAGGGTCACAGCATTAGAAAGGTTGAGAACCACTGATCTACACTGATGGGGAAATTAGTCACACCAATGACATCATAAATCTGTTAAAGTATTTGTTCCCACTCCTTCCAAAAAAAAAAAAAGATCCTGATGTTAGCACACTTTGACCTACTTCACTTTTGAAAAACTGATCTTTGTTATTTCTTGTTGCCAGAGAAGAAAAATGGGTCATAACAGGAGTGCATGGCTGGAGAGTGAGGGAACAAAACAAAATACTGGACATAAACTTCATACAGGCTTCCTGTAACTCTCTCTCACAGAATTCTCTGTCTATGATGGTCTCCATTGCCTTGGTCCACTTGAGACATGGAGAGAAGCTAACTACACTGCTTCTCATTCAAGTTGGCAGCAGTAGTGGCAACATTCAAGTAGTGGTTGATGAGTTTCCATAAATAAAGTCACTTGAATAGAAAGTACTCCTCTTATTCCCCTAACTACTGGTTGGGAACCTCATTTAGGCACTAGCAAACTCTTTCCCCTCATATCACTGGACCAGTCTATAACCATCTGACAGAACCTTATGAGCTCTGTACATTACATTTGCTAAACCAATGGTTCATAGCACATATGTAAATTTTTCAAAATAAAAATTCCACAACACAAAAATTAAAGACACATCACTGAAAACACTTGTACTAAGTTCCCTAACTTTAATATAAGGTATGGCTTTACCAGAAGACAATGGATTACTGCTTTATCTAGATGTTTGCTTCTATACATCAAAATTGAAATCTGACAATAATCTGACACAAAATCATAATTCTTCAGCATCTATGGATTACTTTAGATGAAAAAGTTACATAACAAGACATTCAGAAATGTTGTAAGTTCTAAGCTCCAGAATCAGAATTTCAGAACCAGAAGGGGCCACAGACCATTATCAGTCCAACTCATACCTGAATAAGAATTCCCTGTACAAAATTTCCAACAATTGATCATCTAGTCTTTGCTTGGAGACCTAAGGGAAATGGAATTCCACTATCTCCTGAGGAAACGTGGTTCTATATTTAGACTCCTGATTCTTAGACAGCTCTTCCTTATTTAAAGCTTTATTATGACTCTTGGCAACTGCTACCCAATGCACCTAGCTGTACTGGCAGAGGCCATGAAACATGACTCTAGTCCTCTTTAGAATAGAGAACCTGAACCTCAGGGAGCCAGAGGAAATCGATGGCCTCCATGGAAGAGGACTCACATTCACTGGTGATCCATCTACTCAGCAAACTAGAGGAATTGGACAGTCTGCACCATGGATGAACTTTATTTCATACTAAATCTCATCTCATTCTATCTTCTGGTTCTCACGTAAATTCGGTTCTCTTCAAATGACTCGAATGGCCAACCAGTGTAGATTCTATTCCTTTGTAACTCTTGACACATCCCTTGCTCCCCACTATTACTTCCAGACCCTCACAAAGCTGCCATTATTGCAAGCTCTCATCCTTTGAAGTTCATCTGATCCAACTCCATGATGCCATCTAGATCCTTGCTGCTATATGTATTGGCTGTCAGGTCACACATTCTCCTTTCTAAAAGAGTTCATTGATGACCTTAACCTTCCTCTGCACAATTCCTCATAATCTTACACTTGACAACATCAGTATACACATTTTGATTTCTCCTCAAATACTTTAGAATTAAGGCTTATCAATCTCTTCAATTCCCAAGACCTGCAACTTCATTTTGTTTGTTTGTTTGTTTTGTCTTTTCTGGAGGGGAGAAGACAGGGCAACTGGGGCTAAGTGACTTGCCTAAGGTCACACATATAGTAAGTGTTAAGTGTTTGAGGCCAGATTTGAACTTAGGTCCTCCTGACTCCAGGGTAGGTGCTCTATTCACCGTGCCACCTAGCCGCCACCCCACTGCAACTTCATTTTACCTCAGCTACCTAAAAGGTGGACATATCTTAGATTGTACTATCAACCATAACTATTCCTCCATGATGATTTTCAATGATAAAATTCCCATGCTATGGTCATAGTCTCTTTGCTTTAACTCTTATTACCTCCCTTCTTCTAAAACTATTCTTTTTCCTTACTCTGACCTCCAGTCATTCTGGTACTCTGCTTTTGCTTCATTTTTTTTCTCTCTTCAAAATAACAGGTTTAGAACTGGAAGGGACCTCAAATATCAGTTATTAATTATGGATCACTGTCATGAAGTCTTTCTCTCTTTTGCTGTTGAAGGCCACTAATTCATGTCATCTAATCTCACCTGGTCTATTCACTGCTACATGGCAATCCTTTTTTTATTCCCTGGTCTATAACGTTTACCATTCCTCATAACATTATTTGAAACCTCCTCCCTCTCTTGAAACCAGATGCTTTCCACACCTCCTTCTTTGATTTACTATGAGTTCCCTCTAATCTACACCTCATAAACCGTCAACATCATCATCCATTCTTTTTTTCTTTACTCCAGGTCACTGAGGATAAGGTGGCTTTTAGCCTTTTCAGGGTCAACTCCTTTGTTGTGTTCACAATCCCTTTCTCTTTGGGGAGCTGGTCCCACCAACTCCTTCCCTCTCATCAATCTTTAATCTATCCTTTTCTATTAGCTTCTTTCTTTTACCCAGGTATCCCCTATCCCTATAAAAACCTTTACTTGATGCTGCCAATTCCTCAAGCTATGCTTCCATCTCTCTCTTTCCTTACTCTGCCAAATTCCTAGAAAGAAGCACCCACTCTTACTGCCTCTACTTCTACCACCAACTCACTTCTCAACTGCAGTCAGGTTTCTGATTCCACCAATTCCCTGAAATTTCTCTCTCCAAGGTTACCACTGATCTCTTAACTGTTAAATCTAAAAAGTTTTTTTTCTCTCAATCTTTATCTTACTTGTGTACTCCATGAGTTCTGACAGTTTATTGACCACCATCCTCCTTTTGCCTATTTGGCTTCTGGGACCTTATGCTTTTCCTGATAACCTTGGTACCCTTCTCTGTCTCCTTGGCTAGTTTGTCATTTATTTTCTATGTCTTAAATATTTGGATCCTTCAAGGCTCTGCCTAAGCTTCCTTCTCATCTCTGTAGACTCTTTCTTTTAGTGATACCATCATTCCAGAGAATTTAATTATGTCAATACATATAATTCCCAAATCTATACATAGAACCCTAGTCTCTCTCCTGAACTACAGACTTACAGCATCAACTTTAAGCTGGATATTTCCACTTTAGGTGAAGGATTCCACATTAAATATGGAATTTATAATCTTTTCCTCTGAACCCACTCCTCTTCCAAATTTCTTGTTTTTTGTTTTTTTGTTAAGGGAATAGTTATCCCAGGTACCCTGGTTTACAACCACAGAGTTATCTTTTTCTTTCTCATTCACACCCATAGCCAATCAGTTGCTAAGTCCCCACATCTACTATCAGATAACTCTCATAATTCATCTTACCATCTCAATCACCTCTGGCCTAGACTACTGTAATAGTATTTCAATTGGTTTCCCTCCTACTTTCTCCCTTCTCAAGTTCCCTAGTTACTTACTTGCCAAAATGATGTTGAAAAGGTATTTTGCAACCAGGTTGTAAAAAGCTTTAAAGACAAACAGATTATATTTGAGCCTAGAGGCAGTAGGTAGTCATTGGAGTTTACTGAGTAAGGGAGTGACATGGAAGATTACTTTGGCAGCCTTGTAAAGGAAGATTTGGAGAAAACCAAAAGGAAGTCTTGTTGTAGGTCATGTACAATGTCTTTTTGTTTTATTTTACTTTATGAAGTAGGACCAAATATGAAAAGTGAAATTAGGTACATTAGAATTTGGAATGGTAGGAAACATCCTTTTGAGGATGACATTGCTCACAAATTAGAGCCTAGGGAATGCAGATCAGAGATTTTAGAACTGCAAAGGACTTTACAAATGATCTAGTCCAACCCCCTTCATTTTACAGATGAGCAGACTCAGAGGTTAAATGAATTGCCTAGGTTCACACAGGTATAACAAATAGAAGGCCCAGGATGTGACTGTAGATCTCCTTATTCCAAACCCAATGGTCTAATGTGTTCAGAAGATAGTATCTTTTGGAATATCAATCTAAAACATTTGATTAGTATTTCTAAAAAGATAAACATCTTATCTACCATACTGAAATTGTAACTGTTCTTCTTTCCAAATGAAACTGCAATAAAACCCATAATAAGTACTTTGCCAGAAGCATTTTCATTGATTAATTCCACGGACTGATTTAAAACAGCAGATCACAATTAAAATATTAAAGCATGTTTGGGGAATATAACCCCACTTGCCAATTTTCACTAAACAGATCATTTAATCCCAGTGTTTTAAAATGGGTAGATTTAAAGGCTCTGGGTTTGTTTCCAGCGTTTCTGTAATGCATGGTTCCCCCACAGAAATTAATGCCTTAGTGTGTTAACAGGTTTCTTATTAGAGATAATATGCAATGGTTTGTATCTATATTTTAGGTGTTCCTATTCATCTAGCAGTGGTTTCTGAGGCCTTGTTTATGTTTGGGAGTAATTTAGTTAGTTTACTTCCTTCACAGTACTCCTTTTCAAGTGATATTTGTTTATCAGTCACAAATACAGCCACACTAATCCATTTTGATAAGCTAAATAAACCCCTGCAGTTTGTCAGTGATGCAGCCCATATGTAAATGAGCTGTATATTATTGCAGGAGAGACATGCACAATTTCAGTCTAGTCATCCTTGCCTAATGTGGCTGTCAGGTGTGTCACGAGCAACAGATGCTTGTTTGACAAAGGACCTTTTTATTCTGGCTAATTAAACAGTTGGACACACCCGCCTGTTAATGGTTCTGCTTTGTACAGCTAGCTCTGGCTGAATCATGTGAATCTACAGCTAAATAGGCCACATTTTGAAAGAAGGCTAATTAACCCCTCCAAGAAGGAAAAAAATATTGCACAAACCCAGCTGCTGAATACAAGATTAGCGTTTCTTCAATTTGATGGGCAAAATCCAGGCAAAGCAACTGTGTTTGGAACAAACATGGTTTACTTCAAGTTTTGAGACATTCACATGTTCTTTGTTAAACTTCCTGAAGATTATTTAATACACTCCAATTCACAGTAGGGTTCCTATTGCCACACACAATGTACATGCCAGACTAAATGGTTTAATAGTCTGACCTAATCAATTACCTATCAAATAGAGCTGCATAACTGAACTAAGTAAAAAAAAAAAGTAGGTATCTATTTAATTTTTATTGGAGTCTTTCGTCCTGAACTAATTTGCTCTCCTAAATGACAAAGTTTGCAAAGTTTGGTTTCACTATATACACTTTATTGTCTCTCACTTTAGAATGTAACAGTTTTTAATTCAACATGGAGAATAAAGGCCTGTAATTTACTTTCAAACGCAATAGGCAATTTTCTTTCTCCTTCTTCTAGAAAGACAAAAGAAGCTAGATCAGAACTCAAAATGAACTAATCATCTAATTAAACTTAGGATGATAGCAATTTAATTGACAAGTGAGGATGCTAATCTAGATTTTGAACATGCTTTAAGAAATTATTTACAGTAGAATTAAGAACCCTACTCAACGGAATTGCAGAATTGAAACTAAAACAAAAATTAAATTCTTCATAATAATGGCAACTCCCCCTGCCCCACCATAAAAAGGAAACCTTTATTTGCTGTGCAATCTCACATAGGCAGAGATCCATACTTATTACAACTAAAGGACAGCATCCCAAAACTTTTATTCCTGATTTACTAGTTTAAGCACCTACATTCTTGATGAAAGAAGCAAGAAATTTTCTTCCCAAGCTGTTTCCTAGGAAATATATATATATATATGAATTTTTAAAAACTACTTTAATTTAGTGCATAATGCCCACAGCAACTGTTAGCTCTACTTTTTCTTAAAATTATACAACCAAAATGAAAAGTGTTGGAGAATTTGTTTTCTCATGACATTTAATTTCATGAATATAAAGTTATTGGAGCTGCATACATTTGTGTTTGATAGGAAGAAGAGAGGAATCCTCACAGGTTAATAGCTGGACATAATAGAACTTCAGCATTAAAAGCTATATAATTTTTTTCTGCAATACATTAGAAAATGTTAATGTGGCATTATAATCAGGAGGGCCATCGTGGGTTTTTTTTTTTAAAGCATTGTACTACCTTACACTAGTCAGTAATTTACCTGAGGTTGGGTCATTTATGAATAAAACAAGATGTGTAGAAGAGAGATGGAGAAATAGTATAAATTGAAGGATTTAAAAGGGATTCTTTTTTTTTTTTACATCTTTGCTGGTTTATTTAATCTTAATGTTCTAATTCTCATGATTGCATAAAATAAATCTATTGTGCCAAACTGATTTGTAAGAAAAATGACTGAATGATAACAGTGTAGATCGTCCAGCAGTCGCCTTCCTGAGATAACTGACGACAGTGATTAATGCTGCTGCTGATTAATCTGTGTACTGGTAACATACACAGGTTGCCCGGGTAACTTTTTTACTTTTCCAAACAAAGGTTTTCTTTTTTCTTTTTTTAAAAGCGAATTCTTTTCTTAATCATAACAGATTATGAAAGTCTTCCTTTCATGAGAAAAAATTAAATTATGTTAACAGTTTTCATCTTAAAGGCTTAATTCATTAAAAATAAAAGCAATCTGTTAACACATAACTCAAGCCACATTTTATTTAGAAAAAGCAAACAGCTGAAATTGCATAACAGATATATGATGATTTATTTAAATCCTTTTCTTAGTTCCAAAGAAAAAAAATTAGAATCAGTCACATAAGTGGCTTTTGGGGAATAATAACTATGGAAATACTTCTTGGTCACTAATATCCTCACCCTATACCTTCTTCTCTTTACATGAATTAAAAGACATTATTTATTGTCATACCTAAACAGCATTATGTCAAAAGTTAGCAGTTTGCAATACATGGCCAAAACCCCCACAAGTCTTATTTTGTCATTTAATTTTAGTAATCTTAGTGTCCCCAATGCCTGGTACTGTGCCTTGAAGATGGTAAGCACTTAAATGCCTGTCGAATAAAGGAATGGATGAATGAAGACAGACATAAATTAGATAATAGTATTATTAGATGTGTCCAGAACTAGGTGACTTACAAGATCCCAAGAAGGTTATACTGATTGATGGGTCTATGCCAACTTGAAGGGGCTTCTCCAGGTGGCTGTCACAGGGCACTCTCCTTAGCTTTCTTATGTTTTATATTTTTACCAATGACTTTGATAAAGGCAGAACTGCCATATCTATAAAACCTGTGGATGAAAAATCTGGGAGTAAAAGCTATTATAACATGACAAAATCAGGATCAAAAAGATCTCAGCAGGCAAAAATGCTGGGTTGAAGCCTACAAGATGAAAAATGAGTGACAATTGCAATATCTTGCATTTGGGTTAAAAATACTATAAATGTAGAGTAGGTTTCAGCTATAAGACCCTAAAAATTTAATTTTATCAGTCAATAAGCATTTATTAAGCTCCCAGTGTGCTAGGTGCTAGGTATAAAAATCGTTAAACAATTCCTACTCTCAAGGACTTTAATTCTATTGGGGGAGATATCATATTACATATGTGTACATATTTGTAAATACATACATATATGCATAAAATATATACAGAACAAACATGGAATAAATTATTCTACAAGGTAGACTATACAGTGCTATAGTACAGAGTAGTTAGGTAGGGAAAGTAATAGCAGTTGTGGACTCCAACAAAGCCTTTATGTAAAATGGAGCTTGAGCTATGTCTTGAAGAAGACAGGGATTCTATAAGGCAGGGGTGAGGAGGAAGTGCCTTCCAGGCATGGAAGACAACCAATTCAAAGGCATTGAGGCAGGAGAGAGAGTGGATTGTGTGAGGCATAAAGAGAAGATCATGTTAGGAAACATGTAGGGGTGTATCGGGGAGATATAGAATATTATATATGTACATATGTACACACATAAGTATATAGAATATATGCTATACTTTACACATATCATATAGATATACACATATACACATTACATATAGATATACACAGAACAAACATGAAACAAATTATTCTATAAGGTAGACTATGTAGTGCTCTAGTACAGGGTAGATAGGTACTTAAGATAATAACAGTTTGGCACATGAACGAATGACTGAGTACCTATCATGTAAGAGGCATTCTACTAGGCACAAAGAAAGACAGAAACAAATAGAAAGTTGTATCAATTGGGAAGGAGATCAAAGTATCAAATATGTCTTTTTGGTTTTTCTTTGCTTTCTCTTCCTCTAAGATTCCTCCTCCCCCTTTTAGGGCTAGTTGCTTTCACTACTCTATCTCAGAGCCAAGTTGCAACAGAATCCAAAGGTACTCTTTCTTATCCCACTTAGGACCAGCAATATCTTTTTTCTCAAGGCTCTTAAGCAATGGATGAGCAGTTTCCAGCAATACATGTTGAGAGTAAGTATTAGCCTTCCCCTTTCACTTTTTTCCCCCTAGTTAATTCATTTTTCAACTGTGTTTGACTCTTGGTGACCCCATTTGGTTTATTTTGGCAAAGATACTAGAGTGTTGCAATTTCCTTCTCCAGCACGTTTTACAGATGAGGAAACTAAAGCAGAATTAAGTGATTTGCTCAGGGTCATACAATTAGTAAAGTGTCTGAAGTTGGATTTGAACTCATGAAGATGTCTTCCTGATTCCAAGCCCAGTGCTCTCTCCACTGTGCTACATATCTGTCTCATTCTCCTAGTACTGAATCAGAACTCCACCCCAAAACCAAGATATCTTTTTCTTGCATTCTATATCACCTGAAAAATAAACTGCATTTTTTTTAAGATCATGGGCAAGTATTGTGCTATGGTACAGGAGGCTCAATACAAGTGGTTTCCTCTCTTGAGATGGAGTAGGGGAAGGGCAGATGTTGGACCCAAGATGGCTGGAAATTGTGGATTCTCACAAGAGCAAGACAAAGATCATGTTTTTCTTACAACTATTACAGGTCCTTGTTGGCTTAATGGGAGGTGGAGGCTGTAAGATGGATGTCCACTTTTCTTTTACACTCATCACCATAAAAGCTCCATCTCTCCACTTTTCAAATCTACTTTCCCATATGGACATTTTTCTAACTTCTCTCATTCTATTTTTTCCTTCCCCTTCTTTATAAAGGTGACAACATCATAGACCTAAAGCTAGAAGGCATAGTTCAACCCCCACATTTGATAGAGAAAAGAGACCTGATTAAGTTCACACAGGTAGAAAGCAAGGATCAGTGGAGGCTCTGTCACACCAAATACAGCACTCTTTCTACCATGCCATTAAGGACAACAGAGATGTTTGTTTTTCCTCATAGTCAACATTGCCATTCTGACACTGTGCCTGTGCATGGGTTGTCTCCCATGCTTAGCATGTATTTTCTCCTCACTTCCAACTCCCAGGATCCCTAGCCACCTTCCATTCTCAGCCCAAAGACTCCATACTGAGCCTTTTCTTAATCTTCCCATCTGTCAGCCACATCCCAGGCCAACCTAAATTACCTTGTAATTTACTTTATACACATTTTGTATTTACAACAATACATGTGGGTTCCCCTAATGGAATAGGAGTGTTTTGAAGTCAATGGGCCATTTGTTTTCAGTCCTTGTATCTCCAGCATCTAGCATACACAGCCCATACTTGATCAATGTTTGTTGATTATTTAATTCATCTCCCCCTCTAATCCAGTGACGTGAGATCATAAGATTATAGCTTGTGGCTGACAGGGGCCTTTATAGACCATTGAATGCATCCCTGTCCCATTTCACAAATGAAGCAACTGAGACACAGAGAAGTTAAATGTACCTAAGAGATTACAAGATTTATATAAAACAAATAATACTGTAATTATTAATATCGCTAGACTAACATCTCATTATCCTTTACTAGAAACGAATTGCACTTTAAAGAAATTGCTATTACTCTCATCATCAACAATTTATTTACAAATGCTGTGAACATGAATATGGTTCTGGTTCACCTTACAAAACTCAGCAAACACTGGCTCTAAAGAAAATTCTTGCCAAGAAAGGTTTCTTTAAGACTTTTATTGTAAAATTAGAACTACATGTCCATGGAGGGAGGAGGACTGGCTCTAAAATGGAATGAAAATCATGCTAAGTAATTATATGAATTTAAAAAATCACTCACTAAGGAAAAATTATCATTCTCTGATAATATTTGAAATTGTTCACCAAATATAAATACTATCATAAAATATAAAATATTATTCACATGGAGATTGCCACATGAAAAAGAGATGATATCCTCAGACCCCAAACTATACATGTTCCCTTTAAAATCTTACTTGACATGTTTTGGGGTTTTTTTTAAAGGGTCTCTTCTTAACATTTCTTAATTGTTTATTTAATAGCCCTTATTTAATCCTGTTAATGTGGTTAATAGCAATTTTCAGTTCTTTACAATTGGAAGCACTTACAGTAAGGTATCAAGTGCCTCTTAAAAAGATCATTATCCCTATTTAGCAGTTTTTCTTCATGAAATTTTCTCATAATAGATTTATTTCTTCTGTGCTTGTAAACTCGTCCCTAGTCTTGGGTAGAGACAGGGGGTAGGAGAAGGGGAAGGGAATCCTTCCCTTAATTTTGCTAATCCTTCACACAACTACAGTATCCTGTTTCTCTTCTTCCTTTCTTTGCCAAATTTCTCCTGTAGCTGGTCTGTACTATCTGCAGTCCCCACACCCTCCTCCAAATGGCCATAGTCGTTGACATCTGCCTTCTGCCATCACTCACCAAAATGGCTTTCTCTGATATTCATTCCACTTCTCAAAGATTCTCTCTGTCACGATGCAAGACATTGTTCCTGAAATCCAAGACTGAACTTTTGTGGTTTCAGTTACAGCACAATAACCTTCCCCCTTCCACCTCCTTTCTATCTTTCCTAACTCTGCTATAGAGGAACAAATGAGTTTCACTCCCAGGTGATTTTTCTGCTCCATTATTCCCCATCTAATGTTGGAGCTGGTCCATGAGGGAATATTGTTATTGTTCTTCAGTCGTGTTGTTCTTTCTGTTGTGTCTGACTCTTTGTGACCCCATTTGGGGTTTTCTTGGCAAAGATATTCAAGTGATTTGTGATTTCCTTCTCCGGCTCATTTTACAGATGAGGAAAGTGAGGCAAACAGGATTAAATGACTTGACCAGGATCATACAACAAGTAAATGTCAGAGGTCATATTTGAACTCAGGAAGATGAGTCTTCCCGACTTCAGGCCCAGCACTATGAGAAGGAAATGAGCACAAGGCAAGCCTGCCATGAGGGAAAGGAGTCATGACTTCATATAACAGCCTACATAGTGCTGAATGAACAAAGAAACACATACTACCTACAGAATGCAAAATATAAAGTAAGTGGGGAACTCTAACTATAATTGAAAGATTTCTAACAGGTAAAAGGTTTCCAAGATTTTTTCCTCAGACAGAAATCAGCTATAATTTGTAGAAGTTTAGAAGGTGTTAAGTAATGCCTCTACTTGAGATATCAACCAGACTAGACTATATATCCTGTAGGTCATTTAATCACCTCCTAGAATGTCACAAATGAATAAAAAATATAGAGGTAGATGTGCTACATGCATTGTATACATATATAATGTGTATATGTAATTTATATTTAACATGTATATGCACATGTAAATATATGATGGGTATTTACTTTCCTAATCTATTTTTAAAAGAGTTGGTATGTTGTACACATGGATCAGGTATGGTATAGCTATTTGTCAGTCGATGTAAATAGCTGGGTGTGTCAGACTCAGTATTTTATTACTGCATCATCTCTGTGGGCAAACTGTAATGTGCATACTGCCTAACAGTGTTTACAAAGAAATAAAGGAACAAAAAAACTAATTCCTTGTTTTCTGGGGGGTGGGAGACGGTGAGAGTAGGAGTGGGGAGAAGCGAGAGGGAAGCAAAATCCAACATAACAGTAATTTGCCACTAAAATAAAAAGGGGAAAATTTTTGAATTTTAACTTGCAGCAAATAAGTGTAATTTGGTGTTGTAAGGTGGAATCTTTTCAATGTAATGGTTTATGTTAAAAAAAAAACAGCCTTTATAAGGCGTACTTTTCATTGTCAGACAGCATGAGATGCTCGTAGCTATAATCAGTTTTACATGGCAGGTTTACAAGCTTTCCACAACTTGTACTATTTATCCATGTTAAAGCATTTCTGCAATTACCTCTGTATATCATGTTATACTCATTCTCCCTTTTTAAATGAACTTTAAATAGTTTTGCAGGAATGGCTGTAAATCCTGAACCAACTATATTGCTTTTCTTTCCGATTAGTCATCAGATTCATATTTGGATTTTCTGTGGATCAGAAGTTGTTCATAACTAATTTACAAAACAGCAATACTTCTTCAATATTGAAGGTTATTACAGCAAGGTAAAGGTAGACTCTTTAATACCTCCAAACATAACACATAAAATTTCATCTCCTATGCAGCTACCCTTATACAAGTAACATGAATGATATTGTACTAGTTCACAACAATAAGCCCATCCTTCCACGTCAAAAAACACATAAAACAAAACATATGGGCAGGCTATTTTCTATCATCTCATGGTGTCACTTTCACCTAGGTCAAGTTCACAAGCTATTTCTAAACCTCACATTCCTCCCTTACTTTCCTAATGAGGCTTCCTCAACTCTGAGTGGCAGATCTGTAGTAAGAAAGTAAAAATAAACTCAAAAGATAAAGAAATAAATGTATATTTTGATATCCACACAAGTGAAACTGGGTTACTCAAACAACTAGAGTGAGCTCACTACTTCTTCCAAATAGGAAAGGTGATGAGCCTCCTATCAGTCATTTTTCCATGTTACAAAACTAATCTCTGCTCTACCAGTTTTAATCATCATCTTGGTCATTAGGTCATTAAGAATTTCCAAAATGTTATTTTCAAATATTTTTAACTGACAGGCAAAATAGTTTGAGCCATATGGACAAAAGCAGAGTGTGAACTCAAAGACAGGATGATTGTTGAATTTCCTTGTTTAAACTGCTTTCAAAGAAATAGAATGGAACCTGTTCAACAAACTGATGATGGAGTAGGACTATCTATATTAAATTTTTCTTTTTAGTATCAAGGTCCTGGAGGGAATTACTTGAATCACAGTATGTTTGCGTTTGTGTAATAGTGACAAAGTATCTTTAACAGGGATATTATGATGGATTTAACTCACTTCTTAAAGATCTACTTTTAGAAATTCATTTTTATTATAAAGCACTTAACTTGAAGCCATGAAAATTGGATTTTAATATTGCCTCATACTTTTTAGTTGTATGACCTTGGCCAAGTTATTTAATTGCTAGGGAGGGCTGAGCCAACTCCAACTAGCTAACTGGCTTGTGTCAATTATTACATTTTCAGTGTTAACATTTTGTTGTTCAGTCATTTCAGCCACATCTGACTCTTTGTGACCCCTTTTGGGGTTTTCTTGGCAGAGATACTGAAGTGGTTTGCCAATTCCTTCTCCATTTCATTTTACAGATGAGGAAACTGAAGCAAACAGGGTTAAGTGGCTTACCCAGGGGCAAATAACTGGTAAGTGTCTGAGGCCAGATTTGAACTCAGGAAGATGAGTATTCCTGATTCCAGGTCTGACACTCTATCTACTGTGCCACCTACTTGCATTTAGACCTCAGAAATTTTTAAATGGCACATGTCAAGGCTTGGTTTATTGTTTTGCTAATTGTCTAACTTAATAAAGCAATGGAGACAATGACAAAAATGTAGATTAAATTTAAAATTGTGCAATTGTGCATCCCTTTTTTTTCTCCTTTTTGCTGGAGATCCAGTTGTTAAACTTTTACCATAATACCTCTACCTCTAAGCCTCAAATCTCTAATGTGTAAAATGAGTAAAATAATACCTCTAAGACCTAGCATATAAAGTTACTGTATCAAGTGAGATAGTATATTTAAAGCACTTTGCCAACTTCAAAGTGCTATTATAAGGCAGCTATTATCATCTCACTCATCTTTTTCAAAAGGGTTGAGATAAAAACTATAATGAGTAAGCTGATATCCTACTATTCTTTTTTTTTTTTAAGTTAATGTTCTACAGATTATTGTACAGTTAGGGAAATACCTGGTTTTTGGAGGTGACTAAAAATATTAGTGTATTATTCCTATCCAGCAGGTTCAATAGAAACATCCTCAATACAATTCCAGTAGCAGACAGGATGGCAGGAATGCTATGTTCCTTGTTCCACATGATTGTACTTTCTCCTCTGTTAGGCGTCCGTATTTTGAAAGCTTTTAATTTCATGAAGATTGGAGATTGTGAGTATTTGGTATGGTGGAAAAGAGGTACTAGAAAAGGTTGGTTTTTAGTCTTTCTAGATCAGTGTTAAATCCAGCCAATTGTGAGTGATAGTCGGGTCTGGTTGAATCCTCCAGTATATTTTAAGGTCTATATTTAGAGATCATGTCTTCTAAGGTATTTAGTAGGTGGTTAGTTTTTATGGTATGCATTAATGGATTGGGCATTTTCTACCACTTTACATAATTCACACTCATCAGTATAAGTCTAGGCTCCATAAATACCAGCTTCCTGTACTTCCTGTTGGTGATTTTGTGATACACTGATATTATAAATCCCTCTGTTTCCACAAACCAATCCATGTGACGCAGCCATTTGTTCAACTTATTATATTTTTTATTGTTGTTATTACTATGGATTGGCAAAAATAACAAACTCTTCACATGTTTTAATAAGAAAAGATTTATTAGCTCATATGGCTCACTCGTGCTTAAAATAACCACAGAAAGAAATACCATTTTCTTAAGTAAACACATTAATTAACGAGTCACAAAAGATGACACAAAAAAGATGGAAGCTAACTCTTTTGAATTTTGGGAAGCTAAAGTAGTTCAATTAAATGAACAAAGTTAGTCCCTAAGAAGTTTTCTCGCTACATAATATTTAATTGGTTGTTCGTTGTTCAGTTGTTTCAGTCATATCTGACTCTTTGTGACCTCATTCAGGGTTTTCTTGGCAAAGATACTGCAGTGGTGTGCCATTTCCTTCTCCAACTGATTTTAAAGATGAGAAAACTGAGGTAAACAGGGTTAAGAGACTTGACCAAGGTCACACAGCTAGTAAGTGTCTGTGGCTGGATTTGAACTCAGGTCTCTCTGACTCCTGGCCTAGCACTCTGTCCACTGTGACATCTAGCTTCCCAATATCTAATTTCTATACATTCAAAAATGATTAACTAAATAAGGCAGCGTGTCTCTTCCAACTCTAAATCTGATAAGTGGGATCATGATAATAATTGTTTATATTTAAGTAGGGCTTTATAGTGATAGAGCTCCTTATATACATTATTCCATTTGTCTTTTATAACAATTCTGCCTAACAATATTATTCCCATTTTATAGATAAGAAAAATAAGACACAGAGAGTGTAAATGATTTGTCCAAGGTCATACAACTAACAAGAGACTAAGCTAGAACTCAAACACCTCTTCTGAGTACACATCCGATGCGCTTTCCATTCTGACAGATTATATATATGTGTGTGTGTGTGTATATGTATAAGTGTATATGTATGTATACCATTGATTCTCCCATATATAATATACATATACATACATATTCATCTCCCTGAAAAGGGCATATCTGAATTTAATATACTTTTATTGTTACTAGAATTATCTCTAAAGATAATGTCTTATTTTTCTATTTTAAGCCTTAAATAAAACTGCCAATAACTGAAACTACATGATTATTATTTAATCTGGGCTAAATAAAATTAATGAACACAGAATTCAGGGTAGGAGTCTTTAAAAATGTAATTCTGATTTAGGATTATCTTAGTGATCCCAGAATGTAATTATTCAAATGTTATTTCTTAACTAATTCCTGTTTAACAAGAAGAGACAGTGGAAAGAAAGAAAGAAGGGATAGAGAAGGGGGTCAGGGAGGAGGGAGAGAGACAGAGAGAGAGAGAGAGAGAGAGAGAGAGAGAGAGAGAAGAAGATTTGGGCATTCTCTGAAAAATATTTTGTAGGTTATTTGTCATAATACGGTATTCAAGCATATATAAAATATGGAACTTGGAGAATGTGTAGAAATTTCTACAAAATTTCCTTTTCATTGATGTTTTATCTTCTCATGGACTCTTATTCCCATACTCCCCCCATCTTACCCTTTTAAGCTGAATGGCACAAAATAGAAATGGCCTCCTACTTCCTTCAATAAAACATTAGGATGCATTTCATTATGTTTTACAAAGTGCTGATTTTAATGTCCCTTATTTAACCAGTAACCTACATTTTACTGTTAGTATTAGGAATAAGGATCAGTAAGGACAAACAGTCAAAATTTTAAATATTTATATTACTTCCTAAGAACATATAAGCAAATTATTACATAATCTAATGGCATTGGTGGAACACCATTTTGTATTTTTTCAGAATTTGGATTTCTTCAAACATGCTAAAATATTTGAGTTATTCCAAATAGACAAGTTTATAGATAACTTTTATTAAGTGGCATTGGAAAGCTTTTGTAGGAACAAAATCAATACAATTAGGATAAGAAGGGAAACTTTAGAATGGAGATAAAAATCTTCACATAATTATCTCTGATAAAAGTTAGATAATCAAGATACGTAGGGAAATAAAACAAGTATATAAAACTGAGAACCATTCCACCATTAAAAGATGAGTTGTCAAAGAATATAAAAAGTTTTCAAATAGAATTTCAAACTATTTGCAACCATAGGAAAGACTGTCCCAAATCCCTAAAAATGGGAGAAATGTAATTCAAAAGGACCTTGAAATTTCACCTCAATTGGCATAGATGGGAGAGGGGAATAAGCATTTATAGAGCAGTGCCTACTATGTGTCAGGAACTGTGCTAAATGTTCTACAAACATCTTATTTGATGCTCATAAAAACCCTGCAAGGTAGGTCCTATTATCATTCCCAATTTTAAGAGTTGAAGAAACTGAGGCAAACAGAGGTTAAATGATTTGCTCAGGGTCACACAGCTACAAAGTATCTGGGGCTGAATTTGAACTCAGGTCTTCCTGACTCCTGGTCTTGTGCTCTATCCACGGCAGCATCAAGCTACCTCAGACAGAAATGGTCAATTGTGAAAGGGCTACAGGAAAAAAGGAACAATAATATATTGTTGGTTGAGTTGTGAATTGGTACAATCATTCTGCAAAGCAATTTGAAGTTATACTTAAAACAAAAAAGAAAGGAGGGAACTAAAATGTCCTGACCAGGTCAAAAACAGAAAGATCAAATATACAGCCGTATATCCCTAAGAGCACACTGTGGTAGCAGAGACCCGAAAACCAAGTAGGTGTTCAGTGACTGGGGAATGGCTGAGCAAATTGTGGTGTATGATGGAATTCAAGTGTCTTAAGAAACAATGAATTTGAAGAATTCAGAAATAAAGGAAGGCATTTGAACTGACACAGAGTGAAGTAAGCACATCCAGGAAAAGAATATGCATCAGTGCAGCGATGTAAATGGAAAGAACAATAATACAAAACTGAACGTTTTCTAATGATACTGACCATATTTGGTTCAGAAGAAGAGATGAGAAAATTTACCTCCTTCCCTCCTTGGCAGAGGTAGGGGATTGTGGGTATGGAATATTGCATAAACAATCAGACTTGGCTGCTGGGTTAGTTTTGTTCAATTGCCTCTTTTTGAGGGATGGGGAGGGTGTATTTATTTTTTTTGTTTCAAAGAATGGTTCCTTGAGTAGAGAAAGAGTGGGGGAAGGGATATATTCTGACACAGTGGTGATACAGAAGTGAAGGATGCCACTACAAATTTCTTTAAATTACATATTTCAATTTCATGTGTTTTAATAGGTTTATACTCTGGAATTGTGATCTTACTCATGAAGGCATTCTCTCTATTGGTGTAAAAACTATTCCAATGTATATAATGCTTTATTGTTTTTAAAAATGTAAGAACCATTCTTAGCTCATTGGACCTAGAAAAACAATCAGCAAGCTGTATTTGACCTACAAATTGTAGTTTGCAGACCCTGGTGTAGATAACAACTCACTTGTATCTTTTCATCTTACATGATTTTTGTCCATGTTTGCCCATATGTCATCCTTAGAGAGACTTCCCAAAATATTGCAGGCCTTCTAGGGCAAGGGTGCTTAATCCAGGGTCCATGAACTTTTTTTTTTAATATTTTGATAACTGCATTTTAATATATGTGATTTTTTTTGTACATTAAAAAAACATTATTTTGAGAAAGGGCCCATAACACAAATAAGATTAAGAATCTTTGTTTTAGGTTTTTTTTTCTTAGATTTCACAGATAATTACTTCCACCCACTATTCATTTTGCCATTGCTCTTCAGAAACCTACTACTCTGACTTTAAATGTTGTGGTGGTAGCTCAGTGGATAGAGCATGAGGCCTGGAGTTAGAAGGACATGAGTTTGAATTTGGCCTTAGACACAACTATCTGTGTGACCTCGGCAAAGTCACTTGAATTCTGTTTGCCTCAGCTTCCTCAACTGTAAAATGAGGTATATAATGCTTCTCAGGGTTGTGAAGACCAAACCAGACAAGATGCTTGCTAAAAACTTAGCACAGTGCCTGCCTGACACATAACAGCTGCTATATACATTGTTATTCTGTTTCTCCGCCCTTTATTTCCTTCCAGGAGTCACAATTCTTATGGAGCAAGATGGGGTTTTTCACTAAGGAGCAGTTTGGGATGGCTAAGCCATCTAGTTTTTCAAAAGTGATTTGGGTTTCTCTTCCTTATATTCAATTCTGGGTCCAACTTGTTTTCTATTTGCAATGCCTATCCAGGATATACATTTAGGAGAGTTAATCAGGCCCCTGATGAACCTGAGCATCTCTCTTCCCCTACATGCACAATGGCACCTTGTTAAGAAGACAGCTGTCAACTCCTGATGGGTTTCCAGTCATGGGGGCTGCACCCTAAATGGTACTCTGGTTAGAACTCAGGATGACAGATGCTTATCATACGAGCAGCCCGTTGTACATTATACTAAAGGAATGTAAGATGGCTCTCAGCCCTTTTGCTGTTTTTACCTTTTCCCTTGCGAGGACAGCTCAAAGTACAAGAGAGTAGGAATGATGCATGCTCTGTCTCCCATCTCCCATGACACCCACAGTAACATGTTAATGGTTATCTGGAGGCAGAAGCATGTAGCAGCTGCATTATCTTGCCTAAGGAGTCTGAGAGAAGGGTTCCTGGGAATAAATTTTCCTAGTCAAAGAGATGGCAGGAGCTGAGGCACTGATGAATTTCTTACAAAAGCAAACATGTACCTGCCCGCTCAGACCAAGAGGTAAGCTCATGGACAATATGCATAAACCTCAACTCCCTATTCAGAGGAAAGAAGATTACAATTTTCTGGACAGCCTGATCCCAAATTATAAAGAAGAAAGTCTTTCTCAGTATCACAAACCTTAGGGATACCTTTGTTGATGAATCCAAGTTCAAAAATTTGCAACTTAAAAAGTTATGAGAGGAGGGAGGAAAATTCCTGACCTGAATTACCTTTTAGAGAAACATGAGGACTGCCCAGGTGTTCCCTGTTACTTGTATAATAGTGAAGGGGACTACTGACTTAGGGAAACAAACCATATGGGCTCTACCACTGTCACCTACAAATATGAAAGTGACTGACTGGGATAATCCAAGGCCAATGAGAAGAGTTGCAGCTTGTACAACAGCACCAAAATATAATTTTAAGAGAGAAGTTTATGAATACTTTCAATATCTTTTTATGGTCTCCTGTGAGTCCTTTACATGCCTATTTTCACTAGTCAGGCAACTGCCATATCTATATACCCAGTTCTACTCTCTATCCTGAGCTCCAGTCTCACATATCTAAAACTGTTATATTTAGAAGTTTTTGAGAATAAATTTCAAATAAGGACATAAAGTGCCAATAAAAGAAAATGTCTTTTTTCAATTAATGCTTGGGATAGTATTCATTCTGTGTGAACTAAATCTTCAGGGGAATGAGGTGGGGTGTGGATGGGGAGACATGGATAGGCCATGGGGTTACATTTATACTGATGTATTAAATCAATGGACAAGCCACCAAATACATTGGGGGATGATAGGAGGCAGCAAGTCACAGTGGAAAAAACTAGATTTGGAATCTGAGGACTTTCTTTCAAATACCACCTATGTTATTTCCTCCAATGACCATGGGCAAGTTAATTTTGCTTCTATTGGCCTCAGGTTCTTCATGTGTATAATAAGAGGGGTTGAAAAAAACCTTTAAGGTCCCTTCTAGCTCTAAATCTGTGCTTGTATGTCAAAATCTGTATATGCTTTACATTTGATATTTTAAGTAATCACAGATCTCTCTGAGGAGTCTCTGTAATGTTGAAATTAATACAATACCATACACAAACAGACACATCAGAGGATCTCACCATAAACTGAGGAATTTTCTTCATTTGGGCTTTATGCAGGGCATCCTCTGTGACTCTGAATGAGCATACATATCCCTGTTACATGTCTGGCTTGAAAATAATCTGAGGGTCATTGAACAAGATTATCTCTAGGCTTCATTTATCAAGGGTTCAGAGGATAATTAATATGTAGAGAGATGCTTTGGAGGAATAGTGCATTTAAGGGTACATTTTGCTGTTTTGAGTGTATCTCAAGGCTCTGTGTTCTCTGTTCTCTCTAGGCCCTCTTTTCTCTCTACACTTTACTAATTAATATGTAGATGAGTGATGCTTTGAAGGAATATTGCCTTTAAGGGTGAATTTAACTTTTTTAAGGGTGTCTCAAGGCTCTGTTCTAGGCCCTCTTTTCTCTCTACACTACTACTTGGTGACCTTATCAGTTTCCAGGGGTTCAGATATCATTACTATGTAGACATTTCCCAGATTCCATATATCCAGCCTTAGTCTCTCTCCTGACCTCTAGTCCAGCATCACAAACTTGATATCTCATAGGCATTTCAAACTTAACATGTCCCAAAACAGAATACATTATCTTTCTCATTGAACCAACTGCTCTTCTGAGCTTCTCTATTACTGTTGAAGGTACCACACACACCATCCTTCCAGTCACCCTGGTTCAAAACTTCAGTGTCACCCATGAATCCTCACCCACACACATCCCACATATCCTACCAGTTCCTTTCTCCACAACTCTTCTATGTATCCCCTTCACTCTATTCACAGTTACCACTCAACTTCAGGCTACTTCATTCCTCTCATCTAAACTACCGCAGCAGCTTCCTTTTTGGTTTCCTTGACTTAAGTTTCTCCTCATACCAATCCATTCACAAGTCAGCTGCAAAGTGATTTTCTTGAGTACGCTACCCCTTCTACTCAATAAACTCTGATGGCTCCCTATTGCCTAAAGGATCAACTAGAAATTCTTCCTCCTGTCATTTAATGATCTCCTTCTTACACATTATTACACATATTATTCTATCCCACACATTTTGTTGCTCTCATGACATTGTTTCCCATCTCCATTCCCATGCTTTGCTCTGACTGCCCCCAAGTCTGTAACCTTGTTCTCCCTCCTCATTGACGCCTCTTCAAATCCTCAGTTTTCTTTAAGACTTAGTTCAAACACCACCTCTGCATAAAAGTTTTCCTGATTGTGAGTTGTAGGTCTTCCCTCTCAA
>CM053583.1:324608537-324655107 GCA_028627135.1 Pseudochirops cupreus
ATCTCTCTGCTTGCCAAGATCAAGTATGAGCTAGCTAGGGTAGTTTCTGTACTGCTTTTTCCCCTCTCCCACTTATTATGATGACTACTTTCATTAGTTAATTATATATAAGAAATAGTGCTAATCTAGGTGAATATTTTTGTCTTTTTCCATTTCCCATTTTTAGGCAAAGGATCATTTCAATAAATCACCTTGCTGTTGTTTCAATGTTTACAGTGCTTTCTTCTTACTTTGTATCCTTTCTTCCAAGTAGATGCTGATTTTCACGTTTGCTTTAACTGACTGCACACAAAATGCTGAATGTGATGATTCCCATTATCAGTAACCAGTTATTTTCTGTTCATTACGATATTGTCAGTTTTACTTATTGTAATGCGGCTTGGTTTTAGCAACATCTGACATTCTCTTCTGGAAGAAATTACTCAGAAAATAGATGAATTGGGTTTCCGAATAATCTATGAGTATCTGGCCTTTTTCTTTAGAGAGGCATCAAGGTGACTGGGATAGGTGCTTGATTTCAGATAAAGTTAGGTAGTAGATAGAACTGAAGACCTGAGTTCAAATCCTGCCTCAGATATTTGCTAGTTGTGTGATCTTGGATAAGAAACTTAACTTTTCTTGGCTTAAGTCTTTTATCTGTAAAATGAAGGTGTTGAATTTGATGGCTTCTTCAAGGCATTGATGGTCCCTTCAAGTTCTAAACTCATAATCCTATGGTTAAATCTAAGCCATAGTTTCCAACAAGAGATTTTGCCATCCTTTCCTGAGTTTACCTTTACAGTGAAATCAGAAAGTATCAGAACATATATTAATTTGGCTTGCAGAACCTTGTCAGGTTCTTGGGAACATAAGATTAAATTATCTTCAGTGTGTTCTTTTTTCTTATGATCATCAAACTCAGTGCACGAGGTGATAAATAAGTATCCCACAAAACGATGTTTTTTGATGCTTCTGTGCATAATGAAATCAAGTTCCCTCAATTCTTTTTGTCTCTCCAAAGAAGGTCTATGCGCCATCCTTTCATTTAGTTGCAACTTACTTTGTCTTTTCATTTACTGTGAGAACATCAATATTTAAATAGTTCAGTTGTTTCAATGATATGTTCATTTGTTCATCACTGGTCAAAGATCTCTTATTAAAAATACCAATAGTTAAGTTAGTCTTTATAAAACAGTCTAAAACTGCATGATTATACTACCCTCTGATACTCTTTTAACTACTCTATCATCACTTTGAAAGTACAGGAGGATGAGCAGGATCAAAAACTATTATTCCTATGAGTCCATTTCATAGGTTGTCACAGTAAAAAAAATTTACCACTTAGCGGTCAACTTAGTGGTGATGACTTTTGTTATCCTTAGATTGGTTCTTGAAATTAAGTGTACAGATACATTATGTCACCAGGACCATATCTGAAGTTTTTCTGGAGAATCTACCAAAGCTAATATTGTACTGGCATAACCCTTCAAGATTTAGGACCTCTGTGCCATCATGAGGCATAAGCATGAGACTTTTATAATTATAAAAAAAAGAATTCAAAGAGAGATTTTAACAACCTGTAAAAATACTGTACACAAAAACACGAGACACAAAATCTCTGCAATGTTCTTCAGTCTCTCCTTCCCTTCTTTCCTAACAGGTAAATGAAGGGCAAAAACTTCTGAATCAAGAGTTTAAACTAACAAGACATGCTATCTGGAGCAAATACTGAATATGCTTAGTAGTGAGTAAATTCACATGTAAAAACCCTCTATAACTGTTTGTATGATCACCTCAATGTGGGAGTGTGAACTTGAATAAGAAATGAATGAAGAACCTGGAAAAATTATACCTTCTCTCTACAGAACAAGATGCACGAAAAAGTCGACATGTTTAACATAAGATAAAATTTCAAAAGCTTCTCTCAAAACTCAGTATTTTATTTTTCCAAATTCAACTCGAGTTCAATTTTCTTATCACTAAGGTATATACTTACATATATTTCTTAGTTAATGAAAATAAATGGGAAGAACAGACTAATTTTTTTTTATTTCTTAGAAAAGACTTAGTATCTGTAACCCAAGAGAGAAGCAAGGAACAAAGGAATTCAGTAAAAGAGCATAATTATAATAAACATTTCTATCTGCTTGATTACCTTAGTTCTTGCTTTCTTAAAAATATCTTTTGCCAGAGTATATCAATGTCATTTATATAAGTCCTTATTTGAAAAGTATTACTGGTAAGAGTTATTTATGATAACAAATCATGGAACTGACATTTAACATATAATTAAAAAACAAAGTGATAAGAAACATATGTACTTTATCTTCTTTGTGATATGAGTAAATTCTTCATTTCAAAAAGTGTGCTGCTTAAATCTCTCTCTCATATAATTATTGATTCAGTGTCAAGGAATATTAGTAAATTAAATTATCCTTAAGATGCTTTACATATTTCAAATTTAGTTAGTATTTATAAACATTTTAAAGTGATTAATATTAATTTATAATTACAGATTGTACAAAAAATTCAGATACTGTTTAATTGCATCCTTCCAACTAAAAATGGCGATCATAATTGTAGAAAATAGTATGTGAGTATATGTACATATAAAATCTTTACTTTGCTTAAATAATTTGGAAACATTATAATTTGCATATTTAAGTAACATCTTCTTACATCTCCATCATGACATGGAGGTCACTCTGGCTTCTTGAAAGCTATGCCTGTAAGACACAAATTCTGGGAGGTCTGATATCAAACTGTCATACTCTCTACTAAAGACTAGTCTGCCAAGGACAAGTTTAGCTAAATTTGGATATACTCATGATCATAATGCTACTCATTAGGAAATGAATGTTTTTGGTTACAGTAGTAAGTGATGAAGAACATATACTATGACATATAGAGGTTGTAAGCAACACAGGAAGAATAAGTACTAACTCCAAAGCCAGTACAGATCATTAAAGTTTGCATTCAAACCTTTCAACTAGAGCTACTTATAATTATCTAGAGCAGACTGGAGAAGTTTCATGATCAGCAGTACAACACAGGGGCTCCCAATGCAAACAAAACAAAACAAAACAAAAAAACTCTTTAAAAGATCTAGGCATAAGGTCACCCAACTGAAGAAGGCTGAAGTCACCTGGTCTGGGGAACTGGGAAGGAGAAAAATACATAACACTTCTGTGGGTCCAAGGAGAAATAGAATAAGAGAAATAGAAGAAAAAAGATGACACAAAAAAGGTCAAGAGAGAAGAGTTCATTATAATAAACCCAGCTCTGATAGAGATAAATTTTTAAAAATGGGGCTCATAAGGAAAGAGGGAAAAATGAACAAGTGTTCCAAAAAGTGACATAATAAAATGAATACTATATATTAAAAGAAAGTGAATCACAAAATCTGCTCCCCAAAAAAGAGAGTAAAAGGCAATAAATTCTGTAGCTTTCCTAGGGATGATAAAGTAGCAAAATATTTCAGAATGGTTTAAAAGAAGAATAATACATTGAAAGAAGAAATACTAGGGAGGATAAGTCATAAATAAGAGATCTCAAAGAAGAAATAAATCAAAAACAATAGAAAAAAGCAACTTGAAACCCACAATAGCACATTTCTCCAGAAGATTAAAAGCTCTGGGGAAAAAAAAAAGAACTGCAGATTTAGAACTAAAAAATACAGAAAGGGATGAAAATTTGGCGGAAGTGAAGCAAAAAACAATTTCAAAAGAATAGACAAATACCATGTCAACTGAAAGGATTGCCCTCCAAAGCTCCCCCTCCAAAAAAAACACAACAAAAGAAATATGAATTAGAAAGCCTGAATGTCATACTATAGGAAATAATGAAAGAAAATTGTTCAGAAGTTTTGAAAAAAGAATACAAAGTATTGATTGATTGATAGAATCCTCAGATCATTAACAGAGAAAAATCCTGAGCTTGAAACTCCAATGCACATACGATTACATTTCAGAATTTCAATGCCAATCAAATTTTGTGAGTATCCAAGAAAAAAGCCTTTAGCTATGAAAGTCAATTTTGAAGAGTCCAAGGCTAATTCACATTTCCCTGAAATCATAGAAGAGAATGATATTCCAGAAAACCAATGAAAGTGAGATGCACCCCATCATAACTGTGTAAAGCTGAGTTGAGTCATCAATGAAAAATATGAACCTTCAACAAAATATATAGGCACATTTGAGTGATTTCTCCAAAATAATTTACATAAGCAAGGAGGACGCCAAAACATTCTGAACAAGATAACCATAAAAAAGGTAAACTGTAAATACCAAGAAAATGCCAAGAAACGTAACAGATTATTTCATGTTTCTAGTATAAGGCAAGGCTACTGTTTAAAAGTAATCAGAGAGACAAAGTACTCACCTAAATGAGGAAACAGGAAAGTCATTACAAAGAAATAGAAGAAAATGCAAATCTAATAAATACTAGTGGATTAAACTCCTTAATAAAACGAAAGAAAATAGCAGATTGAATAAGAAAATAAACCTGCAAATTTTGTCCCATGCAAGAAACATATCTAAAAATAGGTACACAGGGGTGGCTAGGTGGCACAGTAAATACAGCACCAGTCCTGGAGTAAGGAGGTCCTGAGTTCAAATCCTGCCTCAGACACTTAACATTTGCTAGTCCTGTGACCTGGGCAAGTCACTCAACCCCAATTGCCCTGCCTTCCCCCGCTCCAAAAAGCAAAACACCAAAAAATCAAACAAACAAAATAGGCGCATACAAAATGAAAACGAGGGGCTGGAATAAAATTTGCTATGTGTCATGTGATCCAGAAAAAGTAGAAGTTGCAATCATTCTATCCAACAGCAAAAATAATAACTGACAAGGTCAATGCTAATAAACAGGGAAACAGGTTAAAGGCACAACAAAGCAACGCCACCGTTAAATCAAAGTGCCAAACTGCACAGCACCTGAACTCAGTCAAGAAAGGCTAATCAACTGGGAAAGCCATGTGAAGTCACACAATAAACGCACAAGACTGAGCTCTTCCTCTCTGATAACTAGATGAGTCTAAAAGAATTCTAAACAAAAAAGGAACTACAGAACTTCACAGGCTCGGATAAGCTGAAATTTCCTATGTGGGGGAATCCTGAGCTGTCACTTCGTTATTGTGCAACGCTCCTCAGTGAAGAAACGCCCTTTGCTAAAACAGATCAGCAGCTGTCCTGCAACTTAAGGTATTAGAAAATTACCTGGGTCACAGAGAGTTTAAGTGGCTTGCCCAGGATCACAAAGCCAGTATGTGTCAGATGTGGTACTTGAACCCAGGTCATCCTGACTCCAAGGCCGGCTTAATATCAACTAGGCCATGATGCTTCTCAGTGGAGAAGTTAGATTTGAAAGACTTAGGGTGATTTCTGAATGGGAAGATGAAAGAATAGACATATTTCTCAACATCACAAGACACATTACAAAAATAGACCATGTGCTAAGAGCATAGAAAAATTGTAAATAAATATAAAAGGCATAAATATTAAACACTGTGGACAATAACGCAATAAAAATTTACTAGTACAGAGAACAGAAACAAAAGACTTAAATGAAAGCTATGTAACGATCTCCAGAATAAGGGGTGAATCAAGGACCAAAATACAGAAACAGTAACGAGAATGGTATCAATGAGAAAACAAAGCAAAATTGTAGGGATTAAGCTAAAGTACACATCAGAGAAAAAATTTTACCTTTAAAAACATATATTTAAAATATGAAAACATAACATTAATTGATCATGGAATATTTTTTTAAATTAGAAAATTGGCAAATTAACAAAGCCAAAAATAAAAAAAAAAACTCAAACCCAACAACCACAAAAAACCTTGAGCCTTAAAGGAGAAACTGATAAAATGAAATAAATGGACTATAAAATTACAAAACAATGGTTTTAAAGACTGACAAACATTATGACCATATAACTTTCTTGACCAAAGAGAGAAATCAAATTACTGAATTAAAAGTGAACATAGTTTTATGATAGAAAATATTGGAATTTAAAGGAAATAATAAGCTTAAAATACCCCAAGTAACAAAACAACACACAGAAATTTTATATTTTTAATGCAATCTCAGTAAGAAAAAAATGAACTACCCACTACGTATGTATGTATGTATGTGGGGTGGGATTGGGGAGAAGGGTGTTAAGAACACTGGTTCAGATGGATTCATCAGTGAATTTTATCAAATGTTTAAATATATCAATCCATTAACAAGTATTGATTAATGCCTATTATGTGTCAGTTACTGTGATAAGTGTCGGTGACATAAAGACAAAAATGAAGCAGTTCTTGTTTTTATATTCTAATGGGGAAAACATCACAAACATATTTATCTATATAGAAGATATACAAAAATTAAATGCAGAGTAACTCTGGAGGGGAAGGCACTATCTGCTTGAGGAACGTGGAAGGATAAGGCAGGCAAGTTCTCCCAGTTGAGTCTTAGAGGAAAACAAAAATTCCAGGAAGTTGGAGGTAAGGAGAGAGCATTCCAGGCACCGGTGATGGGTAATACAAATGCAAAGAGAATGGAGTTGGAGTGTTTTGTTTGAGGAATAGGAAGGGAAACAGTTTTCCTGGACCATAAAGTACATAAAGGGGAATAATTTTTAATAAGTAAATTTTAGGAAGGGCATTAGAATATATTAAAATATATTATATTAGAATATATTAAAACATAGTATATATTATATGCATAATATAATACAAAAATATATTATATTAGAGTATATATTAGAATATATTAAAATATACTAATAATGAATAATATGGCTGGAAAAGTCACAATGTGAAAACCTTAGAAGTCCAAATAGAGGAGTTTACATTTAATACTAGAGGTGATAAGGAGCCACTGGGTCTATCAGGTGAGGGAGTGACATAGTTAAGCTTGTACTTTCAAAAATTACTTTGACAATTGTGTGGAAGATGGAGTGGAGCAGAGAAAGACTAGAGGCAGGGAGATTAAATAGGAGACTTTCAATGAGTCAGGGAAGAGGTGATAAAAGCCTCAACTAAGATGATAGCTGTGTGAGTGGAGAGAAGGATCATAAGTTAGGTGTTATGGGGCAGCTAGGTGGCGCAGTGGATACAGCACCTGCCCTGGAGTCAGAAGTACCCGAGTTCAAATTTGACCTCTGACACTTGACACTTACTAGCTGTGTGGCCTTGGGCAAGTCACATAATCCCAATTGCCCTGCCTTTCCCCGCGCTAAAAAAAAAAAAAGTTAGGTGTTATGGAAATGGAATCAACAAAATTTTGCAACTG
This sequence comes from Pseudochirops cupreus, assembly GCA_028627135.1. Taxonomy (NCBI): domain Eukaryota; kingdom Metazoa; phylum Chordata; class Mammalia; order Diprotodontia; family Pseudocheiridae; genus Pseudochirops; species Pseudochirops cupreus. The sequence goes on from CM053583.1 coordinate 324,615,798, forward strand.
ATTTGCTATATAAGATGACAATGAAGAATCAATGATGAAAACAAGGTTGTATATTTGGGTAACTGAAAGGATGTTGGTGTCCTTAACAGTAAGAGGGGAATTTGGAAGTTTGGAAGCAAAATTTTTTGGAAGCAAAATTTAGTGAGAAAGGCAATGAGTTCTGTTTTGAATGTGTTGAGTTTAAGATGTCTATAGGACAGTCAATTCAAATCTGTTTAATAGATAATTGTGAAGTATGACTGGGGTTTGGGAGAGAGACTAGGTCCTGCATTTAAATACTTGAGATTCATATGTAAAAAGATCTGATCCAAAAAGAGCTACTTCTGTCACCAACCAAGAGAGTGGAGAGAGAGAGAAGAAGCAATAGGATAGACTGCCTTGGTAGAATTGATGATGGCTAAGCAAAGGAAAATTGTGAAAAATGGTATGACAGGCAGTAGAAGAACCAAGGGAAAGAAATGCTATGAAAACTCAGAGAAGAAAGCGCATCAAGGACAAGAGGGTGGTCAACAGTGCCAAATATTGTATCAAGATCAGAAAGGATGAAGGCTGGAAAATGGTCATTAGATCTGACAGTTGAGACATCATTAGTGATTTTAGAGATAGTTTCTGTTGAGTGATGAGGTAAATCAGAGCACAGAGAGTTTAGAAGAGAGTGAGAAGAGTGGAAGCAGAGGCCCAAGTGCTGATAGCTTTCTCATTGTTTGGCTGCAAAAGGGGGAGAGATATAGTATGACAACTAATGGGGATGGTAGATTCTACTGAGGTTTGCTCGTTTGTTTTAAGATTATCTTCATAAACATTTGGGAAAGAAGTACATGTGAAGAGACTAATGACAGGAAGATGATGCAGAGGGAGGAAAAGAGAAAAGGATGGTGAGTAGAAGGTCCAACTTTTCATCAAGTAAGGAATGAAGAAGGAAATAATGGGAGATAAAGCCAAGTAGATGTGAAATGAAGAGGAGAGAAGATAGCAATATCAGTAAATGGTCTTAATGTAAAGGTCCTCTGCTGATAATGGGAGAATATTGTGGAAACCAGAGGAGAGAAAAAAAGGTTTTAAACAGCCACATTGGTAAGTGGGATAAAGAATCAATTAAGGAGTAAAAGAATTATCTTGCTATAATGCCAACCTAGAGGAAAGCAATTAATATTATGCTTCAAAAATAATTTTCAATAACTGAGAAAGAAAATATGCTACAAATCCTTTTATAGGCCAAACATTGACTTAATATCTGAGTCAGGGAGGGATAAAGTAGTTAAAGTGAGAGAGTCTAATTTTTCCAATGAATATTAATATAAACTTTTTATTGAAAATCGTCTCAAAAAAGACCAAGGCAATGTAATTTTAAAATTCACTATGATCAAAACGGATTCATATCAGGGAAGAAATGATGGTTCAATATTAGGAAAATAATCAACACATACTAAAATAAAAAGAGCAAGTATCATATGATTATAAGGGCATAAAATACTTTCGTGAAAATACAACATTAATTTAGCTCAGGTAAAAACACAACCATATAAAGAACTTTTAAACATGAAAAAGTATGTATCTAAATTCAAAGTGTAGCATTATTTTCAATGGAGAAACACTGGGAGCTTTTCCAATAAAAAGGTAAAACTTTGCCTACAATGATTTGATGTAGCTCTGATTTTAAATACTAGTGATAAAAATAGGGCAAAGAAATTTATACAATGCATAAAAACTGGCAAAGAGGATACAAAACCATCTATATTTGAAACATTATAATATTTTACTTATAAACCACTAAACAATAAACAAAGGTACTAAGACAATTTAATAGCTTCAATAAAGTGGTAATATATAAAATAAATCCACAAAAAAAAAAATCAGCATTTCTGATCCAAACCAGGAGGTAATGAAAGAATGACAAATCTTACCTACAAAATACATTAAATATATGGGAATCAGTCTACCAAGACAAACATAAGACTAATACAAATACAGTTACAAAACTTTTCACAGATACAAAATGGCTTAAATAATTGGAGGTATATTCATTGTTCAAGATTGAGCTATGCCAGTAAAACAATGATAGGACTTAAACTAATTTACTGGCAGTCAAAACTAATTAGTACTAGTTTAAAAATATAAAAAAGAAAAGAAAGGCTGATCAGGAGCCCAAAGTGCTATAAACTCAAATAAACTTCTGGGGTGGGGATGAGGGAGCAGAGGGGAAGGACTCTCTGTTTAAAAAAAAATGCTGGCAAATTTAGACACAAGTTTTAAAGTAAATTGTTTTAGACTTGCAACTTTTATCATATACTACAATAAACAGCAATTAAATACTTGACCTAAATATAAAATGTCACATCATTTAAAAATGGGAAAATAGAAGGAAGTACTTTTCACAACTATGGCTGAGGGGAGAATTTTTTACCCCCTACAAGCAAGGGATCAAAGTGATCATAAAGGAGAAAATAAAAAAAAAGATATATCACATAAAATTAAAGGGTTTTTTGCATGAACAAAAAAAAGAAAAAATAACAACTGAGAAAAAAAAATCCTTTCAGTATGTGTGTATACACATACACCACTACACATCCATACACACAAATATACCACTATATATGTACACATGTATATTTTAGATATAAAATAACAGCATGTTTACATATATACATATGTTCATATGTGTGTGTGTGTACATATAAATGACTATGAGTAATTTCCCATTAGCTAAGCAAGCAAAGGATAAAAATTTTTAAAAATAAGAAGGAAAATATAATTTTTTTTTGAAATTAATGCCAAGAAGAAACACACATTAAAAAGAAAAACCTCTGACGCCTTACCTGACGCCTAGCAAATGAGCGAAAACGGCAGAAATTGTCAATAGTCAGTGCTGAAGGATCTATGAGAAGGGCACAATAACACCGTGTCAAGGGAGCATTAACTTGGCCCAACCATTCTAAAAAAGAATTTGATCACTAAACCACACAGAAAGCTAGTCTTCATATGTCCCAAATATCCCAAATGCATTTTTTTGAGAGAGAGGAAGGGAAGAAAGAAGGGAAAGAAAGAAAAAAAAGAAGGAAAGAAGGAAAGAAAGAAATCAGTGCCTATTGGTTGTAGAGTGACTGAATAAATAGTGGTATATTAACTTAATGTACCTTAAGAAATGAGGAATATGAATTAATTCAGAAGAACATGGGAAGACTCATATGGATTGATGTAAAGTTAAGGAAAACTAGGGAGAATAACATATACACAATGATAGTGTAAATGAATAGAGCTTTAGAATCTAATTTAATGCTGAGCAATTAAAATTGACCATGCTTGGCCCTAGAGAAAAGACAACCTCTTCTTTTAAGTACAGAGGTAGGAGACTAAGAATGAAGAATGATGACAAGAGCATTCTATTTGCTTTCTCCTAACTGTTTTTCTTTGTTAAAAGGTAAGGCTCATTTTGTATGCGAGAATAAATCTCCAAAAGTCACCTCTACCAAAGTTCAATCCTGATGCCTTACTGTGGCATAGAGGTGACCCAGGGTTCTCAAAGGCTATGCCAGTGAACTGCTAACTCTTAACAGGTCTTCAAGTATGGTCTCAGGAACAGGCTGCCTCTGTTTCCAAGGGCCCCTCTATCCATTGAGTAGCACACCAATGATAGGTAGCCACTTGATGATTACATTTTTATGGACTTGGCAATGTATAAAAAAAAAATAAAAATAAGAAAATGTCCCTTAATCCTGTGCAATCTCCTTCCATTCCTGAAATGATGGTGGCAAAGTGGTAGGAAATAGGACAAGCTGTCCTAAGATAACAGTTTTTAGACTATCAATAAACTTTGATTTAACCATTAGTGCTAAAAAAAGTGAGATGTTTATCCAGTATACTACACATTGTTGAAGAAGTAGAATCATATTAATCTTGACGATCTTGCCATAAATGAAACCATAAGAAAGGAAGAAGTTGCAACTAAATAGAAGGATAGCACACAGGTACTCCTTGGAGAAACAAAGAGAGGAAATAGCAGAGTGAGTTTTATCCTTTGTAAAAAGAAGGGTAATGGATGACTTGTAGCAGTATCATCTCATTTAATAGAAACAAATGAAGACAAAACTACATTTGGAAGCGAATATCATAATTCCAGAAGTGCTTAGAGAGTGTGATAGGAATATTGTCAATCAACATCTCCCTGCAAACCTCACAAAACTTGGGTTGGGCTAGTCTTTTGCCAAAAGACCACAAAATCTGTCCCTGAGAATTCCTTGACCTGAGGGCCAAGCCTCAAACTGCAAGTCCCCTTCATGAAGCTTTCTGGTATCCTCTGGCCATGGCCAGACATTGACAAGGCTTCTTGGTCACCCAAGTGCATAAAAAGTCCCACTTATTTGAAGTCAAGGACTTTCTAACTTGGCAATTGTCCCAAGATAGCATGAGTCATCATTACACCCTGCTCTGATGGCCAGATGCATTTCCATATAGAGACATGGGGGAAGAGGTAGAGTATCTACCCAAGCTAAAGGCCAGTCTATTCAAATTAAGTGTTGGAGTATCTTTGTTCAATCTCCTTTCTATGCTATGTCTAAGTAAACCTTTTTGTTAACTGTTGAATGACCTAAGAATGCATCATGTAATCAAAACTGAATTAACCAATACCTATCAGAATACGGTCTGCCTTAATACAGAGTGATAATATAAATAGCACTGAAATGCTTAAAAATGGGAAAAGCAGCTGTGCTGGATGAATTATAAAGAAAAGAGATGATAATGGAAGTGATAAAATTTTGAGGGTACTTTGAGGACACAAAAAGTAAGTATCTAAAATAAGGAAAAGATATAAGTGATGTGGAAAAAAAATCTCAGGCTTTATTAATTCCCCCAAAAGGTAACTGATAAAACATCAACTATTAACCTATATGCCCTCTGTTCTATCTATACAAAATCTTTATGAGAGTCATCTACATATGATTAGAGAGCATCTTTGATGAAAGTATTAGTGGGGAATAAGCAGACTTTCCCAAATGATGTTCAACCATGAAACACAGGAGTATACATAGGGATATGTAGGCTTGCCAAAGGTATTTGCTCTTGGGATAGAGAAGATTCATCACAGAGACTAGCACTAGGAGGGACTCCCAGTAGATGGCAAGATCCCATAGCTGTTTCTGTTGGCAGAGGACACTGCATTGATTGCATCAAGCCCCATGGCACTGCGGAGCCTCCTGGAAAAGATGTGTAATCACTCAAAGGAATTCAGCCTTTCCATTCACACAGGAATGACCAAATGATTCTTGAAGAACATCTATTGGTCCAGATTTCAATAGGTATTTTAACACTCCTATGGAGCTTGTCCAATCGTAGGTATATATGAGATACAATATAGATGGACACTAAGCTTGACCCAGAATTGAAAAAGAAGGAAAAGGGATGGTTGCTTTAATGAAATTACAAATTTACTGATCCCAAGCTATCTATAACAGCTAAAACCCATCTTTTCAATTTGTGGTTATTGTTGTTCAGATATTTCAGTCATGTTTGACTCTTCATGACCCCATTTGGTATTTTCTTGGCAAGGACACTGGGGTGGTCTGCCATTTCCTTCTCCAGCTCATTTTATAGAGGAGCAAACTGAGGCAAACAGGGTTAAGTGACTTGCCCAGGGCCGCACAGCTCATAAGTATTTGAGACCAGATTTGAACTTAGTAAGATAAGTCTTCTTGATTCCCGCCCAGGCACTCTATCTATTACATCACCTAGCTGCCCATCTTTTCAATACCAACATTTTACTGTGTTGCAGTGTGTTACGGAAAACTAAAACATCACTGCTTCCTAAGAACTAAGAATGACTGTCTCAAAGATGGCAATGGAAAGGTGCATAGTGAGTGTGAGAAAATTCTAGTGTATAATTGAGAAACTTTAAAGAACTGAAATAAGATGTCATCAAAGCATGGTAGGATTGCAAGAAAAGATAAGCTGGTCTTGTGCTAAGGGTGAAGGATGGCCAGAGTGCTCCACTGGTACCTTGATAGTATTGCAATAAAATGAGGAAGTACTCCAGAATGTTGGGTAGACCTTGAGCCAAAACTTTGGAAGGACTGGGACACTAGTTCCACAGGATGAACAAATATTGATAGATTACAATAAGCATCTTTGCAGGGAACTCCCAATTTGGTGAAATCACAAATCCATGAGTATTATTATTTTTTTTTACTTAAGAGACAACACCAATTAAGAGTAAGGTATCATCATAGAAAAATGGACTACTAGAAGTCCATAAATAGTAAAATGAAACTTGGAAATTAATTGAAAGGCTATATGAAAACAAATATGGGGCGATTATTTTCAAGGCATGGGAAAATGACCCACTGACAATGATCTATTACAATAGAATCCTTTTTCATCAACTGACATATACATAATACACACAGACATACACACACATTTAATGATATCATGCAAGAGATGCTATTAAAGTTACACCTAGAGTTACACTTTTATTCCTGTCCTGCTGCCTCAGATCTATCTCACCAAAATTACTTATTATGTGCTTCATTCAACCACATAGTTTATGGGCCAAAAAAAAGCTTTCAAAAGACAAAGAACATTTATTTCTAAATTTGTTTTGAAATGGCTAAAAAGTTAGCATTCTGCAGTAAATCACTTGTTCAAATTTCGTTTGGTAGAAAAAAAAAACAACAAAATAAATGTGGACTACAATTTCACATTTTTATTTTATGCAATGCTTTCAACGCTGCATACATTACTAAAAGCACAAAAATAGATACAGTACTATCAAATTGTAAAGAATACCAAATTGATATCATTATACTGTATAATGTCTTCCAAATATCAGAGACTTTAAAAAAATTGTCTTGCATAATCTTTATGAATTAAGTAATGCAATAAGTATTTAATATGTTTTTAAAAACTATTTTCATTCTAAATTAGGTCCTATTTTTCATAGGTTGACATCAAATGGGGTGGCCATACCTTCTCTCAAATCATCCTACTATGTTTAATTACATTACTACGGATTTGATGGGGTCTGACAATTATATTCTTTCTCATGTTAAGGAAACTAAGATGAACGATTAACAATTTTTTTTTCTGTTCCTCTCACATATGACAGAAATTTCATCTGAACTTTGCATTTAAAAAAATACATAGCTTTCATTCTCCTCATGCACTACAGATGGAGCTTATTTACTTTCAAAATATATGGAAGTCTGACATCAGTGAGCATAAGGCAAATCAAGGTTATAGCTAACCAGGCACAGCTGTGATTGGGGCACATTACTGAATTTCCTCACTGAAACTGCCTCCTAGGCCTAGTCTATCCCTTAACTCAAAGAAAAAGGATAAATGAAAGCTCTCAGTTTAGCCCTTTCCTTCTTCTAGTACAAGAAACAATACAATCACAAAGCAATTTTGAGAAGGAACAGTACTAGGTCAGCTTTTTACCACTTAGGGAAAGTGGGCCATTAAGGTGGGGAACTTGTTCAGTGGAGGTTGGGGGTTAGGGAAAGAGTGAGCTAGTTCACAGCTGTATTTAGTCTACAGATTGCTGGGAAGGGATTCTGGCCAGGAAAAAACAAGGATAGGGAGAGACAAGGAAAGGAAAGCTCATTTGAAGGGACCTACAGCAGTAAGAGAAGGTGGGATGAAGAAGTGAAGTTTGGGTCATAAGGTTCCCCCACACTCTGCTGCCCTTTACCACAAATCCCTATCTTCTTTATGGCCCTTCTCTATTTCTTCTCTTCTCCTTGCCCCCACCCTTCTTTTCTTTGGCTTAGCCTGTGAGTCTAGCTACTCAATCTATTCATTTAATTAACTTGGTTCAATATTCCCTTATTGCAGGATGCTCCTTTTATAGCCTAAATTTACTATCATTTAGCAAATATAGGCTCTTCTTCTAAAGCCACTCTTCCTTGGCTAAAATAGAAACAGCTCTAAAGAAGAATATATAAACTGGAAGAATATGGAAACTTCTCAGAAGTAACTATCTTTAGTATTGTTTGATGCAACAACAACAACAACAACAACAACAAGACAAAACTCAAGCAGAGATCCCTATTCAAGATGATGGCAAATGCTCAGCCTCTACTAACTCTGGGCAAATATGCAATTTAGCCAAACTCCATGATCTGGCCAATGCAAACACTGAGAAAGTTCTATTTCAGTTGCACTTAAAAACAGGCATGAATCCCTACAAAGGTTACATGGATGTTCCAGCAATAGTGAGATTCTGCTGTTCCCTAATATGACAAAAGTACACAAAATGACCAATCTTGATTGGATTATTTTTTTTTTACTCCTCCATAGTCTGACAAGTTATTGGCAAATGATCAAAATCAAAAACCCAATGTCGCTAGGAATGGAGAATGTCTTCATAGATGAAGAGACTCTTTACCTATCATTTGGAGGAACAAACCTTTCTGAAAGAAATCTGACCACTGGGATGAATTTAATGATGAGTGAGATTTTTGTCCCCATTAGTTTTCAGAGTTCACAGGTAAGTGGCAAATCAGTCTCGGCAATGACCTTGATTACTAGTAGATAATGTCTTTCTTTCTCAATTACACATACATTTTCTCTTTGCTTGTCACCTCTTCCATTCATTGATTTAAGATTCAATAAATATTGAGTTGCCAACTAGGTAGAGAGCACTCAACTAAGGGAGATTTAAAGTTTAGATAAAACAAGGTTCCTGCCCTCCCAGGGCTGACAGCTTAGCTGTAGATTAACATAACAGAACAGGTAATTGTAATGCAGAATACTGCATAAGTACATCAGAGAAGTAGGAAACAAAGTTCTATGTGAAGTCTAAGGGTAAATGAACAGATCTGAAAGATGAAGGAAGAAGGCTTCAAGGAGGAAATATTTGGTATGAAGTGACTGGTATAGGGTAAGTACTTAATAAATGTTTGTTGACTGCTTCATTGATTAAAGTATAGGCAGGAATTTAACAGGCAAAAACTGAGATGTAGAGGAAAATGGGAGCAAAATCATGGACATAGGAAAGCACAGGGCACGTGTGAGGGGCAGAGAGTAGACTAGTTTAACCAGGGCATGGAACATGTAAAGGTAAACAATACAAAATAAGAATGGAATAGAGCAGAGTCATGTCAGACAGTGGATATCTTGAATTTCAATCAAGCAAGGTTAAGCTTTATGGGATGGGTAATGAGGAGTCCCTGAAAAACTTTGATTGGAGGAATGCCATGATCAGTTCTATGTCTTAGAAATATGATTCTGGGTAGTTGTGTGAAGAATGGATTGAAACCAGAAGAAACACAGGCATAAAAATACAGTCAGGAAGTGATTGCAAAAGTGCAGGTCAGTGCACTTCATTCTATCTATATAGGAAAGTCAACCACAAAGCGAACCCAACATGCATTGTTATTTGGCAGTTGTTGCTCCTAGGTAAAAATTTACCCCAGAGACCTAGGATCTGTGACTTCCACAGAGATTACCTGGGGCTGCCACATTGGTAATTTAGTAAAAGCTGATAGAATGTCAAGGCCCAACATTACTTCCATCCTGAAGATAAGTGGCAGTTAGGTAACCAGGTATCATTACAACACTGGAGCACTTAGCAGAACCCTAGGAAAATTGAAGGGGTGAGCACTGTGGGTAGAAGTATGGTAGTCAAGGAGGACCTAATTTGTGAAACTTATTCTAGACGAAAAAGGTCTATGTAAAACTCTGTAGCAAATGCCTCTACAAGGTTCTCATTATTTTTCCACCTTTTAAGAGAAAAAGGCTAGTCTAGTTCCCATCTATTCAAAGCAGTGGCCCCTAGAATCTACGTAAATCCTGGCATAAATACCTAGTCATCCCTCTGAATTCCCAGAATTGACTCTTCATTCACGCAAATTCCAGGTTTTTTCTCTCCCAGTAATGACTAAGGATTGAGTTAGAATATTAAAGGACTCTTCTAGACTGGGTTGGGTCTGCCCAATCCAGTAGAGTTCTAGAGTTAGACTCAAGGTATAATATTCATTAGGACATTCACCTAATCATGAACCAATTTGGTAACTGGTTAGATACTTAGCTAAGTAATATTCATATTACAATTCTTGCCTACTTTTTCTTTGTTTATCCTTCTCAAAATATGATTAGCACTATTCGTAAGTCTTTGGTCCTAGAGAATCCAAACTTAAAGACCAAGTCAATATTAATCACTTACAACTCTAAGGTCCTCTCATCTTCAACTGTTCCTCATGTACTGTAAGGAGATGGATGACACAAACCATAAAAAAAAGAATAAGTCCTTATTTTAGTCATATCTTTGAACTAAGGAGATAAACATTCCAACCAATGGAACAAATACAACAATCAGTCAACCAATATTTAATAAGAGCTTACAACATAGAAGGCATTAAACCAGGTTCTAGGAAGATAAGATAAGGATAACAAAATAGTTAATGATAGGTCCTCTCAGGTTAAGGAGCTCACATTACAGATTCACCTTTCTCTTCTTTGAAACATGAAAGATCCACCTTTCTCTTCTTTGAATATCACTACTCACTCAATGCTAGCTAAGTAATATTCATATTACAATTCTTGCCTGCTTTTTACACATGAAACTAATGGCACACATGGAGTCAGGATACAGTCAGTCTTATACCTGCCTGTCTGAGCAATTTTATGAAAGCTGTTTTGAAGTTCTTTTTAAAAAATCTGTGCTAAAGACCTTATAATAATTTGTCTGGCTTTCCAAAGCAGTATAAAATGCTCTTAAAACTGTCAAGAAAGTGTAATTTGTAGTGACTTAATAGCACTTTGTTTCATGGTGACTTTTATTTGGCCTAAGAAATATAGTTGCACTTCTAGGTGAGGCTAGTCAAAGGCTTAAATTTGAGTCCTGCCTCTGACACTTTGCTAGTTGCAGTGATTATAGGCAAATCATTTCATCCCTCCCTAAGCCTTAATTTTCTCATCGCTTTTTAAAAATGGGGATGATAATCTTTTTTAAAAAATCTACCCTTCAACATTGCTGTGAACATAAAGTACAAAATGCCATATTAAATAGAAGCTATTAGTATATAATAAATTAGATATAGAAGAGTATAAGTGGGGAAAATTCTGGGTCTCTTCTTACTTTTTAGAAAGGTTTGCAATGAGAAAAAATATCACCACTAAACATATATTGAGTACCTAATACAATTCAAAGGCAGCTCTAAAGTCAATAAAATAGGAAATGCAGTCAAGATGGCAGAGTAAGAGGAAGAGATATATAGCCCAGCTACTCCCACAACAACTCTGATAACAATCTAGGAAGGAAACCACAATCTAAGAAGTTGGTTGTCCTTCCAGCCCAAGATTTAAAAAAAAACAACAACAACTTATAGGTAAGGATCAAAGCAAAAACTATGGAATAAAAATGGTCATATCACATAGAATTCCAAACTGGGCAATACTCATGAGCTGATCACAAGATCAGCTCTTGGCCTAGGCCAGCAGCATAGGGCCTTGAGCATGGAATGGGGTAACTCAGTGCAGATTATGGACTCAGTCCCCTACTCAGGGCAGCAGGACAGAAAGGTTTCCTAGAAAGACTAATATCACAGACTCATTCCCAAAAGAGCTCCTGGCTAGGTCAATAATACTTGGTTGTCCACAGCAGATTCCAGGAAGGATAAGTAAGCAAAGAAAAAAAAAAAAAACGATAAAGAGCTACTGTTAAGTCAGAGATGACTAAGACACATACTCAGGAGAATAATTCTGAGATACCTACAAGCAAACTCTCAAAGCAAAATACAACTTGCCCACAGGATCAATTAGAATTCCTTGAAGAAATAATGCAAGATTTTAAAATGAGTTTTAAAATGGCATTATAAATAAAATGGAAACAATAGAGAAAGGAATAAGAAAAGAAATGAACACTATGAAGGAATGACTTAGAAAGCAAATTAACAACTTAGCACAAATATAATACAAAAGTACTCATCCAAGTAAGAAAATCCCTAAAATCAGAATGGAAGAAATGAAAATTAATGACTCATTGAGAAGTATTAAAACAAAGTCAGAAGGTTAAAAAAAACAAAAAGAAAATGTAAGGTACTTTCCATTAAAAACTGACCTGAAAAACAAATCAAGGAGAAATGGTTCAAGAATCATTGTGTTATCGGAAATCCATGATCAAAAAAAGAGCAAGGATGTCATATTTCAAGAACACATGAAAGAAAACTGCCCAGCTCTCTTAGAACAGTGAACAAGCTGAAATTAGAAAGAATCTACCAATAACCACCTGAATCTACAAAATGAAAACTCCCAGAAACATCATATTCAAAATCTAAAGCTTTCAGTTGAGAAAAAGAAAAAATTGCAAAAAGGCAGAAATACATAAGAGCACCAAGGAAGGTAATTAAGGATATCACACAAGATTTAGAAGCAATAATTATAAATGAATGGAAAACATGGAATATGATATTTGAAAAGGCAAAAGAACAACAAAGAATAACTTATTCAGAAAAACTGAATATAATCCTATTGGAAATTAAAGGGGAAGGGAATGGACCTTTAATGAAACAGCAGACTTCTAAGTATTTTTGAAGACTATAACTGTCTCAAAACAGAGAGGAGAAAGGGGATAATTATACAAGCATATCTTAAAATCTATGATGTCAGACAGGGATCACAGAAGTAGTCAAATAAAATTGTGGGTCTATGAGTGATTTTTGTTACATTTTGATGACATTAGGAAAAGAACCAAGAATCAAAAAAGATTGAATAAAATATAACATATTATGCAAGAACTATACCCAGCATTGTTTTAGTGTACAATTACAGGAGGTAAAAACCTAACTTGATACCTGTTCATGTGAAAAGTACCTGTGTGTGTCAGTTAACCATATAGTCAATATGAATAAGCAATGGCCTATTTTAAGGCTAATAGAAAAATATACATCTTGAGTCAAATTATTTTTGCATGTGGAATACTGTGTCCTGTTTTGTGTACCATATTTTTAATGGGACACTGGTAAATTAAAGTGAAGCCATTGGAAAGTAACCACAATAAGGAGGATTCTGAGAAATGAGTCATAAGTGGAATAGTTAAAGGAGTTGAAGATGTTTATTCTGGAGGAGAAAATTTAGGAGATTTTAGAAGAAGATAATTTCATGGTAACTTGTTAGAATTATTGAATACTACTTTAATCTGGCTATGAGAAGAACTAAGTAAAAGTTGCAGGGAGATCAATTTCAATTCAAAATAAGGAAGAACTTTCTTACCATTAAAGCTGTTCAATGGCAGAACAGGTTTGCCTTGAAAAATAGTTTCTGTCCCTAGCAGTGTTCAAGCTAGGGATGTATAACCATGGGTTATTATCGAAGGGATTCCCATACTGTGTCAGAAGCTCAACTTTAAGGGTCTGTGATTTCATATTGCCTTCTACGAATTACAGTGGTTTTGTGGGTAGTGCTAATATTTTATCAGGCACGTATGGCAACAAAGTGAAATGGATCAACTGTAGCCATTTTTAACTGTGTGCCCTTAGTTCAAATTCCCACTCTTCTAGACACATACCCATTTGAAGTAGGTAATAGTGTGATTCAATTTTCAAATGCCAAAGGAAAAAAGTTTCTCCCTACAAAAAGGTATCAATAACTTGATGAAGTTTATGAGATAAAAGATTCAGTTAACTGAATGTTTCCATTCAGTTAATGTAACTAATTAATTCTTTACATCAATTGCTTGAAATTTATCCCAGGGTAAGTTATCTATGGGAATAAAGGCAGAACATCAGTGATGCTACTCAGTAAAATGCTAGAACCCTACATTTCACTTGAACAGCAATAAAGAGCTAGTCTCTATGACAAATATTTGAATTCATTAAGAGATCAAATAAAAACTTAGCAATGTTGCTTTTTAAATACATAATAATAGTTAAATTGTATTAAAAGTAATATCACAGGATTATATGATCATAGACTTAGAGCAAGAAGAAACCTTACAGGTTATCTAGTCCCCAAACCTCACTTTACAGATAAAGAAACTGAGGACTAGACATGTAAATTGACTTGGCCAAGGCTACAGAGGTAAAAGCATAAATTTATCTGGGGGACAACTTCCTTGGCTTTCATAACTAGAAAAGGCCACCTTAGATTTCTTTCTCTTAGAGCAACAGTCCTCAACCTGTGGGTTATGTTCAATCTGTAACAATGAAAATACATCCTGCATATCAGATAGATTCACAACAGTAGCAAAATTACAGTTATGAAGTAGCAACAAAAAAAATTTTATGGTTGGGGGTTACCACAACATGAGGAACTGTATTAAAGGGTTGCGGCATTAGGAAGGTTGAGAACCACTGTCTTAGAGTAAAAGGTAATTAAATGAACATATGTGGTATTACATGATGGGTGCGCATACTGCTCTACCAAGCAACTTCTCAAATAGAATACTTTCAAGGAAAAATAATGAACATGAAGCTAAATAGCCAGGAGGTTATGTTAGTCAGTTTGGTATAGTTGAAAGCACCAAAGTTATAGCCAGAAAATCTCAAACCAAATCCTCATTGTCATCTTATGCAAATTATTTCCTCTTTTCAGGTCTCAAGTTCCTCAATTATAAAATGAGGGGGTTAGGCTACATATAATCTGTATCCAGGTCTCTTTCATTTCAAAAAATGCTATAGTCTTATCTCTATGATATAAGGAGATGACTCATATGAAATAATTTTTTAAATGGTAAGGCATTCATTATGCAAACATATGGAATGGCAATGATGATGATGATGATAAAGGAACGTTTTGCTGGGAGATTTAGCAACAAGAACTACTAGCAAGAATGACAAAAATATTTAGGGTCATATTATCAGAAAGTATGTAGAAAAAGGTGAATTTTGTGTTGATCTGCCTACAGCATGGTATGTTTATATTTCTGATCCCAAGGAAGTTATTAACAATGCTCAAAATACAAAATGGTATTTCTAGAGAAGGAAAAAAGGCTCAAACACTGACTCTCCTCTCTCCAGGTTATTAGGGGAAATAAAATATTCTGTTAAAAAATAAAGAGGCTTCAATGTTAAAGACAAATAATGAGAACCTGCATTACAAAAGATAATGGAAAAAAGAAAGACCATTAAGCTTTGGGAAATAAAGTGATAGATCTCTTGCAAAAGGAAATAACTGGTCCCTCTAAAGAGAAAGAAGTTGTTTATCCTCTCTGGAATGATGATGTGACAGATAATATAAAGCAAGGTGATCATCTCGTAAGGGTAAGGGAAGAAGAGATAGATAGTTGTGTTTGTTTATTTCCTGTTGAGTGGTACTGAGACAATGTTGAGTTGACAATAGTAACTGAGAGAGGTCTGTAGTCTTGCTAAAACATCAAATGAATTGAGGATGTGATAGAGAATCATCCAAAATGTGTCAAACTCCTACCCGCTTCTGGTGATAGATGAGCACAAATGATACTCTCAAAAGGAATCTGGGAAATCTTGCCAAAGATACTGAACTCTTGGGCACGAAAAAGATCAGGGTACAAGTGGTGATTTCACTATTGCTATGAATCAAAAGCAAGTGATTAGGATAGGAAGGCAAGGAATAGAAAGTGAAAAACTAGCTATAACGATGGTGACAAAAATTATTTGGAATTTTGGGCCATTGCTAAAAAATATAAGAATTATTGGTTCTTGACCAGGGATGGAGTGTACTTAATAAGGGCTGGTCAAAAAATGCATTTGCCTGGAGTCCTGCAGAGTGGGAATTAAACTGCAAGGAAAGAAGTAAGAAAAAGCAGGCCTAAGGGATACCCACCAAACTAGACACTAAAAAAGAGTAGCTTCAATGTAAGAATAACAGCAATAGAAATCCTTGGAAATACACCAGAAATAAAAGTTAATAAAAGAGTTAGGAATGGAACCCATGGCCTCCGATGCCTCTAAACAAATGCACAAAGTCTGAATAACAAGTAATTTATAGAGTCTAATTCAAGAAAACAAATTTCATTGTGTAGTTAGTGCTGATATTTTGTGGGACAGGAACTGGAACATGACCCTGGAAAGGCAATATATTCCAAAGGAATAGGAAAAGGGTGAGAGGAAGCTGTGGAATACTGGTGCATATGAAATTATACTAAAAAGAAGACACTAAGAAATTGGGATGTAGAAGATAAAACATTTCAATGAGTATTGCATTAAGATCAACAGAGGAAGAAGAGGTGATATGGTCACTGGAGTGTACTTAAGATCTTATCTATTTCCTCCTCTCTGTAAGGAATTCAGCAATAGCTCACAAGCCTGGCACAGAGGCATGATATAGCAGTGATGGGAGAACTTCAATTAGGTGTATATCTGCTGGTCTACTCTCTCTGCCAAAAATAGCGAAACTAATAGTTATCTGGCTCACCTTAATGATAAATGATAAAGGATTTCATCCTTTGAAAATTGGAAGAACAGTGAGGGGAACAGTTATTCTGGATATGAGTCTTACAATTAAGGAGGGACTGGCTGGTGTGGAGTTGGGGGTAATATTGGGAACATTGTGGGGAATTGACCATTACACTTTAGAATTTGTGATAGGAAGAAGCTTAGCTATAGTCTGACCAGCACCCTAGATTTTTTAAAATGGATTTCAAAGAATTAAAAGTAAAGAGTGGTAGGATCAATTTTCTTATCTGTCAAATGAGGGGATTGGACTAGAAGACCCATACATTCCCTTTGAACACTAAATCTCTAATGCTATATACTCACTTAGACTAAATATTACAAGGGAATTCATTCTGAAAGGAATGAGAAGCTCTCAAGAATCTTACTCTGAATACACAAATATTGAGAATTCCAATGAGAAAAGTAAGGGAAGGTTGTCTAAAGAGACTAGTGTAAATGCAAAGGAATCACACACACCAATTTAGATTTTTAGGACACGTTAAGAAGATGGAAGCAAGGGGCCAGTAAGGGAGGATGAATTCAAAAGTGAGACGCAGTTCTGTACTCCATAGTGCCAGGAACACTAAAGTTCAGAATGAGGTAAGACTGTAAAGAGAGTGAAGGTCAGCAACAAAAAATATAAGTTATATTACAGGAAAGAGAATCAAAGAAAAGATGGAACTGTTGCTTGGGATGGATCACATAATAACAAAGGTCAATTGGTGATTTAATACATGGTGTCAAACGTGAATAGAAAAGGGGGTTATTGAAGTTTATTGAGTGTGGAGGGGGTAGGGAGGTGACATGATTGGATTAGCATTTTAGGAAAATCACTTTAGTCACTGAATGGAGGATGAATTGGAGTGGGGAAGAGACTTGAAGCAGGCAGACTTACCAGCAGCCTATCATGATAATCAAAATGTGATATGATGAATGCCTTCAGCAGAGTGGTGGCAGTATCAGAGGAGAAAAGGGGAGCATATCAGAGCCAGATGAACTGTATTTTAAGGTATGGGGTAAATGTTTATATGTAAGCCACTATCAGGGATCTCTGAAAGACTGTGGAGATTGTGAGAGAGCCCACAGAATTAAAATAGTATTTTTGTTGTTTTGTTTTGGATTCTTTCTAAGAGCAAAACACAGAGTCTGTAAACTACAGGCCAACAAGCCTGACAATGTTTGAGAATGTATTATTGAAAAAACAACAACTGGTTAGTAAAATATAGAGGAGGAAACAGAGATTACAAAGAACCAGCATGGTTCCATCATGGATATATCATGCTAGACTGACTTCATTTTTTTTTTCTGCCTTGGGTTACTATACAAGCAGATGCAGGGAATGCTATAGATTAATTAACAAATATTTTAGCATAGACTGTCTCTCATGCTATTCTTCTGGAAAAGATTGGAGAAATGTGGACTAAAAAATAGTACAACAAGATAGATTTGGAACTCATTTGGATAGCCAGACCTAAAGAGTGGTCATTACTAGTTTAATGACAAGTTATAAGGCAGTGTCTAACAAGATTCTAGGATCAATGTATGTTTGGCCCTGGGCTATTAACATTTTTAAAAGCAATGGCTTAGATATAGGCATAGATGGCATGCTTATTTCACAATTTACAAATGATACAAAGCTGAGACAGCTAAAACAAGTTACATGACAGAGTTAGGATGAAAAAAAATTTTCACATTGGGCCCAAATAATTAAAATAAAATTTAATGAATATAAAGTTGGATTCAAAAACTCAGCTTGAAAAGTGTTATAAGATAACTATATGACTAGTCAGTAGTTCATCTAAAAAAAAAAGATCTGGGACTTTTAGCAGACTGTAAGCTCAACAAGAATTAACAGTATGATACAGCAGCCAAAAAACAAAGAAAGTTCAAAATCTATGCATAAAGAAGCATGCAGTAGAAATGTCAAATATGTGACCCACAGAAATTCTGCCAAAGAATATTGAAACATGATTAGCAGATATTTAACAAAATAAATAAAAATACAATAAAACATGGATGATATTGAAATGTGACTAAGTTGATATGTGGCCTGCAGGGATCCTTATGTACAGTTTATTGACCCTGTTTCTATCTGATTTTGACACTAATGGGGTACAGGATTAAAGAGACAGTAGTTTTATTGTATTCTACTCTGATCAGATCTCATCTAGGACATAGTCATGGGCACCAAGTTTTAAGAAGGTCATCGATAAGCTAAAGAGCATCCATGGAATGGTAGAGAGGACGAGTAATGGTCCTGAGTTGATATCATAAGATAATCAATTGAAGGGCCTGGGTATGACAAGCTTGGAGATGAGAAGTCTTAGCAGGAATCCAAAAGCTGTCTTCAAGTTCTGAATTGTTTTTTTGTTTTTCGTCACAAGGAAGAAGAATTATAAGACTACCTCTCCTTCAAAAGGAAGAATTCAGGGTAGAGGCAAGTTTTGTCTATCGAGGGGAATTCATGATATTCTAACACGAGCAATATTGCTTTTGGATGACTCTTATTTTTAGGAAGTTTTTTCCTTTAGAGTCCATTCTACTAAGGTAGGTATAGGCACCCAGGTCAAACAGTGCATAAGATACTGGAGTTAGGAAACCCTGAGTTCAAATTCTGAGTTGATCACTCATTACGTGACTTTGGGTAAGTCAGCCTCTCTTCTCTTGGCCTCACATTCCTCATCTAAAAAAATAAGTATAATAATAGGACCAATCTGAGAGAGCTGTGAGGATGAAATGAGAATGCATTCATATAGTTGTTTGTATAACATCATTACGAAGTTAGACCATATCTAGAATTCTATGCTCAGTTTAGGGTTCCACATTTTAAGAAGAACATTAATAACCTGAAAAGTAAACAGAAGAGGGTGGTCATGATGGTAAGGGACTGAACGCTATACCCTAGGAAGAGTGGCTGAAGTAACTGGGGATAATTAGTCTGGAGAAGAGAAGACTTCATGAAAAATAGGACTAGCTTTCAAGTATTTGAAATGTTATCAGATCCCAGAAGGAAGAACTGTAAATGATGGGTAGAAGATGCTAAGAAGCAGATTTAGGGTAGATTTAAGGAAAACCTAACTAGAGTGATCCAAAACAGCTGCTTTGGGGAGGGAGTAGATGACTCCTCATTGGAGTTCTTCAATCAAAAGTCAGATGAGCACCATTAGATTGTAAGGTCTTTAAGTGCAGGGACGGTCTTCAGCATCTTTTTTATATTCCTAGCACTTAGTACAGTGCTAGGCACACAGATGATGCTTTTAATTGATTACTGGGTATATTATAGAATTTTTTTTTCTGGTACAGAATTGGTCTCTGAGGTCCTCCCTAACTGTGAGATTCTGTGATTGTTTACTTTTTATATACAACTATATATGTATATGCCATTTACTTTCTATATAAATGTGTTAAAAGTTTCTTACTCTCAAAAACTTAGCATTAATATATTTTATATTTTTAAATTTTAAAAATCCATCTACTTTTTGCTACTTCAACAACAAAACATGAAACATCAGCAATGCTCTGTGTATTCACATTCATTTTTGTTTTCTAGCTTTGCTACAGTATGTTGATTTGCTTTTAATCAAGACAAAAATAGAAAAAATCTTCTTTAAAAAAATCAGAAACTAAAGCAATGGAAGATTACAAACTCTTAAGTTTAAAGTATAAGAATCTTGATCTATCTTAGCAGCCGAAAAAGACAATAGTAGAGCCTAGGAGGTGTAAGTCAGTCATTTTCCCTCAAGTTGAAATGTATATGGACTTGAACCAAATTAGTCAAACTTATTGACAACATGACTCCAACCTCCCTTTCCAGACTTATTATACATTACTCTCCTTCACACATTTGATGATTCATTTAATTTTGCCTTCTTGCTGTTTCTAATACACAACATGCCATCTCCCATCTCTATTCCTTAAGTAGAATCTGTCCTTATACTCCCTCCATGCACTTTGTGATACAAGTGACGTTGGTTTTCCTGTTGTTCTTTGAACAAGATACTCCTTCTGACGCCAGTCCTTTTCTCTGTCTGCCCTTCATGACTGGAATGCTCTACCTCTTCATTTCTGCCTCCTGGATTCCCTGACTTTCTTTTAAGGCCCAGCCAAAATCTTACCTTCTACAGGAAATCATTCCTGTAGAATGTAGTCATTCCTGATCTCCCTTAATTCTAGTGCCATTCCTCTGTTGATTATTTCCAATTTATCTAGTATAGTTTGTTCATAATTATTTACACATTGTTTCCCCATTAGACTGTGAGCTCCTTGAGACTAGAGATTGTCTTTTTCTTTTCTTGCATTCCTACTGCTTAGCACAGTGCCTGGCACACAGCAGGAACCTAATCTTCATTGGCTGACTCTCTCCCCCACGCTTGAAGTGTACTCTTTCCTTCCCTTCACCTCTAAGAATTTCTAGTTTCCTTCAAAACTCAACTCCAGAGCCATATGCCTTCTAAATGAAACCTTCCTAATCCTCCCATTTACTAGTGTTCCCCCTCAAATCTTGTATTTATTTTGCATTATATTTTGAATATATTTATATGTATACACATTGTGTGCCCTCCCCCATACAATGCAAATTCCTTGAGGGCAGGAATAATTCCATTTCTCTCTTTGTATCCCCAGAACTTAGTGCATAGAAGACACTTAATAAATGGTTTTTGACTGAATGATTAAAATGCTCCTCATTCATGTATGCATTACTTTATTTATAAAATGCAACTTTGAATATTATAGATATTTACTACCCATTCAAAATACATGTATGGTAAGGGAAAATTTCTTCATTAAAAAATTGTGAATTACCACCAAAAAGTACTTAATTAAAATTTGAATTTCTTCAAGAGGGTTAATTTGACCCATATTATATTCAAATTCATATAATAATACACTGATCTTGTTTCATATCTGGAGTGTCAAAAATATTTTAAGCATACTTTAGGAGTGATGGAAATAATTCTCACCAAGGAAAGAAGGAATTTTAAAAAAAATCACAGTGATATCAAATGAGATACTTGTAAAGTACTTAAGCACATTGCCTGGGACATCATAGGAGATATTTGTTTATTTCCTTCCCTTCCCTATTCTCCCAGTCACCCTGATTTAAAACCCAACAATCTTTGACTCTTCACTATCCTTCATCTCTTATATTTAATATGTCATTGAGTACTTCTTATTCTTTGTTAGACACATTTCACACTTGTCTCTGTCCATTCTCATTCTCAAAACCCTATGTACAGACCTTCATTCATCTGATGCCTGAATTGTTCTACTTGCCACCTAATTTCTCTGCTTTATTCATTTTATACTCCACCAGCTTCATCATTGACTTAGCTTAAGCATTATCATAAAGGCTTAAGCATTAAGCCTTTCCTGGTCTCACCATCAGTTAGTGCATCACCTCCCCAAACTATTTGGTTTGCCTTCACACACACACACACACACACACACACACACACACACACACACACACACACACACACACACACACACACACACACACACAGTGGGGGGTATGTGTGTATATATCAGTATATATACATACGTATATGTGTGTATATGTGCATAAATATATGCATGTGTATGTATCCATATAAATATGTCTCCCTGTTTGAATCTAAGCTCCTTGAAGGGACTAGTTCACTTTTGCCATTGTTTGTATTTCTAGTGTTTAGCACAGAGTCTGATTGGCACTAAAGGGGAAATAAATGCTTCTTGATTAGCTGATGAATTGGTCTTTTCATCTTTTTTTGTGGGGGAGTGGGCTTCAGCTATGATATCATTGGCATAGGGATCTCCTACAAAGAAAATTCCCCCTATAAAAGCAGATCAGTAACTGTTCTGTGATTTGTAGTCCTAGAAAGCTGCTTGGAGCACTGGGAGGTTAAATGATGTGAAATTTCAAACGGTCAGAGTTGGAAATTAAGGGCAAATGAACAGTTCTGAAAGTGTGGTGACATGTGATTCTTAAATTCTGGACAGTAAGTAAAGTTACAATTTTTTTTTCTTAAGAGAAGAAGTTGTGAAAAAGCAAGAGAATTCTGGAAATATCTCTTCCCAAAGAATAGCTAGTTTTCACCTATGCTTTGTAAACTATAAAAAGTTATATGAATATAATCTCTTATCATTATCACTCCAACAGATATCACACTAAGTACAAGGTTGAAGTAGCAAAAATTTTTGTCTATCAAATTAACCAGCAAATTCTTAATAATATTTCCTATTCTGGAAAGTCTATCGGGTTTCAATGTTATAAAAGAAGGCAGGCTATCCAAAGACTGTACCCTACCCTTTTCCCTTTCACTCGAGGTAGCATGGGACAGCAGAAAGAATTATGGTCATGGATAGGGAGATCTCAATCTAAATCTGCTACTTATTTTGTGACCATGGGAAAATCACCTAGCCTCTTTTAAAGTTAGTTTTTCCATAACTGTAAAAAGAGGATAATACCTGTATTACCTAGCTATCCTAAAACTCAAGAACTATAAAATCTAATTTGCTATAAAGAATTGTATATATTGCTACCATGGCTATGTGAGGAATGTCAAAGGTCTAGAATTCTTCTTATGGCTTATTTCCTCAGATTAGGATTCTGAGGCCACATTGCTGGGAACTACCTGGATGCTAGAAAATCATAGCCATACAACAACTGATGAATCCACTGGGGCTGTCACTTCAAGTTATATTGTCCTGACAGCTAGTTAATAAGAAGAAATTCTTTCTCAGCTTTGAGTGGTTAAGATTTCAAAAGCTTACTGGAGTCTGTGAAATGAACTACTGGAACCATATGCTGATGCTTCAAAAATTTCAAAGTCCAGGAGGCTCTACGTATTCATTAAGTTTGACAAACATACAAATGCCAGGTTGTTGAGGATGCTAACAGGAGCTCTGGCTTTACACAACGATTGTGGCTATTTCAGAATCATTCATGTTGACCTAAATCAATGATGCAAGACTTGATCTCTACACTTGAATTGCTGGTGACAATCCTCTAAAGAATTGTCTTTGCTCATGGAAACTGCTTACCACATGTGGATGTGTAAATTCATCATAGAATCTCACGTTCTAGAAACTGTTGGTTTCTTCCTATTACATATCTTTTGGACTAAATTTCACCTAGGTTACTAGGATTGTGAAGGAGAGAAATTATATCCAGGAAAAAAGTGACAAAATATGAGGCAATGTGTTTAAGTGAAGAAACACCAATATTTCAAAGAATACAGACCAATAAAACATTGAAAGGGAAGACAATTACAAGTTTATATTTTAAGTGGAAAAGGGGGGAAGCACTAATGACAGAACATAAGGCCCATCTTTAATTTTAGACTTACTTATGAAGCTCAATAATTCTGGAGAAAATAAAAAGCAATCAGGTATCCTCACCTACTGTCTTTATTCACAAATCATTCAAAATGACCCTTTTTGGAAGGCATATATAGATAATTCTTAGAAATAACATGTTATGAAAACCCAATTCATCAGTCCAAAAAAAATTAGAGACAACAGGAAAAATAATAAATGGGAGAACAATGTAAATAGGAAAAAATAAATACAAAATAATTGAAACTGTTATAACCAAATTTGGCTCCAGAGAATAGAGATGACACCAGAACCCTTTGCCTGCTCTTCTTTGAGTGTGTGTGTGTGGGGGGGGGAGGGGAATTGAAGAGATGGGGGGAGCTGTAATTATGGATATATGCACATAATATTAGAATATTTTTGCTATGTTGGTTAGTTGGAACTCTTTCTTCCTCTTTATTTTTTTTCTTTATTACAAATGATGGCACTCTAGGAGGAGCTGGGAGAGAGATAAATGCAGGTAACATTAAATATATTGGTAAAAATTTATTTTTAAAAAAGGAACATGTGGGGGGCACGCACTACTTCACTGTTTGAAAGAGAAGTGAGCTAAGCAGAAAAAAGGTAAGAAGAATTGTATCCAAATGGAATGCCATAGTTCAGAAAGCCAGAGGAAAACGGTTATTTGGAAAGCAATAGGCCACAGCAAAGAGACCTCCTATGTAGTCTCCTGCAAGCTAGCAGGCACAAAATAAGAATCTGTTTTTACCAGTTACTCCTGAAGTCCATTATTACTATTTAATTTTTTTTTTAAGATTGTAAAATGAATTTTCATTAAGTGGCTAGAATTAGAGATAGGAAAATTCTAGTTCTTTCTTTCACAGCATAACTCATAATATCCATTATTTTACAAGAAGCAAACTAAATGTCAAAAATGCTCTTGCTTTCGATATTTAGTTGTTTTCTGCCAAATTAATGAAATGAAAATATTGCACTTTGAATTGGTTAATTACCATGAATCCTTCTGCAAAGGGCTCCTGCTTGCAGAATCAAGCCAGCTTTACTTGGCATGCTGCCCTAACATTCATGGAGACTAGACTATAGACTCCACTGTACTCATGAGACATTATTTTAGTTTTTGGCATCTTTCATAAGCTTAAATCGTCACTTCTAGCTTTTACCTACAAACAGACTCTCAGCTCTCCAAGGCAAATGGGACAGAGAACACCTGCATCTAATAGGCTATACCCTATAGTCAGCATCTTTGAAGTATTTAGGAGCATAAAATGAAGTGTGTACAATGACACCTTGATTACAAATCCTCTAGGAACAAAGCTACCTTTTCACAAGTTCGGCCTGAGCACAGAAGGGGCTAGGAAAGTTCTAGTCTCATTAGCTTTAGACTGTCTGCAGAAATGGCTGAGAATTAATAGGATTTAAAACTGGAAAGAGCCTCAGAGATCATTTAGTCTATCTCTTCAATCCATTTTACAGATTAGACCTAGAGAATTAAGACTTGTCTAAGTTCATAAAGTTTAGAAGAAGTACAGTTGGAATTTAAACCTAGATTATCTGACATACTCCTATGTTCTTTCCACTACGCCATGTGAAGTAGTAGATAATAGTAATTAATCAGGTACAAACTTATCCAAGCTGGGGAGTGTCACTATAAAGTTGAACAGAACCTAGTCATCCAAGAATGCCCAGACTGCTGTCAACATCACTGCATGGAGGAAATTACATCAGCTGGAAAAGTGGGATTCAACCCCTGGTAAATGGAAGGAATCTGCATCTTTATGTCTATTCTATTTTCTCTATTTCTGGTAACAAATTTCCTAAAAATCAAGGTATTGGAAAGAATCTTCCAATAAAGTGATTTCACTGATACAGTTTTACTCTCTTATACAGATGTTCCTAATTTTGAAGAGTGACTAGGAGCAGACGTGGCTATGAATTATTTCTCTTCTTGTCTTTATTGACAGGATTTTACATCTTAAGTCACCCAAAGTTTGCTTAAATAGGATGAAGAAAACACATGTTCTACATTTACACTCTTGAGTGGGGTTAAAGAGTGTCATTATGGCAAAACTCTGTTGGAGGAAAAAAACCAAAGAACAATGATGCCACTATCTACGCAGAGAATAAAGCAAAGGGGTAGAGCTGTGAGAAGCCCGGGAAGGTGAGAATTGGCAAGGTTAGGAAGAAATGCCCAGCATTACCAGGTCACAAACAAAAAGAATAAACCATAAGAAAGTAATGCTCTAGATATAGTAATTGAATCCCCCTGACTACTTAAAAGAATTTAGAGCAAGAAGGAATCTTAGGGATCATGCACTCTGACTTTCTCACTGTATATACAAATGAAACAGCCGAGGCCCAGAGAAGGGGGTATGACTCATCCAGGGTCACATAAATAGGAAGTAGCAGAGCTGGGAACCAGGTCTTTGAACTACAAACCCAGTGACGTGTAATGTGGAATAATGTACACAGTGCTAGAACGTGGAATCAGGAAAACCTGAGTTTGAATCCTACCTTGGAAACTTACTTATATATCTGACCATAGGCACCTACACTTTCTCATCTGTAAACTGGGGATCACAGTACATGTAGTATTGCAGGTTTAATGAGATCTATGTAAAACACTTTGCAGATCTTAAAGTGTTCTATAAATGTTAGCTGTTGTAATTGGTGGGGGGGGGAGTAGTAGTAGGTGTATCTTCATTGTCCACCTACTTTAGGGACATTCAGGGAACCTATTTTGCTGCTTAGAAGTTGACATGATTATCTTGGGGCAGGTAGGCTGTGCAGTGGTGAGACAGAGCACTGGGCCTAGAGTGAGGAAGACCTAGGTTCAAATCCACCCTCCCACTCTTACTGTGTGAACCTGGGCAAGTCACTCTAACCTCCATTTTCCTCAGTTTCCTCATCTGTAAAGTGAGGATAATAATCACACCTACCTCCCAGGCTTGTTGTGAGGACCAAATGAGACAGGAATTTTTAAATGCTTAGCACAGCATAAGTGCTATATAAGTGCTAGCTATTATAATATTATTATCATGAAACATTTATAGCACTGTTCAGATTGCACCTGAATGCTTCAGGAATTAACTCCGAATTTCCTATCCCCTCCTTACATCATTCCATTTCTAGCAGACAGGTAATTACAAGAGTAGGGCCAGCATGTGAAAGAAGCATGTGCCCATGGCCGGTCCTCCACTGCCCCATGTTCCTTTCTGATGATCACATGTGCTTGGAAGGATAAGGGAGAGGGAGAATATGAATGCACACAAGAACTCCCTAATTAATGCTGTCAAATGGAGATGGTGGCAGGGAACTGAGCTGATGTAAGAGACATACTTAAGTCAGGCATATCTAAGCTGGTTATAAATTGCTCACATGAAGATTTTACCAGGTATGTAGTTACCTTTGGTACCTGTCCCCAAAAGCATAAAATTGAATAAAGGTATCAGAGAGGTAAATAAAGTAGGGAAAAAAGGAAAATGGGTATTATCTAAAATATATTGCTAAATTATATTTTTGCTAATAATTACTTCAAAAGATCTCTATCAAGGTAAATGTTACCTTTGCTAATGCAGGGTACAGGGGCCGATAATGGTCATCACCTGTCAACTAATGTTCTACTGATGAGCCTGCACACATTGAGTTAGGCTGATCCAGGAAAGGTAGATTCACAGTGCATCAGCAGGACCATAATCAAAGCCTTCCCAGCTTGCATTCCAATAGTTATCCAGAACCTGTGGTCACCTCCACACCAGTAAGATTTTAATGAAAGATACAGATACATGCTATAATTAAAGAGCATACTAATGATAATTCCACGGAATTTCTAAATCAAGGGGAGTTTGGAGAATATCATGTCACTACCCCTTCTCAAACTATCTCTTCCATAATCTCCTGGCCACTCACCCGGTTGCCCATGCTAGAGATCATAGTCTTAAAAAAGTTTTGCTCTAATTCTCCAGATTAATGATCTTCCTTTCTGGAACACTTTCAGAGAAAACTTAGCCATACTTCAGTTCCTCTTCTCCATCCATATTCTTCATAGCCTTCCTACCAGTTATCTTGCCACCTTTTCCTATTCCTCCTGCCCTTTCCTTGTGTTCTGGAACCAGGAACAACAACCTTGACTTGGCAGCAGCTCATTTGAAAAAGATCTGGGATTTCTAGTGAACTAAAATCTCAATATCAATCCAGAATGTGATATAGCAGCCAAAAAAAGTTAACACTACCTGTGGCTAATCCAAGAGGTACAATGCCCAAGAGTAGGGAGGAGACAGTCATGAGATCATAGGAATTGAAAGGGTCCATCTAATCCAGTCCCTTCATTTAGAGTAAACTGAGGCCCAGGGACTTGTCCAAGGTCATAGGTAGAAAGCATCAGAGGCAAAAATTTGCATCTAGAGTCACTCTGTCATGTTGCTTATACAATGTCATGGTCAGACTACATTCTGGACTATTATGTTCACTTTGGGGAATAAAAAATTTCCTTCTCTATGTCTAGTATGTGCAAATGTACCACATCAGTTGACGTAGCTTGGTTCTTTCAAGGTAGTCTTAAATCCCAGAACTTTTAGAGAAAACTTGCTATATATATTGTAGAGGATAGCCTTGTTTAGGTATAGCTTTGATTAATGGCTTCTGGGATCCCTTCAAATGCTCAGGTTCTGTATTGGCCTGAGAAACAACTGAAAACCACTATAAGAATCTGAGAAAGTTATACTAACAAAGTAGCATAATCATTTTTAATTTGAATTGGGTACATGAAGAGGAAATTAAGGTAGAAAATGGGGTGGTGGTGGAGAAGAACAGAAATCATAAAATAAAAGCATTTTTGACATGGGAGGGGCCTTAGAGGTCACTTTTTATGAGAAAATTAAGCCCAAAACATGACTTTCCCTAAGGTCATCTAGTAAGATGGTAGTAGAGCTGAACCTCAAATCTTCAGATTCCTAGTCCAGTTATCCTTCCAAAATATCACATTGTCTCCAGTTGGACAAGGCATTGAATGGGATTGTTACACAGGAGAGAATGGGGAAACAAAGATACATCAAAGGAGCATTTTTATACAAAGGAACAGAAAGAATAACGATGGAGAAAGAACAACAAATAATAAATCCAAGGCTACCTGCCTTCAAACTGGAGTATGGCTGTTTAAGGTGATTGGGATGAAAAAAAAAAAACAAACCCAGAGGGAATTAAAAAGGAAAGAACTAAGCTTCGTCTTTGACATATTTAGTTGTAGGTGGGAACAAAATATTCAAGTGCAAATGTTCAATACAGACAGTGAAAAATACAGGAGTAGAAAATGACACCGTCAGTCTCAAATGCATGACCACACAGGTGGCCGATATGCTAACAGAAGAACCAGGTATTGTGTCAATTGATGCAAACTTTGAAAATAATTTTACTATAATTTCTCTTATCTGTGCAAACACACTTCAAATACAAATTATTACAGGCAGGTGCAGCTGCACTTGGACATAGATGTTCTCGTCCCGTTGTCTTTATTTCCTTTGCCTCATGGACCAAAAAACAAGCGCTGTCAACTGACGCGGCTTGGTCCTTTGAGGTGTTCTTAAGTTCTGATCCTTCTAATGTTTAATGGAGAACAGTGGAGAAGAATAAACGAGCCCAGGAAATCGCAGAGGATTTCTACGGCTGGCAAGTAAACTGGAGAAGACAGATCACAAAACGTGTTGTAGAGACCCAGAGAGCGCGGCACATGTAAGAAACCAACAACAGTTAAAGAGGTAAGAGGTAGCATTCATACAGCGCTGTAAGGTTTGCAAAGGATCATTTGGTCCTCACAATGACGTTATGTGGCACTTGTTACCTCACTTTGCAGATGGCGAAACTGAGGGTGAGAGAGGTGAAGTGATTTACCCAGAGTCACACAGCTACCAAATGTCCAGCGCTGGATTCAAACTGAGGTCTTTCTGACCTGAGACACAGCGCACAATCCACTGAGTCATCTAGCCACCTAGATGTCTCCTGAATGCAGAAGACTCCATCATTAGTATTTGGGATCATTGAGATATTTTACATATATAAATTTATCTTGGGTGCATATTTGTATATCATATCTCTGTAAATTAATTATACTCTACTGATATAATAAGCAATTAGTAATCTTCACTAGGCAATTCTAAGCTTCTCATGAACTGCTAATTTGACACATGAGATCATAAGGTTAGAACTGGAAGGGGCCTCAGAGGTCATCTAGTCTAACTTCCTCATTTTATAGACAAGGAAAAGTAACTTGCCAATGTCACAAAGACTATAAGCAGCAGAGTTTGGATTTAGGCCCAGAATCCTATGTCTCCCAGTCCAATCAATGTTCTTTGAGAAATGTAAAGAGAATAGGGGAAAAGTTAAGTTTGCCATCGTAGTCTGGTTGCACTTGAGAGATATGAGCATGCATACTATATACACTTACGGGCAGCCATAATTATGATACTGAAGCAAAATTTGATTAATCCAACTGTAGTTAATCCTAAATTAGTTATTATCTGAAGAAACTACTACACTTTAGCTAAGTAGAGAAGACTGACCTATTGATACTATTTGTTTAGCCAAAGTATGTATAAATATAGAAGTTAAAACTCCAAAGGACAAAATAAGATAGGAAAGTAATGGATCTTAGAACTGCTCTGATTATTTGTTGAAAAGAAAACAGGGAGACCTTTAAGGGGCTACCTTCCATAAACAAGTCTATTCAAAGGTTTTGTGGTTTGAAGCAACTGTGCTCAGTGCTCTTTTCTCCTACAATTAAAATAAGATGTCAGGAAGAAGCCACATGACTTCTTGTTTCCCATTTTTTCAAATCTCCTGGATTTTAAATTTAAGATCTTTATCCTAGGTAGACCCTCTTCCAAATTCCAGAGCATCATCATAGAATGGAAGTGACCCTAGGTTCTCAAAGACTACCTTGAAGGTCCACAAATTTTGGCAGGATTCAACCATCAGTTTGGAAAGGCTTCAAACAACATATTGTACTTGTCATTTGAGGACCAACCTAAAAATGGAGAGGTTCAACACAAGGTTGACTCCTCAGTAAGAAAATTTTTATTCAAAGTAATTAATGATAGTTGTCTTCTAGAACACAGAAGTTTTGCAACCTGCATCATTGGAGAAAGTCTCCACACTTAGGAAATCCTGGACCTTAAAGGCCTAAAATATCCTATATTTAGTTTCTGTATATTAGAGAGACAGGCAGACAGCAGACAAATTCCTAACAGAATTGACAACTCATTTTACAAATTAGTTTGGAGTCCTTTCTGTGACATGGAATAAAGTTGGATTTCTGTTGGACACCATTATTTAATGTTGAAATTATGTAGGACCTAATTCTTCACAAAATGGCAAAGTTTTGAAAAGGTTAAAAATGTAAAAAGCTTTGTAGACTACTTTTAGGTAATGGAAAAATTATTTTAATTGTGCAAGAAATGTTCTAAAGCAATCCACTGAGTGAAAACAAAGCACTACTTATTCATGAAGAATATGCTTTCCCTAAATAACACTGTTCACATGTACATAGGCCCTTCATCTATGAAATTAATGCCTTATATATGCAGATAAAAAGAAAAGAAGTTCACACCTTTGTAATTCTCTTCTACAATGCGTCTCATTACAGCAATAACATTTTGATTTATGCTGGAAAGGCTTCTTTTCAAAGGAAGAACTAAAATGCATTTTTAAACACAGCAAAAAACTCTAAAGTGTTCCATATAGTAATATCTTCAAATAGTCTATGGCAGTGGACTTGGCTTTAAAGGGGACAAAAGAGGAGAAGCAATTTTAAACTGCATTAAATGCAATCATTTTTCCCCTGAAATATGATAGTTAAATGGGGATAATAATGGAATTAGTCTGAAGCTTTGAAATGGAGGTTGGGCACTTTTCAATGGAAAGATGAAAAACAGAAACTTTGGGCTAAGAAATATATCACACAAAAGAGAATATTTTCCAAAAGCAGAAGTAAATTTATTCAGATTATTCTGAGTGCCCAGCATGTATGATTTGTTTTGATATTTCCATTTACCATCTTGAACTTTGCTTCTGGATTTCCTTTTTTCGATGCCTAGGTTAATAAGTAGGTCATCTGTTATTTAACTAGTTATATTATAATCTCTTCTAGGAAAACTGTTCATTCAGTTAAATTCTGGCTCCTCTCAACATTTCCTCTATGTCTTTTGAATGAGAAGAGAGAATTGAAAAGGGGAGACCTATCATGTATGAATGAATGAAATAAGTGGAGCTCAAGAGAGAATGTAAATCTCATTGCATAAGTTTATTTCCTAAAGGTGGAGGTAATTTTCAAGAATTACCTCTGAAATCTTGCCTAATAAAACTAGCTTTCTAAACAATCAAATGAAGCTGAATTCTATATAACTAATAATGACCAGTTGTGGACCCAGAAAAAAGAAAAGGAAAAGTACTTCACATGAGTACAGAATGTTGCATTTGTTTCCATTATGCAGATGTGTTTACCAGGTTGATAAATTTTACTGAACTTTTTCTTTGTTGAAGGGAAGGCTCAATAGGGGAGAGGGAGGAGACGCAGTATCAGTATATCTAGAAAAATCTATGATGTAAAAAAAAAACACAATTAAATTTCATTTTAAAAATAACTATCTTAATTGTGTTTAAAGTAAAAATCTTATATCTGAGAGGTATAGTATAGTCTGGATAATAGCAGTCCTAGAGGGAAGAAGATCTAGACTCAAGTCTTACTTAGTAGCTGTGTGACCCCACTGGGCAAATGACTTAACCTTTTAAACTTCAGTGTTTACTCATCTGCAAACTCATCTGGAAAATGGGAATAACCACCTGTACCTATGCCCACAGGGTTACTGTGAGGATCAAATAAGAACTGTGAAAAAAACTTTGCAAACTTTTAAGTGTTACGTAAAAGCAAGAGGTAATGTTCACGATATGATGATGGTCTGCCTAATCACTAATGGACCTTTTAAAATCATTTTGGTCTTATATATGATAAATATCACTCTCAAACACAAGCTAATGGGAGGAAAAGCACTTTGAACATTTATATTAAAGAGGAAAAATGGGCACCTTGAGGCTGACATTGAATTAGAGTAATATAAAAGTAAGCATTTTAACCACTTAGACTTTATGAATTACAAAGTATTAATTTGCTCAAGATTTATTACATAACTATAAATGCTACAGTGTAAAATATTTATTATTATTGTTACTAATAATAATGGCTAATGCCATTCATACTTATTTACATAGTGCTTTAAGGTTTACAAAGTGTTTTGCAAATATTACTTTCCTCTCAACAACCCTGGAAGATAGATTTATCCCCATTTGACACACTGAGGTAGGCAGGGGTTAACTGACTTGCCCATAGTCACATACCTAGTATCTTGGACACTTGATTGGATCTGAATTCAAGTCTTCCAGATTTCAGGTCCAGCACTCTCCACTGTACTAACTGGGGGTCTCATTTTTACTTACATTATGAACTACAGAAGTTTTGCTCATCTTCCTTCTCTATTGAGCATTTGAAGCAGTAGCATTTCTTAATGACAAGTTGAAAATTAAAATATTAACCTTTCAAAAATAAGGAAGCAAAAATAATTGCCTTCATTTTAGGGATATCTGGACAAATCAGAAAAAAATATTATTCAAACATGAATAATGTGAATTTATGTGAAATTATTACACAAAATGACAACTTCCCAAATTCAGTCACCAGACTATATTTCCACCTTTCCCAGATGCCCTCAAGTCAGCTTAACCAGAGCTCCCATAGCATATCCATCTGCCTTAAACCTAAGTCTGTCACTCTCTGACTCATATGGCTTCACATTTCACTAGTGTTGCACAAAATCTCCTCTCAATCTTCTCTCCACTCACTCAGCCACGACACTATTTAGGGCCCCTTGTCACCAAGGATTGAACAATTGCAATAACCAAATTAGTCTACCTGCCTTGTTTCTCCCCAATCCAGTCCATCCTCCGCATTGCTGCCAAAATGATTTTTACTAAAACGTAGGTCTGACCATGTTGCTCTCCTACTCAATAAACTCCAGGTTAATTGGATTGGTTACCTCTAGGATGAGACATATGCTACTCTGTTTGGCTTTTAATTACTTTCACAACCTGTCCCCAACCTACCTTTCCATCTTTGTTAAAAATCACTACCCTACATGCACTTTATGATCCAGCCAAAGTGGCTTTCTTATTCTTCCAGTACTCATAGCTCCACTGTCTGGGCCTTTGCACTCTTTGCACTACTTGTGCCTTGTGCCTGGAACATATTTTTTCTTTACCTTCTTCTTTTCTCATATCTTTCAAGGCTAACCTTGAGCATCATTTTCTTGATGAAGTCTTTCCTGATTTTATCCACTCTCCTCAAATTATCTTCCATTTTTCTACACATGTAAATGTTGCCTTACCTAGTTAAACCATAAGCTCAAGGCCAGAACAATTTCATTCTTGTCTTTGTACCCCCCGAGTATAACAATTGCGCCTGGCACACAGTTGGTGCTTAATAAATGATTACTTGTTAACTGATTCTATCACCTACAAAAAGTGTCTAATCTAGAAAAAAAATGTATTTACCTCTACTATAAATTGTCTGACCATATACTATTTCCCCAATCATAACTATACACTATTTCACCAGTAATCCAGGAAGTCCAACCATTTTTCCCAATGGTCATAGACCTGAGCTTATGTTTCCATAATTCATAGAATATCCTTAAACCAATGATCCCCTAATACCTAAACTGATTTTCATGTTTCTGGTTATCAAAACATTTTTTATGCTATCCAACTGTACTTAATGTCTGTCCTAAACAGCTTCCAATGATTATCATGGAATGCTACCCATTATTCTTAATTTCTGACCTCTAAACATAGCTTCTGTTAACTTCTGGATCATGAAAACATTGCACTATATAACCTAACCCTAACTCTGTCTTCATCACCTACCAATATTCATTTCCCGTGACTTTCCTCCCAGTGTTTCTCAGATACTTTCACACTGGGGCTTCCTAGATAGTTTTTAGTTTTTCTACGCAATGAATCACATTCACCTGCTCATTCAAGATTGCTTCATTTACCTACCTGGTACTTTTCATTGTTAATGTTTTCCTTCTTAATAATTATAATGGAAGACTATCCCTGGAATGTGACATGGCTTTATTTATGTGCTTATTAAAAAGTAATATTCCTTAGAGCTATGATTAAAGAAAGAAAATTAAAACAACATATATCAGGAAAATTATTAAGACAGACTACAAAATATATTTAGTTTATTCTTAACAAAATGAAAAATAGTTATTTTGAATCAATAAATGGTTTATGGCATTACATTTATCAACCATAGTATTTAGGCTTACCCAATTATTTCATGATCTGTGAAAATTTAACATGCCAATCAGAATAGTAAATGTTAAAAAGCAGAATATTACCTGAAGATGCATAGGAAAAAATTCTTATAATCAAATAGCTCATGTAGGCACTCCCATCATAAAATGCTAAATGCTAGCACTTTATAAATAGAAAAATCAGAGAGTCCCTATTTCTCAAGGAATTCATATTTTTTAACAACATACTCTTAGAGCCCATGCTAAATCCATAGAAATACATTTGGACCAAGACATCACTTTGCTGAACAATAATAAAGGCCTGTAAGAAATAAACACCAATCAATTTGTCAAACATAACAGAAGGTATCTAATGTAACCTCCAGATAGAGGCCATGAAAAGTCTAAGATCCAAGAATAAAATCAAAAGATCTTCCATGGGCAATTTCTGCACAAACTCAACCAACAACAATACGTTAAGGGAGAAACATCAAAAGAATGATTGAATCATGCAGATTTGTTTATGGAAATGAAAGAGTTTATGATGTATTCTGGACCAGGTCACTGCCACAAGAAAGTACAGAAGGTTATCTTTATGAAGCCTGGACTTTGTGATCATTGCTGGTTATATATAGCAACACACTGCTATAGACTAAAAATGTAGCACTAAATAGCTAGAAAGATGAAATGGTGACTAGAATCATACATCAGGTCCATATCATCTATGAATTAAAACACAACATATATTCATGTTGAAAATAAAACAAAGCCCTCAAAATACTCTCATGAACTCAACCAATTAACTGTCCTGGAACTGGACCACAGTCATAGACTAAACTGTTGCCTACAGTTGCCCAGGTATAAGTAATTCAGAGAAACTTAGGAAGAACATTTTTTAATATGTATCAACATACCAAATATTACACTTATCATTAGCAAGCTATGTGGAACAAAAGGCTTCTAAATTATAAAGACCTAGCATGAAAGGTCAAAATCATAAGGCAGCAAGAAGTACATTCCATTCCTGTTGTCCTGTCTCCTAACAGAGTTATACCAAGGATGCTTTTATTGAATTTACAGAAGAAGAGTTAATGCTTTTATTTAACTACAAAGTTATTTTACCTACCAATGCAATACTCCAAAGGACATTAAATATAAAAGAGTAGCAACAATAGCAACATATCCCAGCACCATTTCTAGCTATAGTCCATTGAAAAAGATTTGGTCATAAAAGATTAGGGGTTAAAATTCTGACTCTGACATGCACTAACTAGGTCTATGACCATGTACAATAATTTAACCTTTCTGAGCCTCAATTTCCTTTTTTTTTAAGTATAAAATAAGAATAGTTATCTATTATACCTACCTCAAAGGGTTTTTCTAAGGACCAGATGAAATAATGTAAGTAAACTGCTTTGTAAACTTTTTAAGAGTTACAGAAATGTAATTATGTAAAGAGGAAACAGAATAGGATGAAATAATTTTAGAGTTGGAAAAGACCTTAGAGATCATCTATACCAAGGGTTCTTAGTCTTTTTTAATGTCAGACTTCTTTGGTAGTCTGGTGAAACCTATCCTTCTCAGAATGATATTTTTAAATGCACAAAATAAAATATGGAGGACTACAGAGGAAATCAATTATATTGAAATAAACATGTAATTTTTCCCATCTAAATTGACTGATGCCCCAAAATACATTTACAGAGTCCTTCCAGGTTAAGTTCCCAGGACCTAAACCAATCAACCCCCTCACTTTACAGATGAGAAACCTGAGGTCTGAGCAGTTACGGCTTGTCTATGGTCACAAAATTAGTAGCAAAATCAAGAATTAAACTGTCTTCAAATGCAGTGCTCTTCCCATTATAGCAGGTTGCCTCTCAAAAGCCTATATAATAGCTATTATCCTAAATGCAAATATAATATACTTTGATGAATCTGTGATGTCATTATTGAGACTTCTTCCATCAGTGAACTCATGCCATCCATGACTCATCTCATGTGATTTTTTTTTGTCTAAATTTTTCCTCAAATCCTCCACAGAAGTTCTACCCAATGTGGAGGCCTACCTCTGGGTCTTTTAATAATGCATTGATGGACACTAGTAAAACATTCAAGGTTATCTGTTATCTTTTGCTCTTGCTATATAATCAATTCATATACTTTTCCAACCTTATAGAGGCTACTGTTTGCAAGCTCATGATTACCATATGCCCTTTATAGCACAGAGAAAGGATACTTTTCATAATTTTTAGTAGTTTTCAGTAAGACTTCATTTATTCTGGAATTAGTTTTCACACTACTTCAAAGCACTACTACCTGTCGTTTCCCCTTAACTTTGATAAATTTTGAAAGAATAGCCCAAAAAAGATCTTCTGGTAAAAAAAAAAATCCTTTCTTGTAAGCTATATTAAACATATTTTACAAGGAATGTCATAAAACAGAGAAGAAGCAGTAAATGGGTATATTCTCTCATTTTTCCCACAAAAATTCCATTTACTTTCTAACCTCAATTTGCTCAGGCAAACTTTAAATGCTCATTTTTTTATGATTATTTACAAGTTTGACAGCACTATTAAGTAATTTCAATGGGCCACTTCAGTGCACCTTTAAAAAAACACTTTATCTTTGCACAGGATTGCATTTTAGAATAAAATTTCTACAATTTAGAGGCAGTAGGGTGGCACAGGGTTTAGAGAGCTAGGACTGGAATCAGGAAGACATTGAGTTCAAATTCTCACTAAGAAAATTATTAGGTGTATAATAAATGAGGAGTTGACAGACTTCATATTTACCTGGAGAGGCTTATACAAACTGATGCTCAGTGAGAAGAGCAGAGCCAGGAAAAATTTGTACACAATTACAGACACAACATATGTGTGACGACCAACTTTGAGAGACTGGACTCTTCTCAGCAATGCAAGGTTACAAGACAACTCCAAAAGACTCATTATGGAGAGACATGTCTACATTCAGAGAAAGAACTAGAAAGAACAGAGTTTGAAGCAAACTACCTGCTCTCTTTTTCTTATTTGGTTTTGTTTCCTCTTTCCCATCGTTCATTCCATCTGTTACAATCCTTTATAATCTGACTAATGTCTAATGTGAAAGTATTTGCAGATCCTATACTTCATTGCATGCTGCCATGGCGGGGAAGGGGGTGAGGGAAGGAGAGGGAGGAGGAGAAAGTTTGAAACTCAAGGGATTGTGGAACTGAATCTTGTAAACTAAAAGCAAACAAACAAATTAATAAAGACAAAAAAAAATAAAAAAAATTATTAGCTGTGTGACTTTGGACAAATCACTTATTATCTGTTTGTGTCAGGTTACTCAAATATAAAATAATAACACTATATTTAAACAATATCAAGTTTGTACTCTGTCACTAATTCCTTTACTACTGGTAGTAATAAGAAAACTTTCTTGTATTTTTGCTGGTCTTCAGGATCACATGAAAATGATTTCAAGCTTATTTCTTATAGAATTTCTATTCAAAGGTGTTTTGAAATTACAATTATTTCTCATGAGTCTTATGTTTTTCCACATAAACTCATCCTTCCTCGAAACTGTCCAATTCTTTTGAGACTACCAGTATCCTTCCAGTCCTCACTCCACTTTGCAAACTTGGAGTGATCTTTGATTCTTCCATCTTCCTTGCCATGTATAGCCTATCAGTTGTTAAGACTTGATTTTATGTCAGCAGTATTCCTGGCCTCTGTCCCCTACCTCAAGTCAAACCCTCATCTCACCTCACCTAGACTACTGTCATAGCCTCCTGCTGTCTCCAATCTATTCTCCACAGTTTGCCAAATAACACACCAAAAAGGCACAGGCTTGATCCCGTCCATCCTTTGCTAAAGAACCTTCAGTGACCTGCCTCTAGGATAGAGTACAAATCCCTCAATCTGGTATTTAACATTCTTAATAACATGGCTCCAATCTATATTTCCACATTTATTTTAAATTACTCGCCTTCAAGCAATCAATGATCCACACCAAACTGGTGTATGAGCTGCTCTCTGAACTAAACACTCTGTCTCCATCTCCATGTTTTTCCATCTTACATCACTGTAACAGTAATGTATTTGTTCATTTCTACCACTTAGTACCCTTAGCTTCTTCCACTGTGTAGTATACTATAGGTGCTACTTTTTACATCCCTTTTCTGATCTTCCTAATGTAATGCCATTCACCAGCAGATTCCCAAAGGAATGCTACTGTGAACAGCTTTTAGAGTTCAGATTACAAAATAGAGTGAACACTCTGTTTATTCCATTACAAATCAAGACAAACATTCAAAACATTATAATA
>CM053583.1:324655607-324760719 GCA_028627135.1 Pseudochirops cupreus
ACCTCAGCCAATCCCCTTCTTCTACATCAACAGGGGAGTTCATGCCTTCTCAACAGTGGGACAGGGTTTGCCCTGTCTACACTTAGCACTTAGTACTAAGTGCTAAGTATCCTGCTAAACAGATTACTATTACACCTAATTACTAGTACCTTTTTCCTTCTTACATTACTTTGATATATTTGTGGGTACTTTTGATCTTCCGAGTAGAATGAAAACTCCTTGAGGGCAGGATTATTTTTCATTTTTGTCTATGGATCTCCTAGAATCCCAGGGGTGGGGAACCTACAGCCTCCAGGCTACATGTGACCCTCTAGGTCCTTAAGTGTGGCCCTTTGACTGATCCCAAACTTCACAGAAAAGGATTATTAAACTGTTTAAGGTGTGAATGTTTTTTTTCAATCTGTTTCTGGGAAGGGTGTGCCCAGAACAATGGAATAACCAATCCAGTCTTACCACTATATTTCATACCAAAATACCTAGAATTACTTTTATACTTTTGGAAATCGTAAATTGGTACAAATGCAACTCATGGGGTGAAATAACACATAGGATCAACAAAGCCTTTAATGATTTAGTTACATCTGCCGATTCCTCTACCCTGAGCTATTATGTAGGTGGTATCTACTGTGAGGTAGGCATTTAGTCAAAAGGAGAGATATTCCAACTTCCTGACTGCTATAAGAAGAAAAAATAAAAGGATATCTTTAAACACCCTACAGAATCCTTCCTTCCTGTAATTTCAGCCTTTTAGGGGGCTTCATAATTTCTTAATTTTAACAAATGTCATTTGGTATACTGTTGTTATTTATGTTACTTTGTTTACCAAACCAAATAAAACAAAACCAGACGAATTTCCTGTTCATTTGGCCATTTAAACTTTCTTTGATATACATGCAATTTCATCATGCCCTGTCTGCTGATGTAAATTTTTTTAAAAAGTACAATCTTTGTGTGATCCATAAAAAAATAGACTTAAAATTAGAAAAGACCAAGAGGATTCATTTGGTCTAGCTTCTCATTACATAGATGAAAAAAACTAAGGCTAAAAGAGCCAACAGCTGGAATTTGAACTTAAGTCTTCAGACTCTTAACTCTGAGAACTTTCCATTCCATCATGCC
The DNA here is from genome assembly GCA_028627135.1 of Pseudochirops cupreus. Classification (NCBI taxonomy): domain Eukaryota; kingdom Metazoa; phylum Chordata; class Mammalia; order Diprotodontia; family Pseudocheiridae; genus Pseudochirops; species Pseudochirops cupreus. Next base: position 324,656,727 of record CM053583.1, read on the forward strand.
CTCTTGTAATATACTGCCAATATCTGGATAGTTGTGGCTATTGGGACCCCAACCAATACTGCAAAGTAAGGCAAATTCGCCTTTGGTACCTTCTCATATCTCTTTCTGAATCCACCTGTTTGCACATACAAAACATCCAGTGACCTTATACTGAGGGTTCCCTCTAGTATGTCCTCCTTCTACTCCATTATTGTTGTTCAATCAAAATTCAAAATTCCTTTTTCAGGGCAGCACATCTAAGTGTTAAGAGGGAGGTAACCTAATTATGTCAGGATATCAATTGGTAACAAATAATAGGATTTGCCCTCCTGAGACATTTGAATTTTAAAAGATAAGCTTATTAATGTAAATGAATTTCTAATTCAAAGAAAGAATAGAGAAATAATTTTTGAATATAGGTCTTTCTCCATTTCTTTTACCTATTAGGGTCACTGCTGCACCAGAATTGTAACCCCACAGTTTTCAATGTTATCATCTTCTGGTAATAAAAGACCTCATTTCATAATCATGTAATAATTACCTCCATGTTTCATTATTACACAGATTTGGATACATCACAAAAAACATATCTTTTAAAACCTAAAAGAGAGGGCAGTATTCTGAATACCTTGAATGAATTTGAAGAGTTGGATATTTACTTTGGAGCACTGAGAAAGATTTGCGAAATACACCAGAAGCAAAAGAAATAGTCTATGCTGACTTAAAGTGCACAGTCTACTTGGGGAGAGAAGACATGAGAAACAGTGAGAGAATGGTTAAATGCCACAATTATCAGTTCAGTTACTAAGTGCTGTAGGACTTTAGAGAGTTTTTAATTCTTAAGGTAGCTGCCTGTGGTAAAAGAGATGAATTTGGAGTTCAGCAGACCTGGGTTTGGGTCCTCTACTCTTTTACAACTTGTGTGACTCATTTCTCTTGACCTCAGATTCCCCATCTGTAAAATGATGCAAGAGTGCTGAACGAGATGATTTCTGTTTTTCCTTCTGATTCTAAAACCTATTATCTTAACACAGGTTGAAAACTTTAGAAAATGCTTTATGGAGGCTTATGCTAGGTCTTTGATGGATAAAAATTAGATAAAGAAAAGAGAAGAGGAGAAAATGTTCTAGGCACAGCAAATTGCATGAATAAGGATATGGGGTGAAAAATAAGAATGATGTGTGTATTTGAAGAAAATAAGGAGAGTGAACTGCCTGAAAAGGATTATATTGGAGAGTAGTTAAGAGCTAACTCTGAAAAGGTAGAGTAGAACCAGGATGTGAAGGGATTTGAATGACAAGGAAAAAAGTCTGGCTTCCATCACAGTACATCTTGTAATGTGATGATGATGATACAATGCATTTTATAGCATCTGATAGTTTTCAAAATACTTTCAAATATATCACATCATTTGAGCCTCACAACTAATTATCCTAAAAATTAATCAGGGAAGTATTATCACCTCCATTTTACAGAAGAAGAAACCAAAGCTCATAAAGGTTAAGTAAATTGCCCAAGGTGAAAATGATGGAAGACAAAGAGAATGGGAGCAGTGGTGAGGTCTGTTTGAGATTCTATCAGTTGAAGTCATATTAGCTCCCAAGCAACTCACTCCACTTTCAGATAGCTCTTGTACATAGGCATGAAACAATTTTTTTATGTTTCCTGCAACTTATATAGCCATTGTACTTAATCCCATTCTGAGTCAAACAGAACAGGTATAACTCCTCTTTTGGGGCAGCTAGATGGCACAGTAGCTAGATGCTGGTCCTGCAGTCATGAAGAATCCTCTTCCTTAGCTCAAGTCTGGCCTCTGATACTACTAGCTGTATGACCCTGGACAAGTCACTTAACCCTAAGCCTGTTTGCCTGTTGCCTTATTTGTAAAATGAGTTGAAGAAGGAAGTGGTAAGCTCCTCCAGCATCTTTGAGAAGAAAACCCCAAGTGAGGCCATGAAGAGTTGGAGAGAAAAGACTGAATGAGAAAACACTTCTTTTACACATTTTTTCAAATATTTAAAGGTGGATACCATATCCAATTTAATTTTATATGTAAAGAAACTGAGGCCAAGAAATGGCAAAATATATGTCCAATTTCTCATAGCTCAGATTAGAATCCAGGTGCCCTGAAAATAGTTCCTCTCCCCCACCCCAACTATACTGTTTCATAAAGGAATTTTAAATGATGATGATCATTGCTCTTTAGTGGGGATCTTAAACCCACAGTTTACATGCAGAATAGGGATCTAATACATTGCTGTAGCAACTGTCTTCTTGGGTTCAACAATAAGGGATCTGATCAGTTTCCCTTTCAGAAAAGGCAGCATCAACAGAAACAATGAAAATATATTATGGCAATGAGGAGATGTTTGGTTGTTGTTTGTCTGGTCCTGTCTTCATTAGGACTGTGATTTTTATCAGTGAAAGCAGAGGTGTGCTAGAATCAGCTTGAAAGCCCAGCCAATTGTCAAATTTTCAGTGTGCACATTTATACCTTGGAATAAGTAAGATAATCAAGGTTTGATTTATAGTTTTGATGATTGTCTAAACTTAACTTAGAGTCTTATGGAGTTGGGTGGGACAGCAAAAGGTTAAGTGACTTGCTCCTTTTCACAAAACTAGGATGTATCACAGGTAAGATTTAAAACCTTTCTGACTCCAAAGGCACTGCAACAACCGCAAAATCACAATGCTTCTCACAATAAGAACTACTTTACAATAAATATCTTCTTATAATTGTAATAGCTCATATTTGCATATTTGATAGTTTCTACAGCCCTAGTCACATGAGCAACAAGATATAGGACTAGATCTTTCTCTGATCCCTACAACCTCTCAAACCTCTCCTAAACAGAAATTACACACTTTAGAAGATAAAGCAACTTCAAATGTTTCCATGGGATCCAAAAGAAGGTTTAAAAAAACTGATATAAACTGATGCTTCACTGACCCTGAGTTCATGCAGCACCCCTTCCCAACTTCCCACACTACCAGCAGTAAGGCTGTACTAGTAGACCTAAGGCCTTGACACAGGCTTACAGCAAAACATCCCCCCTACAGCCCAGTCCCCCTAGCTCTTTCCAGTGCTTTGGAATCCCTAAACTCCAGGTTGCAGAAATTTGCCCTGGCCATGATAGTGCAGCTATAGCCATTCAGGAACAAAAGCCCACCAGGCACCATGACCCCATAGCACTAGCGCTACAAAGCTTTGACCTATGGTGCCAGGCTAAAGAAAAAAGAATCAGAGGAAGTAGGGCAGGACACCTTGTATATGGAAGTAGGGTGTTTATGTAGCTTTCCACTAAGCCTGAAAGAATGTACAGAGCTTTCAAATGTGGTCAGTTCTGACCATCCATAAGTCACTTGGGACAGACATTTAGGCTGATGAACTCTGAATTACCCAGGTGGGAAGAAGCTTAGATGCTTTGAGATCTAGCTCTCAAAAAAATTACAATCAGAGGGGAGGAAATCAGAAAATGAGCAATTGGGGAAAATAAAGGTGGAAAAAAAGACGGCAATGACCAAAGATTTCAGGAAGAAGAAAACTCAAAGACCTTGAACATAAGCAAATAAATCAACAATAGTAACAACAGAAGGAGCTATGGCTTCTAGATCTAGTAAATGAGCTCAAACATCTGTGAATAAGTACTACAAAAGTACTACACCATTTCTTGATGACACAGAGTTGTAGAATATGAGAACATGGAACCCTAACACATTATTTCTGAGTGATTCTAAAGAGAAATGAAAATTATGAGAGCCTGCAAAAATAATAGGCAGAATAGCTCAAAGCAACCCTTTAAAGTTGGTTTTAGAAGTAATATCACCCTCATTTTATGGATAAAGAAACTGAAGCTCAGTGAAGTAAATCGACTTCCCCAGAGTCACTTGGGTTAGTAAAAACTCAACCCCAGGTGGTCTCACCCAAGTTCTATGCTCTATACCAGGCTAATTCCTCACAAACTAGTCTTTTCTCATGCCACCAAAGTCAGGCTTATTGTAGAGGGGGTTTTTATTCAGAAACAGGGTTGGCTATATGGCATCTTGAGGGAGGTCCTTCCGACTCCAAGATTCTGTAATTCTTCAAATTTATAGATAAAAGAACAATAAAATATAATGAGCAAACTCACACAGACAAGAAGAAATGAAAATCTATTCTAGATGCCATTAATCTACTATGCAAAATGATGTATTGCTAAGGCTCACAAATTGCTTGATGAATCTATGCCAGTTTTTTCCTGGTGCTACAGTGAAATACTCTGAGTAAAAAAAAAAAGGCTAAAAGAAGAAAGTGACAGATGTAAAAGACTTTAAAAAGCTGATCTTAACATGCTCCTTGCTTTTCATTATTAGTAGATTTTGAAAGATAAATACTTAACCATATGAAATGCCTAAGAACCATATGAATCATAGTAAGAGTATACTATGTCAAGAACAGAATTTTACCAAGTTGCCATTTTTCAAATGATTAACCATCTTATCTTGATTTTTCTTTTTATGTTTTCAAACTTCACTGAAATCTAAATTCCTTGTCTGGGACTTAGACTGGAGATGTAGGATGAGAAAAATATTGTGCAATCACAAAAGAGGTTTATTTTACTTCTTAGATAAAAACATTCCTAAAATAATGTTATATTCACAGCTCCTTCCAGGGTTCTAACTCCTTATTATTCATTAATGATGAGATATCTTATTGATAGGAGGATGAATTAGTAGTAGCTCATTGACAATTACAAGAAGATTAATCCTTAAGAATTAATTCATCTTCCAAAAAGGAAGGGAAAAGAGGATTAGGGCTGAAGAAGCAAGAAAGCAGGAAAACTTTGCCAACCAAATGAGTAGCACCTTTTCAAGAGATGGAAGGACATGAAATGAAATGCTGCTCTTTTTAGTGACCAAGAGAGGTTGCCAGCATACCAGAAAAGATGGTACCAGGAGGGAGACCAAACTTCTTACCACCAAAATATATCCAAAGGTACAAACTGAAGCACCAGAACCTGCCACCCCCTCTTAAAAGCCATAGCTTCGGTCAAGGCATGTGCCTTAAGAGCAATAGTGTCTAGTATGTTAAGCTCTTTTTGAAAATTATCTTACTAACCAATAAGACATGCATCTTTCTCCTCTTCAGAAAAGATACCAATGTATACAATTACATGACAATACATTTCTACTGAAGACTAGATCTTGGTTTACCACTCTAAATATCTCATCTATATGTATTTGATTAGAGTCTTTGATTTTTTCCAGATAAAGATTAGAAATGGGGGTGTAATTTTTTATCTAAAATTACTATTTTGACCTATAATTTGTGAATACCTGTATGAAACAGAAGCATTAATGAAGAAGGATTTCTTTTTATTCTTAAGTCATGAGCTCCTTCCTCAACTCCAAAATCAAGAACACAGGGAAACAAAAATAGCCTAAGTTACAACCACTTTTAAAAATTCAGTAATCTGCTATATAATGTTAAAAATGATAAATCTAACCCCTTTTAAAGCTCAACAACATTGCTAGCTCTTCTAAAGAGGGACCTTGCTGTCAATCATTTCGCTCCTTTATAGCACAAATATGCTCTGCAGCTTTCACTTGTCACTCCCTTTATATGTAATGTAGGCAGCTTAGCACTAAATCAATTTAAGGAACTGCAGAAGTTAAATACATACATTATTATTATGATGACAGAAAAGGCAATGAATGTCTTACGGTTCCATTTGCTTTCTTTGTTAAAGAAGAGAAAGCTAATTATCTGCAGCTGTCAACCATGAAGACCTAGACCTATTTAAGTCAACATTAGCCTTGGACAAATGAAAACATTTTTTATATTTTTCACTGATTTTTTTCTTTTTCAAAAAACAAATTCATTATGAAATATTAAACACAGAGAAGGACAACGAAGCAGAAAGGTTTGAGATATACGGAAGTACACATTTGTATCCTTTTTATATGCAATTCATTTTAATATTTCAAAGACCTAAATGCCAAATTTTTTTGTGATATTCATTTTCTAATTGCTATATCCAGGATTAAGGAAGCTATAATGCCCTTCTCTATGCAAACTAAAGTTGCTTTTTTTTTTTTAAAGCTTCAATAGAAAGCGTAGAGTCCACTGGTTATAATGAAGAGAGATGATCAAAAGCAAGGAATGTTCTCCATTTATAAAACTCCCCTCCAAGTCCAAAGATGTTCTACACACTGACAGATTAAGAATTCACATCAAAACTTTTAGCTTTTCTGTTCCTATATTATTCTCTTTTCCCTGCATATCTTCCAATCTAGTCTTATTAGAATCTAGAGTTGAGTTACTGTTAGCTTTGAATTTACTTTGCAAATAATTAAATAAAATGTTCCCCAGAAATATCCAACTTATTAAATCTAATGAAGATGGAATCTTTTTTTGAAAATCAGGGAATGGGAAAAACTAATCTGATAAGTAATCAAATGATCTTTGAGCATATAATCAAAAACAAATGAACAAAAGACATTTTACTTTATAGTTCCTCCCACTCTCCTTTTCTAAACTACAGTAATAACACTGAAAGAGAAATATCATTTCACAGGTCTACTTCACAATTCTTTCAAATGTAATTCCTTGACTTCAGTTGCTTTTTCTTAAGAGAAAACTTCAGAGACTCCCTAAATTCAATTCAACCAACATGAAATTCTCACACAGAAAGCCTGTCCCCTTAAGAAGTAAATTTTTTAAATGTACTTCACAGCTTCCAGTTGTGTCCCTTCCTCAGCTGCCTGCCCGTTTGCTAATATTAGCATTCCCTGGCTGTCAATTTTAATGTTGCACTGTTTCAAATTGGCTTCAACATATCATTGAAGCATTTCTTTTACCCACCTTGCAGAAGACCAATCTCTTTGAGTTTGCCATACAGTAATTACTTTGACATCCTGATGTCATCTTCCTCTCATCAAATGGCCAGCCCAGTGTAACTGAACTCAAGGGACCATTATCTTGATAATAGTGGACAGAATGAATTCCAAAAATATCATTATCAGAGATGGTACGACATTTTGTGTGAAGTGTAACATTCCAGTGTCAAAGGCAAATTTGCTTAGAAACTAAATATTCAGTTGGTAAAAGTTCCAGAACCGGCACCCATTTTTTTTAATAATTAGAAAAGAACAGCCAAATTGCAACATTACCAAATTGAGTATTTATTTTATAAATTGCTTCCCTCAAAGGAAAAAAAAAAAAGAGAGAGATCAGATTTAAGATCCTATTAAATTACCAGAAAGATAATCCTTTGCTTCTAGTTATTTGGCAGGACAGGCAAAAACATTGTTTCCTTTTTGCTTTCTCAGAACACTCATACCAAAGTAGATGATATGATGGCTAGAAAAACCCCTTTCATCTCTAAAACTCTAAGGTTATATAAAATAGAGAGTGTTTTTATAGTGCATCGATGCTAGGATTTAGGAGGTTATCTAGTCGATAGCAAGGCCATCGCACTAAGCCCTAATCTAAGCTATTCTACAAACACGTAAGGAGTACTCCATGAGACAGCCTGGTATAGAAGAAACACTGGTGGTGAAATCAAGCACAAGCTCAGATTTTGATTTCACCTCTACAGCACATATACTTTGAGTGAATCATTTCATCTCTCTTTCTCTCAGATTCCTAGTCTTTACAAGGAAGGAATTGTACTACAGCATAGATATCAAACTCAGAAGAGCTCATAGGCCTCCAGTGGCCAGTAAAACTCCAGAGTACATCCTGAATCAGATTAATGTAACTAGTAAATTTAACAAAATAAATAAAAATCTAATGCAACAATAGATAGTGCTGATTTGTGATTTTCGAAGTTGACATGCAGCCTACAGGGATGTTTCTATTTAAGTTTGACACCACTGGGCTTGATAACCTCTAACCCCTTTTAGCTCTAGATCCTATGTTTTATATACACATACAAACATACACATATACACACATACATGAATGGCTCAAGCTAAAAAAAAATATATGCTTGATCATGGGTCTTTTTTATTTTCTTGACCTTCAGTCTTTGAATAGGAATAGATTTTTATTCTGAAAAAAAAAAACAACTGAAACTTGGGCTATCTGGTTCACAAAATTTTGTATTTCTCTAGAAAGGTCACTGCTGTCAGGTTATTGAGTGTGATTTCTGGAACAGACAGGCACAGGAAAGATTTTTAAAGGTAGCTGGAAAGATTATAGCACAATATGTTATGTGTTTGGTTTTGGTTTTTAACTGGATGTATGACTTAGATGAATAGCATTTTCGGGAAGAAGTCCTATCTACGAATATATATTAGAATTTGATCCACAACTTAGGGTCTTATAGAATCATTTGGGTCACTGAGAGGTCAAATGACTTTCACAAAACCTACATGCTTAAGTTGGAACTTTAATTCAGATCTTACTGACTCCTGGGCTGTCACTAAAACCATTAAAGCCCCTTTAATTTCAAGTGAGACCAAAAGGTAGTAAAGAGGACATGATCTTTATGGAACAATAAAATACAGTCACAGAAGAGATGCTCAGGAGACACTCTATACATAATCAAAGATGTGTAGTGTGATATGGAAGCCCATCACATTAACATAACCTTAGGCTGAATCTATAGAAGGATGATGTTCAGACCAAAGGAGATGATAATGCCCCTGCTGTATTATGGCCCAGGAAGACCACATCTACAATGCTATTGTTCAGTTCTAGACGCTACTGTTTAGGAAGGAGAATGAAAAGCTAGTGCTTATTCAGAATGCCATATAAGGTTTAATTAGAGGAAATAAGCAGGTTTAGCCTGGAGAAAAAACAATTTAGTGGGATATAATAGGGCACTTCAAACATATGCTGAAAAACTGCTGGATTTGTTTTGCTTGAAACCAGTACACAAAACTAGAAGTATTAGGTAGAAGTTGCAAAGAGGCAAATTTCAGTTCACCTTAAGTCAGTCCAACAAGCATTTCTTCATCACCTACAGTAGACCAGACAGTTCTAAGTGCTGGACATAAAAAAGACAAAAGACAATTCCTAATTTCAAGGAGCTCACAGTCTAAACAATTTCCTAATAATTCAAGCTACCTGATAGAAAGGGTTGCCTTCTAAGTTAGTAAGTTCCTTATCTCTGAAAGCCTTCAAATGGAGTCTAGATAACCAATTGTTGGAGATTTTTGGATTTTACATAGGTTTGATCAGACAGCCTCTGAGAATTCTCTCTGAGAAATCTAGAAGCTGTCATTGGAACCTAACATAGGCAGTGTGCCATTCAACAATACACTGATTAACAAATAGAAAAATGAACCAATGTAAGTGACTTTTTTTTGGCATGATAATAAAGGATGGCTAGCTGCTATGGTGCATTCCTATACTCCCTGCTCCTAGGCAGGTAAGGCTGTTGAATCACTTGAGCTCATTTTCTGAGCTATACCAGAGCTAAAGTTAAATGAGTGTCTGCAATAAATCTATCACAAATATGGTGAGCCCCTGAGAGGGAGGGGAAAACTGAACCACACTTCTTTGGTGATCAGCAGTGGGATTAGACCTGAGAGCGGTTCCTGAACTTCCAGCTTGGTCAAGATGGGGAAAACAATACAAAACAGGGAGAAGTCTATGTGGCATCAAGTCACAGACTAAATTGAAGGTGTACAAAATCACGGAGGCATACTATCTTACAGATGAAGCTTGTTCCAAGACCTAGATATAGTATAGGTATCATATCTTGTTCAAGTATTATTATCCTCTATGAACTAACTTAATCTAATCTTAAATAGGTTAGACAGTATCACCCAAATAAGGGTCTAAAATGTGGCTGTTCTGCCAGTATTAAAGCAAAGTTTAACACAATATCAAAACTCATTATAATTTAACAAGTATTTATTAATTATCTCCAGTGTGCAAAGGAATATTCTAGACCCAGGGGAGATAAAAAATGTTCGATAGCTTTATGAAGTTCACAACCTAACAAAGCGATAATACACAAACAGAGATAGCTATAATATGCAACACTATACTGTAAGTGTATTAAGGAGGTAAAGAGCTATAGGAGGTCTAAAGGGAAAGGCTATTACCAATTGGGGGAAGGGAAGGTTTCATGTAGGAGACAGCATTGGAGTTGTACTTCAGAACAGGCAAAGATAGGAAGGGAAGGAGGGCACTCCAGTCAAGGGAACGGTATAAACAAAAGCATGGAAGCAGGAGAGCACAAAGTTCATTGAGGGGAGAGAAAGGAAACACATTTGACCAGAGTGCAGTATGTGAAGAGTATTATTATGAAATAAGGCTGGAAAAGTTGTAGCAACTGCTGAATGTCAAACAGAGGAGTATGAGGAAACAATAGGGAGTCACTTATTTTGGAGCTAAGTAGTAACATGACCAGAATCTCATGCATATTCTAGCAGTGGTAAGAATGGCTGGTTTTGGGAAGGAGAGAGCAGGGGTTGGAAGCTACTACAATAATCTCTTAACACCTTAGATTGGTGAGCCTTCATTTCATTACACATTATTTCATTTGATCTTCACAACAAGCCTATTATGAGGTTATTAGGGTAGGTGATAGTGCCCCCAACTAATACAGGAAGAAATGAAGTCTTGGGGAAATTAGGCTATTTTGCCGAATGTCACAGTGTCAGGTAAGTGGCAGAAACCAAATTCAAACCTAGGTTTTCTGGCTTCCAGTCAGTACTCTTTCCACCTTTGCCATCCCATGTTACAACAGGTCTTCCCTGGAGTAGTCACTTGAAAATGGAAGATACAAAAGCAGATGCACTCTGGTCAGGCCCTAAATTGTGTATATGGTAAGGCAATCTACATATGAAGGAACAAGTACTAAGTATGGAATGAAGCACAAAAATGCACAATCAAATATGTGGCACATCTCTGGACAGTTTGGAACTAAGAAGGATGGATAAATGGTAAGTAGAATTACAACCAGTGTGGCTCTTCTCAAGCAAAGCCTCCAGAATGACACTTTAGTGGCATGATCACAAAACCCAGAGAGAATAATGAATCAAGTGCAAGGGAAAGGCAGAATGTGGTTCTCCAAAAAAAAAATGTGTTTGCAATCAGGAGACATGGATTTGAATTGTGGCTATGGCTATGGTTCAACTTTATCTTCCCATACCTCAGTTTTCAGATCTATAAAATCAGGATAACAACACTCACACTACCTGCTTCATAAGGATTTTTGAAAACTATTTTGTTAGTAGCAAAATCAATCAATCAAAAATTGTTTATTAAGTACCTACTATGTGCCACACACTGTGTTAAGAGGCAAAAGATAGTCCCTGCCCTCAAGGAGCTCACAACCTAATGGGAGAGACAACAACACATACAAACAAGTTATACACAGGATAAATAGAAAATTAAGAGAGGGGAGGCATAGGAATTAAGAAGGGTTTAGGAAGGCTTCTGGTAGAAGGTGCGAATTTAGTTGGGACTGAAAGGGAACCAGGGAAAGCAGTAGGCAGGGATTAGGAAGGAAGTGTGTTCCAGCCATGGGGGACACCCAGAGAAAAGACTCAGAATGAAAACATGAAATGTCTTGTTTGCCAGGTGGCTAGTATCAATGGATCAAAGAGTGTGTCAAAGGGAGTAAGGTGTAAGAAGAGCGGAAAGGTACAAGGGGGCTAGGTTATCAAGGATTTTGAATGCCAAACAAAGTTATTTTGTATTTGATCCTGAAGGCAATAGAAAGTCACTGGAATTTACTCAATTGGGGGGTTGGGAGTATGTGACATGGTCAGATGTGTGCTTTAGGAAAATTACTTTGATGGCTAAATGGAGGAAGGACTGGAGTGGGGAGAGATCTGAGGTAGGCAGACCCACTAGTATGCTATTCCAATAGTGCAGGTGTAAGGAGGTGAGGGCCTGCACCAGACTGGTGACAGGGCCAGAAGAGAGTAGGGGGCATATTGGGAGAGACGTTACAAAAGAGAAATCAATAAGCCTTGGCAACAGATTAGATATTGGGGGGGCAGTGGTGAGAGAGGAGTCAGTGACTACTTTTAGATTGTGGGCCTGAGGGACTGGAAGGATGGTGATGACCTCTACAGTAAAAGGAAAGGAGGGTGGGGAATGAATTAGGGGATAAGACTTTGTTACTCTCTTGAGCCGAAATCCAATAATGGTAATGAAACCCAAGAGAGGTAATGAGGGCACCAAATAATTTAGAGGCAGAAAAGAAGAGAGCCCAGGTAGAAACTTGGAACGCCTACAATTAGAAGGCACGATCTGCGTGAAGATCCAGCAAAGGAGAGAGAGAAGGAGCAGTCAGATAGGAGGAGGAGAGCCAGCAGAGAACAGTGTCTGGAAAACCTAGAGAGAAGAGAGTCTCAAGGAGAGAAGAGTGATCAACATTGTCAAAGATTGCAGAAAGGGTGACAATGTTGTTTAATTTTGTTCAACTCTCCCTGACTCCATTTGGGGTTTTCTTGGCAAAGATACTGGAGTGGTTTGCCATTTCCTTCTCCAGCTCATTTTACAAATGAGGCAAACAGAGTTAATTGACCTGCCTAGAGTCATACAGCTAACAAGTATTTGAAGCTGGATTTGAACTCACAAATATGAGCAATCCTGACTGCAAGCTCAGTGTTCTATCCACTGCACCACCTAGCTGAGAAGCATAAGGAGTGAGAAAAGGCCATTGGCTTCAGCTACTGTTGTGGGAATCTGAAGATCTTCCCTGCCTCTAGGCCCTTTGCTAAAGTGGCTCACGTGACTGAGAACCTTCCCTGATTTGAAAGTATACTCTGTTCCCTAATAGGTTGAATGTAGTCATGTGGAGCCTGTGGCGCCAGGCTTGTTTTTCAGGAATGCCCGTGCCCTGTAGCTTTGTGATTGGGCAGTGGGTCAAGAGGGCTGTGACATTTTCTGATCCAGGAGAACGCTATATATACGCCCTGATGTGAGGTTTTGCTTTGGGGCTCACTTTGAGAAGAGTTGTGTAATTCGGCCAGATGAGACTCTGGGAAGCCGTGGAGCTCCAGGGCTTTGAAAAACCCAGATCTTGGTGTTTTCCTCTCTGGTAACTGACTAGGTAACTGATGTAATGGTCAGAGGGTTTGGAAGCTCGTCTGCTGATATGTTTCTCTGTCTGCTTGTAATGCTTATAACTTGTGTTTGTATTCTCTGAAGTTCAGGGTGCTGACTTTTTCCCCTGAACTAGGCAAATGATATATGTTTGAGCGATTAAAGTGAGACTGTTAACCCCTTTTGAGTTGTTTTCCTTTAGAAAAGCAGATCTAAGAACCTGTGCTAGCAGCGCCCTAGGTATGCTAGGGTGCTTGCTGATACAGCTACTAAGAAATCACTGGTAACTTTGGCGAAAGAAGTTTTCATGGCACTATGAGATTGGAAGCCAAATTTTAGGGAGTTAAGAAAAGAGAAGAGAGAAAATGGAGGGATCTATTGTAGATGACCTTTTCAAGGAGATTAGCTGCAAAGAGAAGAAGAGATTAAGAAAGATAATTCTAGAAAAGTGTAAGTTACAATTGGGGTGGGGGGCAGGGTGGGATGGGGTAGGTGGAAAGGTATAGATCTATAATTTCACTGTGTCCAGAGAACTCCCTCCTAATAAGACTAGCAACCTATCTGTAACTTACACTTTTAAGAAAATCAGCACAAGAGGCAATGATGGGTTAAGCAACTTGCCCATGGCCACAGCTAAGATGAGTCACATCTCTTCTAACTCTAAGGCCATCCTTCTATTCACTTTACCATGCTTCAACTCTAAAGTAAGTTGTTGTTACTAAGTGCCTACTTCTTATTATTATGCAGATAAATGAATTTTCCTGGGATTTGAAGGGTGTGCCCCTTTGTATGTCCTACCCTACCCATACCCTATAGGTAAGGACAGAGACCAAGAGATGTATAGATAAGGCTTTTTCAGGGGTGACTGAATCTTTACATGATTTGTAGAAACTCTGAGGCTATAAACAGCTTATTTGCATAAAGAAAGGCCAGCAGAGACAATCAACTTGATCCCACAGCAAACACAGCCTCGGTACTTTTTTACTTACCAGTCATTTGAACAGACCAAGAAGAGAATATCAGAGTTTAAAAAAACTGGGGAACCCTGATCCCCCAGAGCTATCTGGCAATTATAAAGCAAAAAGTTCATTGCCTAGTTATGACCTAAGGGCCTATAGAGATGAAGGTTTAAGTAATGTTCTGGATGGGCTTGAACCAAGGAGAGGGTGTATATTTCTTCTCCCACTTCCTGATTGTGAGGTGAAAAACCTCACTTGAGGCCCTGGGGTACCAAAACCGAAGAAATTTTTCCCAGTCCTAGGCTAAAGGTCTCTGAAAGAGCACAACAGTATCCTGAGCCTGAAGCTGGAGATGGAGGGACTACAGTTACTCCTTAAGGAGAATAAGAGGGAGTCTGACAGATTGCACAGTCAACAACATTGTAGAATATCTAAAATCAGACATGGAATGTCAAATCTGAGTGCATGAGAAAGACAGAATTGAAAGTGTTAAGGGGAGGCAAAGAAACTGAACGGTGAGTGAGGGTCACAAACAGGACTAGTTGGAACTCTTGAGACAGTTAAGGGAAAGCATATTAAAAGAAAACCATAATTGTACATTATCTGATAATGAATAAAAAAGGAAAAGTTAAGAAAAGATATGCTAATCTTTCTGAAATAAAAGCTTAGAAACCAAAATACCTTGAAAGAAACAATAATAACTTTTTAATAAAGCACTGATAAGTCTTCAGTATCTTGAAAAGCTAAAGGGGTTTCATCAGGTGGGTTTAAGTTTAATCAAAATAACGTCTAAAGGTCCCTCCTAGTTCTAAGACTCTGAGATAAATCATAATTTTAATCACTAGTCAGGAAGATGATATAATTATTCATTTCCACAAAAATGACTTGCTTGATGTTCTGATACCATTTTAATAAACTCCACAGCACAGAAATATACAGATTTAATTTTTTATAAAATAAAGTAACTATGCTTTAAACTAATCTGTACGAGTATTATAAAAACTTACTAACCAAACAAATATGGGTGGTGAAACTTGGTGATTGACTGCTAGGAAAGTAGTGTTGGTTAGAGGGGAGGGTTTGGGGAAAAAGATAAAACTCATTTCTATTTTCTATCACTGTACAATAAGGATAATAATACTTGCACAGGGATGTGAGGAAATCATTTGATAAACCATAATGTGCAACATGCAGGTGGTGACCACACTTGGTAGGGCAGTCTGATCTTATAACAACAGAGTAATCCAAGGACACTGGCAACCCTTCTAGCAAAATGTGTCCAAGGATAATGTCAAAGTCAACTACCAAAATACTATGATGAGGAAAACTATGAAAAGCTATGAAATGGGCAATGCTGAATATGAGGGAAGAAGAATTTAATTCTATATTCTGCTCTATCATACAATGAAGGACTATACAGTGGTAGCTGAAAGTGTTCTGATAGCATGGAAAGAGGAATGGATCTGAATTCAGGGAAATTTCGTTTGAATCCCTGCTCTGCAGGGTTTTATCGTGGGCAAGTTAGTTCTCTGGATCTCAGTTTCCCATCAGTAAAATGAAGGGTTTGTACTAGATGGCCTCTGGAGAGCCTTCCGTTATAGCTCTAACTGGGTGATCCTGTGATAGGATCCCATGAGAGAGTCCAGAAAACTGAGCTCTGATCCCAGAATGCCTCTTAGCTGCATGACCCCAAGCAAATCATTTAGATTTTCTACACCTCAGTTCCCTCATCCATCAAATGGTGATACTATGAAATAATAAGAATTATATTATCTGTCTAGTTCAATGTTCCAGGTTAGCATTATACTAATTTCACAAAAGATCCATACTATTCTTCTAGGTACGTCCTGGAAATGGTGGTTGTTCAGGTGTTTTAGTCATGTCCTACTTGTAGTGACCTCATTTGGCAGAGATAATGAAATGATTTGCCATTTCCTTCTCCAGCTCATTTTACAGATGAGGAAACTGAGGCAAATTGGGTTAAATGACTTGCTCAGGGTCACACAGCTAGTAAGTGTCTGACGTCTGATTTGAATGTAGGCAGATGAGTCTTTCTGACTCTGGGCCCAGCACTCTATCTACTGTACTTCCTAGCTGCCTCCATATTGGAGATTAGCATGATAATAATGCATCATAGTAAAATCAAAGGTCACAATAATTGTACAAAACAAATCTACCTAATAGAGCTTTTAGAAAGATTAAATAACATAAAAGGTTATGGCAGAGTAACTGATATGATTCTAGTGAGAACACTCAATATTTCTACATCCCTTTCTCTACTCATGAAGTTGTACTGTAATAATCATGGGTAGTATTCATAAGCAATAAATAACAGTAATAACATCACGGATGATGAGTTAATAGTTGCACAAAACTTTTTAATAAATACATGGAATACATACTGCAGTGCAATACACATGTAGGTGCTTGACAAATGTCTGTGGAGTCAAATTCCTACACACTTTTAACAGTAATATTAGAAAGGATGTATTTAGTTGCTAAGAGCAATTCATCTAAGACATTTAAATACTGACTGCAGCTCTGAGGAAATTTCAGAATTGTTTTTCTTTAAACATTTATGTCTCTAGGAAATGTGCAGATATTCTTTAAGTAAGAAATACAGCTTGAAGTTGAGAGTGATACAAGTGAAAACACATGTCATTACTCCTCATCCTCTGAGCTAGGGCTTAGGAAAAATTTCAGAAGGAGTTTGCACAATGGTTGTATGTATGTCTATGTTATACATCACCTGTATTACACTATTTAAAATATGCAATTCCACATATAGCAGAGATTTTAAGAATAAAATGGGGCATTTAATAAATGTTTGTAAGCAGGAAAATATAATAGGAACTGTATTAGTCAGTCAACAAGCATTTATCACACATTTACTATGTTCTAGGAACTGTGCTAAGCAACAGGGATACAAAGAAATGCTCTCAAGCAGCTTATGTTCTAATCTAGTGGGAGGGAGGGCACGTAAATAACTAGGTATACACAAGAAAGATGTAGTATAAATCAACTGGAAATAATCTCAAAGGGCTGGTGCTATCTTTAAGGGGGATCCAGAAAGGCCTCTTACAGAAGGTGGGATCTGAGCTGAGTTTTCACAGTGAAATGAAGAGGTAGAGAGATAAATAGGGAGAGCATCCCAGGCATGGGGCCAGCCAGTACAAAGGCACTGAGATGGTAGATGGAGGGCCATGTGAGGGGAAAGGCAAATAGATCAATGTAACTGAATCGTAGAGTAGAGGAGAATAAAGTATAAGAAGACCAAAAAGGTAGGATAGGGCCAAGTCTTTAAGACTTTTAAATGAGAAAAAGAGGACTTTACATTTTATCTAGGAGGTAATAAAGAACTCCTGTAGTTCACTGACTAGGAGTGTGCTAGTTAGATCTACACTTCAGAATAATCATTTTGGTTGCTGAGTGCAGAGGGAGGGAAACCAATTAGAAGGTTACTGTAATAACCCAAATGAGGGCCTGAATATGTGAGGTGAGCGTGAGGAGTTGAGAGTGATTCTGAGATTGTAAAGATGGATGACTGGCAGGATAGAGGTGCCCTCAACAGTAATGGCTGATTAGAGGTGAGGATTTTGGAGAAAAGATAATGAGCTCTGTTTTAAATGTATTGAGTTTGAGATGCCTAAGGAACATTCAGTTTGAGAGTTTCAAAAAACAGTTGGTAATACTTGAACTTGAGCTCAAGAAAGTAGCAAAGTCTGGATGGCAATTCAACTGAAACTGTGAGAGCTGATGAAATCACCAAAGGAGATAGTATAGACTGCTACAGAACCTTGAGAAACATTCATGGCTAGTGGGTGAAACCGATGAAAATCCAGTAAAAGAGACTGAAAAGAAGCAGTCAGACAGGTAGGAAAAGGACTGGAGAAAGTAGTTTCATTAAAACAGAGAGACAATATCCAAGAAATGACTACAGTAAGATCATGAAGGATTGATAAAAGGCCAATAGATTTGGCAATTAATTATTGACAATTAAGACATCTCTGGTAACTCTGGAGAGGGGAGTTATAGTTGGATGATGAGGTAAGAAGCCAGACTGAAGAGGATTTAGAAGCTAGTAAGAGGAGAAAGTGTATATGCTAAGGATGTAGACTTTTTTTCCCCTAAGGGTTTCAAAGAGTTTACTATGCCACAAAAAGACAATATGAGTGAGGATGGTAGGATCAAGAGAGGGTTTATGGTGTGAAAAATTTTCTTTAGAAATTTAAGATTCTAAAATTGATCAGAGTTCCATAACAATATCACTTTTGGTATCATTTGCTCAATTAGCTTTGGAGAACATCTGCTTATTTCCCTTTCACACTTAGTAAACTAGTAATTCTCAATTAACTATGACCAGATTATTCACAGGAAATTTGCTTTCAAGTTGAGTTGCAGCACTTTAGGCAGAGGTGACTTCATTTTTTCCTACTGAAAACTCAGTTTAACTTTGTAGCAAGATAAAAGCACTATGCATATGATTGCTAAACTGTCAGGTTTGAAAGCTCCTGGAGAATAGGAAAGACACCTCACAACTAAAGAAAGAGGAATGTAGTCCTAATTTTTTTAATGGGAAAAGACTGGTGTCTGTAAATAGTCATTGAGTTGACGTTGATTTCTGGCAAAATTTTAGAATACATAATTGAAAGGATAGTTAATGAATACTTAGAAAGGTAGGTATATAACACAAAAAGTCAGGAAGGCTTAAATTAAAACAAACAAACAAACAAGTAATGCCATAATGATGTCCTTTTATTTTTTAGCAGGATTATTCGACCAGCAGCCAAGCAGGGGAATAATACTGATATTCCTACCTAAATTTAAGCAAAATATTAGACAGTTTCTCATGTTATTCCTGTGGACAGGACAGAGAGATGTGGGCTAGGTCATTTAGAACTAGTCAAATACAAGGAATAGTCATTGGTAGTTTGGTACAAATTTGGACAGAGGTCTATAGAAGAATGCCCCAGGCAAGGATCTGTTCTTGGCCCTGTGCTATGTGTTATTTCCATCACTCACTTGGATAAAGTGATAGGTGGTGTGCTTATCAAATTTGCAGACAACACATAACTAGGGAAATATCAACTAACATTTTAGACTAACAGAAGGATCACAAAAGCTAAATAAGCTAAATCACTGGGCCAAGTCCGATAAAATGACATTTAATAAGTAAAAATATAAAGTCTTAGACCTGGATTCAAAGAGTCAACTTAAAAGCATAA
This sequence comes from Pseudochirops cupreus, assembly GCA_028627135.1. Classification (NCBI taxonomy): domain Eukaryota; kingdom Metazoa; phylum Chordata; class Mammalia; order Diprotodontia; family Pseudocheiridae; genus Pseudochirops; species Pseudochirops cupreus. The sequence continues at coordinate 324,675,890 of CM053583.1, forward strand.
GGGAGATGTGGTTACACACCAGTGGGTTTGAGACCTGAAGTTTTAATCTGCTACTGACTCAAAGTGTGATATACACAGTATGATAAGCAGACAAAAAAGCTAATGAGATCAGAAACCCCATTAAGAGAGGCATAGCTTCCTGGTTAAAGGAACTGATAAGTAAGTCCCATTCACTCTATTCTGGCCCAGTCATACCACATCTGGACTTTGTAACATTTTGGGAAGACTATTATTAAGCTGGACAGTGTCCAAAAGGAGGGAACAAGAATGGTGAAGTGATCTGAGTTCCTGCCATGAGGCTAGGTTGAAAGAACTGGGGATATTATAGACTTAGGACATGATGGCTGTGTTCAAATATCAGCAAAACTATCACATAAAGTTCATACTTTTTAAAAAATCACTCACCACTATCAGTAAAAAGAAAAAAAATTGAGCATGTACTCCCAAAATATGTCTACTTATATAAAGATTATATATGCTACAGTTCTTATAATTATACATATATTATAAACTAAAACTATAAATTTTAAAAGGATGAGATAAAAATGAAGTAATATTTAATCCTAGGGTCAATAGGGAGCCATTTAAATTGAGTGGGGGAGTGACATGGTCAGATTCACACTTCACAAAAATCACTTTAGTGGCTTTGTGTGTAGGATAGATTGGAGAGGGAGAAATGGAAGTTACTACAACGGTTCAGGAAAGAGGTAATGAGGCCCTACACTAGGGGGGTGGCTATGTGAGTGGAGAGATGGGGACAGATGTGAAAAATGTTGAGGTATAATAACCAAATAGCAATTAACTGTATATTTGGAGCAAGGAATAGAAGATGACACTGAAATTGTGAACCTGGGCAACTTGAAGGATAGGGAAATTTGGAAGAGGGATGAGTTTGGGAGGGAAGATAATTAATGGAAGGGGATTTATAAGAAGATCACATCTTATCCATGCCTGCTCATTCTGTATGATTCTGTCCCATCTGAAAACTAGAAAGGGAGAGGCAGGGCTCTTACTCACTATGGACTGAGCAATCAGAGGAGTGCCTGTCATGAGCTGCTCAGTGTCCAGCACTAAGCATGATCTGAGATGTGAATAAGAAATGACCAGGCCATGTGGGTGGTTCAAGGAAGAACCATGAGCTCCCTTTACTGATGTTTAGAACAAAGTTTTCAATGATCCAAATGACAAAGATTCAAGTATTCTTATTTTAATCATATCTTGGAATTATATTACTAATAGAATAGTCTGCCATACCTGGGAAGTACGTTAGATAAGATAAGGCTTGTTATCAAGGACCCAGGAAAATCATGGGGAAGGTCAGTTGTCTCTTATCTACAGGACAAAGGATGCTCCCTGAGAGCAGGCCACAATCTCAAAGACATCTGCATAGAAACTGGATCCCCAAGAATCAAGTATTTTGACTTACAATAGTCTGTAGTATAATATGATAAGGAACATTTCCTTTTTGGTGCCTGAAGTTTGGGGGCAAAGGTTTTGATGTTAGGATATCAAACAAAAGTCCTTTTAAGTGTACCCCTGAGGTTCTTTCGGGGTAGCCAGCCATTGCAAGCCGTGTCACCTCTAGAAGAATTAGGGCACATGATTAAGGTCTTTATCCAAGTCTTGGATCAGGCCTCTTTGGCTCCCCAAAAGTGCCAGGAGGGCAGTAGGTATTCTGAGATAGAAAGAATACTTTTCCCATTGTCACCATGTAACTGCTACTGCTAGGAAATGGTTAGGTTACAAATGCTTTAAGAAGCTGACTTCTGGCTCAGAAGGGAAGTTTGGAGGTTTCAAAACAGCAGGAGAGGGACAAGTAGGGAAATATTGTGGAACTGGGATATGTATAATTGTGTTAGAGACCAAGAATCATGGTTGGCTGTTAAGGGGAAGATGGGATGTGACCTAGTCATCTTCCCCCCTTCGGAATGAGTATATATATCCCTTAGGGGCAGACTGAAAGGTTCTTCCCTCCCCCAGGAGTGGGGTGGGGGGATAGGGCCAGACCCTGTAGACCACTGATGTCAAGGATGAATTCAATTTGTTTGTCAATCCCATGGGCAGAAGTAAAAATAACTGATGGTAGTGGCAAAATAAGATTAGATTAAGGGTTTAAACTTTCTAACTTTTAGAATTATTCAAAAATGGAATGATGGTGGTGGTGTTCTCCTTCACTAGATGTCATTATCAGGCAAAGGCTACATGACCAGTTGTTGGATCAGGAATGATATACTTATATTTACACTTCATGTACCTTGAGTTCCAGTAGAGAAATTTAAAAATCCAAATATTCACCTAAGTGTAATAAAGAAAAGTTCATCTAGGCTAAGATTTCCTAAGACTTTGAGACATAAGCAATCACAGTTACTAAAGGATTGCAGGAAGAAGCTGATAGAGATCAGGATAGGGAAACCAGACTTCTTTCTAGATATAGATGAACTGGATGTTTGGGGACAAGGGGTGGTGGTGGTGGTGGTATTACATTATTTAAATTTAATCTCCCGGGCATCCAAATTTACATCCAAAATAGACGTCAGAAAAACATGTCAAAGTGAAATGTAAATCATTCAGGGATTACCTCCTATGTTTGATTGTCCAAGTTTCTGCTTCTTTTCATTAGAATAAGAATAACTGATCTCTGACTACAGAACATGCAGGCTAAGAGGGTGATTCTGCTCTATGGCTCATTTAGCATTATCACCACACCTTCCTTTTGTGAAGTTCTAACAGCTTCTCCAGGGATCATTACAGCAAACTCGATAGAAGCAAAGTTATCAGCTCACAGAACCAGAGCTAAGAGGAGCGGAGAGGCCAGTCCTCTCTCTTCTGGAAGATAAAAGTCACATGGTTAAGAACATTCCAAACACAGTGACCCTACCACAAGTCCAGTGCCCCTACCACTACGTATGCTTCATGGAGGTATTGATGTCATGGAGAGAGCGCTGGACTCGAACATTTGGTTTCAAATCTTGGTTCAGATACTTACCAGCTATGTGACCCTGGGCAAAGCCTTTAACTTCTATGAGCTTCAGTTTTCCTCATCTGTAAAAATGAGGGGATTCCTACTGATGGCCTCTGAGGTCCTTTTCAGATCTGAATTTATGATCCTCCGAAGTGGATTTCAACCTATTAATGATACTCTTTGGGTATGATCAATTCTGAAAATCCCTAACTCCTAATTCTTGTTTAACCCACTCATCTCCATCATGCATCCATAAGAGAACCCAGATAAACACTGACCTACCCCTCATAATAATGCTGTCAAAAAACCAAATGAGGTTATTCTAGCATGACCTATTTTTTTAAAAATTTTTATTTATCTCATTAAATCTTTCCCAATTACATGTAAGAAAAAATTTAACTCACTTAGAAAAGTTTTGCATTCTCTCCCTCCCTCCCACCTCTACCCACTTCTTGAGAAGGCAAGAAATTTGATTTCAAATACACATCTGAGGTCATAGCACTACCTATTCTAAATAAAGTCACACAGATTTGCTGTCCCCACCACTTTCTCTTCTACAAAAAGAGTATAAAAAGCTTTTCAACTTTAAGGTTAGAATGAGAGTTTCTTTCAGACTTCATCCCCTTTCCTCATGGCTCAAATAAGGAAAGACAAACCATAAAACCTCCCTTATCCAAGAGGCTGATTTCAGGAGGCCCACCTTTGTGCAGATACAGCTTGCTTGAACATTCAGTTACTAAATGTATATATCTACTTAGTTAAGTTTTTAAAGTGATCTTTTACTGTTCTTTAATCTTTCCCAATCCCCACTCAATTCCTATGTAAAGAAGGATTTGGGAAGTTCAAAGGAGTAAACTAGGAGGCATAGTAGTAAACTAGGAGTAAAGGAGATAATGAGCTACAAAGAGTCCTAGGAAAGCTATAGAAAAAGGAGGAATGGAGAGGATGGGAATGAAGGAAAAGATGAAAAGCTGAAGAAGAGAGAGGGCAATTATTTACTGAGCAGCTACTCCACTAAGCACTCTTACTAGGCAATGAAGAACAGAGAGATGTCAAACACATGGCCCACTGTGGCAACACATTCTTCTGAGTGTTGTATGAACCAGATTAAAATGTAATGGTCATCTATCCACTAGTAAGGATCCTTATATATGGTTTAGTATTCCCCATTTCCATCTGAGTTTTACACCACTGATATAGAGGACACAAATAAGCACAGAAATACACGCTCTGTCCACAAGCAACTTAAATTCTAGCAAAGAAGAAAAAGTAATACATATGAAAAAAAGCAAACTGCTAAATTATTCCCACTGACTATAAAAATTCAGGAAAAGAAAAGGTAGTCTAGACCGGAACAGTCAAAGAAAACTTCATTAACAACAAACAAGATGGTTATAGATGAATGATTTTTTTTTTAATGACAGAAATACATAAAAATCATCTGCTACATTGTGGAGGGGCACTTGCCAAGATTCCCCTCAGAGGCCATCAACTGGAATCTCCCCTTCATTTTTACAGTTGAAGGAATTGAAGCTCACAGAAGAACCCAGGCCTTCTAATGCCAAAACCAGAACTCTTTCCATTCTACCATACTACTACTGCTACTATAGTCATAGTCATAGTAAACAGCTCTGGCACTTACACCCAACTCACTCTACAAACAAAAGGAAAACATAGAAGCTGATGTAGATGATATAGATTCATGGGTATAAAGACTGATGCCATGATTGAAAGAGATTAGGACTGAAGCTAATGGCAAAGAATGAATCACAAGTCATGAATCACAATCCATTGCTATGTTCCAAGAATATCTTAGTATTTGAAATCAGGAGATATTTTTTCAACTCCACAAACTATGACCAATCCTTTACTAAAGTGACAGAAAAACACAGTACAATAACGCTGAGGGTTTGCCTTTTTAAGATATACCCCAAACTCCTGTATCATTAAGATTATATTACATTACATTAACATTTTCCATAAGATGGAAGATCCACAACTGCTGGGGAGAAAGAAAAAAAAAATACAGCTGTCCTCTTTAGCCAGATAGAATAAAATAGATAAAGCAAATTTTATGCAAATTCTCAATTAATTCTTCACTTGCTTTTCCTTAAGTATTTTTAAAGACTTTGAACAAAATCTAACTTACATTATCTCTAAGGTTAAAGACATTTTAGGTATTTTTAAAGTCTATACCTTCCGATTTCAAATGCATCTACAATTTTTATCTTAACTTTTTTCTTGTTTAATCATTGTGAAAATGGTAAACATTTTTCTACACTATATTATGTCTAATGGTAAGGAAATTCCATTAAAGTGTTCCTCCAATGCTTTAACAGTGTGGAGGGAAGCCTGGATTCTCAAAGGCTGGCACTCTATCAAGTCCTTCCAGACTAGAAAGGTTCTGAATACATGTCCAGCCATAAGCTGTGTGAGGACCATCTTATTTTTAAATCTATTGAAGCTCTTTGACAAAAGGCTACAGATTAATGATTTTTTTTAATGACAGAAATACATGAAGATCATCTGCTAAATTGTAGAGGACCTGCAATCTACATCAATGGAAGAGGTGCTCAAACTGATAAAAATCACAAATCTGAGCATCAAAGTAATACTAACAGCATATTTGTAACACTATGGCATTAAGTTTTCAAGTTGTAAGTACCATAATTACAATCAGTCTTCCAAGCTCAGAAAAAAACTTCAAGTAATCAGTCACTCATTTCCTAAATCCAGGTAGGCAAGGTCATAAAAGATATGACTACCCCACTTTATTCCTAAAGATTGGCAATGATATGGATTCAAAATATTCTTCAATAACCTGTCAGTAATTTATTGAAATTGAGGCCCAGAGAGGTCAACATATAGGCAGTGCAAAATTCAAGGTCAAACATCTAGGCAGTGGAAAATCCAGGCCACAAATCTGAGTTCAAGTGTACTGTGCTAACCACTATCCCATACTGACTGTATTACTGGGACATCTTGAATCCTTGCTTATTTCCAGTGCCTGGCCCTTACTCTGGTGCCCTTTTCAGTGTTCTCCAATTTCCCCTTATTCATTATTAAGTTATGGAGACCAAATCCAAGCATAATACTCTAAAATAAAAAGTGTTCAGCATGTAGTATAGGAGAAACAGTATTTCACATCCCAAAGTTGTCATATTCCCATATGACGAAGCGGTTTTATATTGACTAACATACTGACTCACATCAAATTTGAATACTATGATCCCAGTCTAAACACTTGTTGAATCTTGAATTTGGGTAATTAATTCATATTTTATCTTGCTAAGTTTTATGATGGTTTTGATGTAGTAGTGATGGGATTTATTTTCTAGTTGCTGATGAGTATTTAGAGTAATTGCACAGCCTGATTCAGTGCACTAGGAATGAGTCCTATGCTCACATATGGATAAAACATAAACACATATTTTGCAATTCAATATGATCAAGGACCCTGAAATTCTATAATATGAATAAATCAATCCTGGAAGACATTATGGCCACTCATCAAGATTACCACAAACAAGAATCTTCAAGTATTTGCAAATAATTTGTAGTGTATGAACATGACTTAAAGAAACAGTGCAGTTCCTGAAGAGCCTGCTGCTTAGAAATCAAGCAACATCACAACCTCTGCAAAGAAATGTGATTTGCTAATATCATCTAATTAAGAAGACAAGCAGTATTAAATCTGTAAATTTATATATGAAGCATGAAGTGCTATTACCTTTATGGCAACCATTTAATTTTAAGATATCTTACTCCCATTTTTAAGGCCTTATCTTCTAATTCCTTATTGAAGATGAATATGCACCAGACACTTAATAATGCTATAATTAGACTGGATCTACCGAGGAAAGTAACACTCTGTTACATTCTATTTTACTGCCTCAAATTGCCAAGATAGAAGTACTTCATGATAGTTTGATCTGATGTAGTACAAGTACTTAGTAATGTGTCTTAGAATGCCATGTGTATAACAAATAAATTGGTTGATGAGGAGTGGGGTAGGTATAGGAAGAAACTAGGAGTCTGACAGTGATACCATTTAGTATCTTGGTTTATAACACTTAGGAGGAGGAATATGCCACATGGTGTCTAATGAAACCTAGACTCTATCACTACTAACACTATACAAATTCATTAATGAGAAAAATAATGGCAGTTTATAATTTCTTAAATGTGTCACTGCATATGATATTCATGTAGTACTTCCTTCATATAAATTCTTCCTTTTTCTACTTTATATCACAGTTTTACTATCAACTTATAAGGCTACTTAATACATGAAAGGTGTTCAATGAAGAACGAAACACACAGTGTAATAATAAGGGGTGGGAAGAGATGAGAATATTAACCTCAGGACAAAATCTTACATCCTTAAGTTGTGCATCTCTACACTCTGCTTCCACCACAACTGCCTGTTATCCTTAAGGAGAATCCTTTACTTTAGTCACTGCCCTATCCCTCTGATGCCATGCTATTTGTAATATACAAAATTGGAACTTGAAGATATAATTACTATACCATTCTGGGAAATCAAGGAGAAAAAAAGTGTCATGAGACTGGAAATCAGTATGCATTATGACAATTTTCAAATAGGGGGAAATTGTAGATTCCTCAAACTATTGGACAATGAGCCTGATATTTATTTCTGGCATCATTATAAAAAAAAGATTGCTAAAAATGGGTTTTGAGCACTTTCTGAAGGAAACAGTGATAAGTGTAAGACAGCACAGGTTCAATAAGAACAAATTATGCCATATTAACCTCATTTTCTTTTCTGACAGGGTTATTACAGCAATAGATCAGGGCTGTGTCATAAACACAGATAGCATGCCTAGATTTTAACAAGGTGTTTGACAAAGTCCTTCACCATATTTCTGGCAGGGTCATGTGAAGAATGGAAAGATACAGGATAGAAGATATTATGAATAGGTAGATTCAGAACTCACTGGACAGACACAGAGTGATGATTAATGATCAAATTGGATTGAGATCTCTAGGTTAAAAGTAGCTTATCCTAGTCAACCTTTCTAAATATCACTGACTTTACGGCAAACATGATATAAAACAACAGCTAATATGCTAGATGACCAAATGGGCATCCAACAAAGATCTCAAAAGTCCAGAACAATAGACTATATCTAAAAAGATTACATTTAAAAGGTATAAACAGTCTTAGGTTAAAAAAATCAATTGCACAAATACAAGATGAGGGAGATACGATTAGAAAACAATTCATGGAGGGTAGGGAAAGACATGTAGTTCCCTACAAGCTCATATGAGCCAACAATGTAATTTTGAAAGCCTAAAATACTTATATGACCTTATTATCACTAATATGATAATAAATGTCCAGAATAAGAAAGGTGATAGCCATATTGTATTCCATCCTGGTCAGACCATAGTTTCAGGTCAACAGATTTTAAGAGGATTTTGATTATTTGGATGATGTTTAGAAAACTGGAGGTAATGTTATAAGTAGGAGTTAAGTTATATACAATGAAAATCAAAATTCAAGTTTAATTAACTCTGGTAGTTCAATCTGCATGTTAGGAATTCCTTGTTATAAGTGTTCATCCTATGAGATGAGTGCCATCTTGCTTGTGGTAGCAATGAGGTTCAAATAGGAAAAGATTTCTAACAATCAGAATGGTCCAGAAATACAAGCTGTATTTAAGAGGTAATAAACTCCTCCAGATCATCAGATGAAGACAAGATGACCAGTTATTAGAGATGTTGTAGAGGGAATCAATTTGTATTTCAAGTATAATTCAGACTAAAGGACTCAGGTTCTTTATAGCTTAGGGTTTTATGGATGTCCTTTAAGTATCATAGGCACTTGTGAAAATGCTGTCTATAAGGCCTATGCTGTCTTTCACATTGTATCATAAAGTTGGGCAGGTAGGTGGCAGAGTGGATAGAGCACAGAGTCTAGAGTAAGGAAGACAAGTTCAAATACGGCCTCAGACACTTACTATGTAACCCTGAGTAACTCACTTACCCTGTTTGCCTAAAATCTCTCATCTGTAAAATGAGCTAGAGAAGGAAATGGCAAACCACTTCAAAAGAAAACCCTAAATACGGTCATGAAGAGTTGGACACAACTGAAACAACTGAATAACAACAAATTAAAGATAAGATTATCCAACTAGTTGACACCAGTGATAATCAAAATAGAGCTAAGTGGCATTTTGGAGAGAAATTTGTAACTATGTCCAAAGGGTTATAAAAATGTGCACACTCTTTGACCCAGCAATACCACAACTAGGTCTGTATCCCAAAGAGATCGTAAAAAAGGAAAAGGGGCGGTGGGTAGGGGAAAGATGGGGAGAAAATTTGTAACTCAAAATCTCATGGAAATGAATGATGTAAACTAAAAATAAACAAAAGTTAAAAAAAAAAGGAAAAAGGATCCACATGTACAAAAATATTTATGGCAGCTCTTTCTGTGGGGGCAAAGAATTAGAAATTGAGGGGATACCCTTCAATTGTGGAATGGCTGAACACGTTGTGGTATATGAATGTAATGTAATACTACTGTTCTATAAGAAATGATAAGCAGGCAGATCTCAAAAACCTGGAAAGACTTGCATGAACTAATGCTGAGTGAAGTGAACAGAACCAGAACATTGATTGTATACAGAAACAACAACATTGTGCAATGACAGACTTTGACAAACTAAGCTCTTTTCAGCAATGCAATGATCTAAGACAGTTCCAAAAGACTTATGATGGAAAATGCTATCCACATTCAGAGAAAGAACTATGGAGTGTGAATGCAAACCGACGCATGCTATTTTCTATTTTTTTTGTTTTCTTTTTCATGGTTTTCCCCTTTTGTTCTGATTCTTCTTTCATAACATGACTAATGTGGGAATGTTTACTTTGATTGTACATGTATAGGCCATATCAGATTGCATGCCATCTTGTGCAAGGGGGCAGGGAAGGAGGGAGGAAAAATTTAGAACTCAAAATCTTATAAAAGTAAATGTTGAAAACTAAAAATAAATCAATTGGTTATAGAAAAAAAGTACTTTATCTGAAATGGCTAAGATATGTTCAACATTTCTCCTAAACCTCTTTCCCTTAACTGGTAGTCTGTGCAATTTGTATCTACAAGACTCAAGATTTTCCAGGATGCTTCTTTAAAAAAGAAGGTATGGCATACTAACAAAATCAACAACATATGATTTAGAATTGACAAAATCCTTTATGTATATTATTTTATAATAGAGGCTCACAACAACCTTGTGAGGGGGTTACTTTGAGTTTTATAATCCCTGTTTTACAAATGAAGAAACTGAGATTCAGAGAGGTGAAGCCAAGGTCAGAGTTAGTGAAGTGTCAAGGGAGAGACTTGAAGCAGTTTTCTCCTTACTCTGGATAGAGCACTTAGAAAGTGGATCAGGCTTAAAGATCTAGAGCAGCAAAGGTACTCAGCACTTCAGCACTCATGAATCTATCATAATTCCCCCACTTTATGGATGAGGAAACAGAGGCCCAGAGCAATGAGACTGACTTGCCCAGAACAACAGAAGTAGTTAAGTGGAAGAACTAGGATTCAAATGGGGTGCTGGGACTCTGAGTTAGGCCCTCTTTCCATTGCACCACATTGGCATAAATCAAACTGATTAAGAAGAGAGACGTCTGCTTGCTCTCTAGTATAGTTTGATGGCTTTTACTTCATTTTCACACATCCCATCCCTGGTTAGAAAAAAAATGAAATGTGTCCAACAATTAAGAAATGCGTTTAAAACTTCTTAGAGAGAATCATAAGTACTTTAAAATTTAAAAAGAATTAGATCACATACTCTTAAAAAGTAAATAGAATTAGTATAATAGCATTAAAAAATCACAGGTTTTTTTTAAAATTACCATCAATAATTTATAGAATAATGCCCCCATTAAATGAGCAGCAACACAAAGATATGTTATAATAGCAAAGCTTTGTCACCCTTAAATACATGGGCTTTTGAGGGTACTTAAGGAACCTGAAAAGGCAAAGATGAAATTTGAGGAGTGCACACAATCTCAAGGATCAGAGCTGCTTTCTACATGTACTCACAGGCACTATCCCCATCCCTCTGATGATCCTTGTCCTCCTATCTTCTTTTGGACTTTCCAAATACCAGTGGACAGCTCCTCTTTAAAAGGCTATTCAAGTGGAACCATAAACTCACACACCTGCTCTCTATATAATCAATCCATTATTAAGTAGTAGAATTATGACATCAGAAGTATGGTAGCCAATTATTCTACTGAATAAGTTGATTTCACTCATTTGCATGCTACCATGTTATTGGTTAAAATATCTGAAGACCAGTTCCTACATTTGTCCACTTCTTTTATTCTGAAAGTGACTGATAAAGACTTGATGCTTTTTTTTTTAACTTTTGAAACCTTAAACTATAAATGTCCATGTAGTAAATACATTTAACCGACCATTTTTTAGAATGTAGTGTGATGCCTGGGCTACGTGAGAGGGTAAAATATAGGCTCCATAATACAGAGACAAGATCAAGAGCCAGAGGCTCCCCTTTGTGATCTCTTTAGACCTTAGATAAGTCTAATTTCATAGGAATTATGTGTTACTTATTCATCATCAGACCCTATAACACCTTAATGAGAAACCCTTATTTAAAAGGTATATACTACCCTTGTATTTGCTATAAATATCTTCTTTTCATCACTACAGTATAAATTCCTTGAAGGAAAAACTATGTATTTATTCATCTAGGTATCTCCCTAAAGCCTAACAATGCCTCTTTGTATGTAACCTATCTCAGAAGTAGCATGCTGCAAAGCAAAAAGCCAGTACAGTTAGAGGACATGGATTTGGATTCTGGGTCTCTATTACTTGTATGAACTTGAGTAAATAACTTAAATTCTCTGGGCCTCAGTTTCTTCAACTGTAAAATGGGAGGAGGGTATAATGGATGACTCCTTAGCTCTCTTCCAACTATAAATTCTGATATAAATATTTTTGATTAAGTTTTAAACAAGTAAATTCTGCTTAATAACCAAAAATTGGAGGCACAAAAGTTAAGTTCTATCAAATGATGCTTTTAAACAAGTGACATTTCAAAAACAACGTGTCCTGAGAGAGAGGCTATTAAAAACTGTAAGGAGGAGTAGAATACAAAAAAATCCTTAAAACAAATAAACAAACACTCCTGATGTGTCTGTTGCCAATGACTTCCTTGAGAGTAAAAAGTTTTTTTTTAATCTCTCAAGAAGGTAGGACCTAACACATAAAAACTAACTTAAAAAAATTTTTTTTTTCTATTCCAGCCCTCACCTTCAGTTATCATGCTTTCTCCCAAATGCTTTCCTACAAACTCCGTGTGAGGATCATTATTTTCAAATATAATCTGTTTTTAATTCCTGCATGGGGTAAAATTCTTTTGCAGTTTCTGCGGTACCACAAAAGTTAAGGGCTATTTGAAGTAGTTAAAAATATGAACTGTAACCACATAAAGGTGTGAATAGCAGTGATGCTGTTTTCTTTTGTGCAAATGTAGTGGTTAAAAAAACAATCAACTCCAACCCCAAATTAATGATAGCTTTATCAAGAAAAAAAACTCCCTTTTTATAATTTATCTGGAGGAAAAAGTTGCTGAAAACTCTGACAGTAGGTATCATATTCATCTTTTAAAGACTTTCCCCCCTGATTTTATATCCTTGTAGTTTTGGATATTTATAAAACATGTGACCAAATTGCTTGCAAGTATTCTTTTCACAAGCCAAATTGTATAATGCATGCACAACCATGAAAGCTCCAGAGCCACCAACTTGGCATAAGAATATTTTTTTAAAAAGTTATTTTTAAGATTAATTATTCCTTAGTGGTTAGAAAAAAAATGCTAACTTTTGAAGAAAACCACTGAGCTCCTGGAAGATATATAAACTAATATCTATGTAATATATTATTTCCTTTGGTTTCTCTTGTGAGTAAAATGTTATTACATTGCATTAACTTACTCTCAAAATAATATAGACAATTTAAATAATCACTTTGCCAAAATACATAAATTTATTTGATTTGTTTTTGGAGTAAAGACTTTACATTTCTCCAGAATTCAAATAATAAATAAATAGGACATAAGAAATCCTGAGGAATAGAAGACATTAAAAGAATGTGTTTTTTAAAATCATGACGTAGAAAAAGACAGAGGAAGGGAGTATACAATACCTTCACTGACTTCTAAATTTTAAAACACTGGAAGGGAAAAATATAAAAGCAGTTAGTATTACATATTCACATTCCCTAAATATAATTAAGTGGGGATTGTTTCTGAAAAATAAAAGCTATGGAGAGCCAGTTCCCAAAGCTTAATAAATTAATCAGATATTCATGATAATTTGACTCTTACGGAGATTTAAGACAGCTCTTCAGTTAATTGGAAAAAAAGAATAGGTTATTTTCAGTCTTATACTTTTTACTGGTGGCCATTAATGTAATCTAAAAGTGCATATATGTATATTTGTTTGCATTTGCACACAAATTTTGAAAAGTAAATCTGATCCATACTGTAAGAGTTCAATTTAGTATAGATTAATTAAAAATCAGACCTGACCATTTTTGTCACTATAAAGTTCATCTCGTCTATAAGCCATACTTCAGTTCACCTTTGTTTTGTAATGGTTTGCTGGTAGTGGTGATGTTCTCATACAATTTTAAATTACTTATTTTACTTGCAAGAATAACACAACGAATAGCCACAGCTGAGTACACATGAACAAAAAAGACTAAATAGATACACTTAAGGTACTTTGAAAAAATGGGTGAACTCTAAAATAATCACAGATGTAGCTTGTGTATTTAGGTGATTACAAGGCAGAAAAAGCAAAAAATGCAATAATTTTGCCTAAATAATAAACCATCCTTTTCACATAATCTTGAGTTTTAATCTCTCAATAGGATGTTCCCAATAGACACCTGTATGAATGAGATCTTATGTCACCAAGACCTTATCCTTTGTAAAATGTATATAGGTGAGTTTTCCAATTATATCATTACACAGGACATTAATTTTATTAAGATGTCAATATTAAGAAGAGAATATTCATTTTCTTTTATCTTGTTTTTAATTTCCTCTGCAGGGAACTATATATACTGGCTTAAATGATGATGACGTTTGTCATATCTGAACATTGATGGGCAATGCAAATTAATCCTGACAAATCTATACATCTGTATAGACTATTACCCTAACTCCTACGTCCAGCAACTTTTTGTCAGCAGTTCCTGATCAGAGGTGAGGAACCTTGTAATAATTCTCAATTTTACTTTGTTCTTTAATACAAGAATTCAATTGGTTGCCAAGTCCTGTCTCTTTTCTACACATAATTTTCTGCTGCCAACTGCCTTTCTCTAATAGCTTTATTGTCTTATACCAGGTACTCAACATTTCTTGGACTATCTCTTCTTCAGACACAACCCCTTAACATCCCCTCATCAACTTGTCTTTTCTTTTCTCCCCCCTTTACTTTAATGATATTAGCCAAATAATTCCTTAAAAAAAAATCAGTGGCTTCTTATTTCCATACAAGTCATGTCCAATATGCTTATCCTAAGTTCCAAATCCTTCATTAGATTGCTCCAGATGACTTTATTTCTCATCTCGTCCTACATTCCAAAGTTACTCATTCTACCTATCTCGGGAATAACAACTCAAAATCTCCTTTGTTCATATCTCACTTCTTTATTCTGATATGTTTCAAAGCAGTAACATAACATGTCTGAAACATTTTTTGCTCCCAGACCAAATGAGGTAACTCAGCATTTTGCCCAACACATAGGGGCTTAATAAATGCCTGTTCCATTCCCCAGCCTAAACCATTTTCCCCATCATATAAATAGTTCCTGCAATCTCTCTCCTTCACAAAAATCTGGGATTGATCAGAAAAGGAAAACTGTCCCCTTGTCTTATTCATTCCAAATGTAGAATCTACAACTAGAAGGACCCTTAAGAGATTATATAGTATAATGCTATTATCTTGAAAATGAGGGAACGAGCCTACAGAGAAGTGACTTTCACTCTAGATTGAATTATCCTATGAAAACTGGAGTGCCTACTTTCCTTAATTTCCAATCACCCTTAATATGGATTTGCTCATGGTCTATAATCTATGTTGTAAATACCTTACTGATCATTCTTATGTCTGCTTAATGTTTTTCCCCCTACTGTCTGCATATGCTTTACCTATGCATATGTATCTCAGTTTGTAAACTTAAGGAAGGCAAGCTTTTAGGCCTACTGAATTCTTTATTCAAAGCTTAATGTGAAATGTATTTCACAATGATGATGGTTTTGATTCATGATCTCTATGTAACTGCTATTCTTTTTTTAAAAATAAATTTATTTTTAGTTTTTAACATTCACTTTCATAAGGTTTTGAGTTCCAAATTTTTTCCTCATCTCTCCCCTCCCTCCACCCCAAGATGGCATGTAATTTGGTATAGTCTCTACATATATATTCATATTAAATCTATTTTCACATTAGTCATGTTGTAAAGAATTAGAACCAATGAGAAACACCACAAGAAGAAATAAAAAAAAAAAGAGAGAGAGAGCGCAAATAATATGCTTTGATCTGCATTCAGACTCCATAGTTCTTTTTCCATCATTAGCTTTTTGGAGTTGTCTTCTGCTATTCTTTTTTTTTTCCTTTTTGTAGGGGGGAAGGTAGTGCGATTGGGGTTAAGTGACTTGCCCAAGGTCACACGGCTAGTAAGTGTTAAGTGTCTGAGGCTGGATTTGAACTCAGGTCCTCCTGACTTTAGGGCCAGTGATCTATTCACTGTGCCACCTAGCTGTCCCTGCTATTTTTCTTAACATTCAATTTTACACTATGAGATTGTCTTAAATGTCAGGGAGGGCCTATGTGGCACAATCCATGTTCATCTTATAACTCAGTTTACTAGCTAAGGAACCATTTCTAACAGAATTATGTTGTATTCTTTGTATCTCAAAAAGTATTATTAAAAAAATTGAATATAACATCAAACAATAGCTGCTTCTCTTTACACATTAAGTGCCAGTTACACAGTATGGACCAGTTATCTGGTTAACCATATCATTAAGTTTGAATGTTATGTATTTGTTATGGACAGACTTCCTCTAGATACTTTCACTTTTAGAGCTCTTTAATATTGATTTAGATAAGGATTTTAGTAATCTGTGAAAACTCAAGGCCTCAAGGGAGCACTTTATAACCTTAAATAGAAGCTCACTAAAATATCTCCAGGGGATATTGAAATGTTTTCCTAAATTCATTCTATTTCCAAGAAGCAGTCAGTAGGTCAGTTGGTCAACAAGCATTTATTGAGAGTATACCATGTGCCAGATTCTTTGCTAAGATCTGTGAATTCAAAGGAAGGCAAAACTAGTTCTTGCCCTCAAGAACTTCACATTATAATGGTAGAACATGTAAATAATTAAGGGCAAGCATGATATATAGAGTACATGGAAAGAAATCTCAGAAGGGAAGGCCCTAGCAGATGGGAGAACTGGGACAGGCCTCCTGAGATGGTAGTATTGGAAATGATTCCTGAAAGAAGCCTGGGAAACTAAAAATATAAAAAGAGGAGAACATTACAGGCATAGCAGTCTAGTCAATGCAAAAATGGGAGAGATGGGAGATGCTGTGTTATTTATGCAATGAATGGCAAATAAACCAGGGCAGCAGGATTGTGTGTGGAACAGAGGAAACATGGTGAGGGGTCATGTTTTGAAGAGCTTTAAATGTTATACAGAGGACTTTATGTTTGATTCTGGAGGTAAGAGGATGCCACTAGAGTTTGAGGAAAGGATTAGATCTATGCTTTAAAAGAAAATCACTTTGATACCTTTGCGGACAATGGATTGGAATGGGGAGAGACTAGAGAGAGAGAGAGACCAATTAGGGGACCACTGCAATAGTCCAGGGGGAAGTTATGGGAGCCCAAAATAGGGTGGTAGCTGTGTGAGTGGAGAAAAGGGGACATTTAAAGTGATGTGCCATGGCGAAAAGAGAGCAGATAATGGAATTAGGAACACCTGTGTTCAATTCTCTACTCTTAACAGTTATTAACCTTGTTAAGTTCTCTGAGCCTCAAACAATTCTCAAAGACCAAGTTAAAGATGAGTTCTGGTAAGTAGCCGAAGATTCATACACAGAGTTCCCACAGAGAAGAAATCACAGGTATTCAATAAACCTTGACCAAAAGATATAAAATGAAATTAAATGAGTGGAATTTTAGGAATACAGAACTTAAAGTTTTCTTCTTGTAGTAATTAAAAATAAGTTCAAATGAAAACCTAACAAATATTCAAGCAACAGTATGTCAGGATGGTAAAAAGAAAGAACAGAAGGGAAATTATTTGGATAATTCAGGAACAAAGAATACACTAGGATGGAATTTGTAATAACTAAGATTCTGCATTGCAGACTCATCATCTGATTTTTCCCCTTGAGGAAACATAATTAATTAGGATCAAATAGTAATTTTCTTTAAAGACAGCTCTCCTCACACATCCTCTGACTACTCATTCTGTGTCTATCAATGGCTTCTCTTACCTAAACCATTAATGTTGATGTTCTCTAAGGTTCTTTCTTTAGCACTTTTATATTCTATCTTTCATTTTCTTCTCCCTTGAAACTTTGTCCCATGACTATAATTACTACATCAATGAAGATGAATCTGAAATTTCTAGGTATATATCCCAAGGAAGTCAAAACCGAAAAGGCCCAATATATACCAAAACATTCATAGCCACACCTTTTGTGGTAGCAAAGAACCAGAAAACTCACTGGTGCCAAGAAACTGTGAAAATTAATTAAACATAAAATTATGGAAAAGTAAAAAACAACTACAAAAAATTCAGGGAAACATTAGATTTGCATGAACAGACAAAAAGTAATATGAGTAGAAGTAAAGGAGTAACATATGCAATCACTACAGAAATATAAATGAAAAGTACGAAAAAGCTCAACTCTGAGTAATGATAATAACCAATTTTGGTCCTAGAGAACAGAGATGAATCATGTCTCTCTCTTCTCAGCAGAGAGGCAAGGAATAACTGAGTCAGAATACTGCCGCATGTTGTAAGACACGGTCACCGTATGGTTGTATTTGCTTCACTATTTGTCCTTTTCAGAAGGAAGAGCTCAATTGTGGTGGTAGGGGATCGGGAAGGGGTTATATTCAAAAGGTTGTAAATAAGAGTTAATAAAACATCTTTTTTTAAAAAGAGAGAGAAAAAATATCTCTAGCCCTGAAAATTATAATCCCTAGACCTGAATTTCCCAGAGCTGACTGATTATTGCTACCTCAAGCTTAAAAGTGCTGTCTAATGCAGCACTTATTCCTTCAAACGAATTTTTCCTTCTGGTTTTATTATTCTCTTTAATGGCACATTCAATACACCAATATTACTTTTGATTCTTTCCTCTCTGATCACCATCCATCGGATGCCAAGTCCTGCAGAATGTACCTTCAAAAAACCCTGAAATCTGTGGCTTTTTAAGTTTCCACTTCCCACCACTCTAGTAATCAGGCCCACATATATTACAATCAGTATATGTACAATAGCAACAACTTCCTAACAAGTCTTTACACCTCCCACTCTCTTATATTCATCCATATTTCAGATGGCAACAGATTAGCATTCCTTATGTACAGAACAAAATCACGCCACTCCTCAGACTCTCCAAAAGCTGGCACCATTCTACATTTTGAGCCAAATGGGGATGAAAATAGCCAAGCATCATGGTAAGCCTCCCTTGCCTCTTTGCCTTTGCTCTTGCTGTTTTCTTCTTCCTGGAATACCATCATGCCCTGACATCCCCTGCACCTCTTCACAACTTGGTTTCTAGGACTATTGAAATCCTTTGAACCCTTCAAGAGCCAGATTAAATCCCGCCTCCTCCATGAAGCTTTCCCTGATTCTGCCTGTTTAAATCAATCTTACCCTGGTATAAAACTTTTTTTTTCCCTTTTAGTTCTTCAATTTATGTATCATGAGGTACTCGGTAATATAGTTTTATGTGCATATACTGCATTCTTCTCTAAGTCTGTAACCTCCATGAGGAAAGGAAACAGGTTTTGTTTTTATTTGTGCTTCCCACAGCAGCTAGCATAGAGTTCTACATTTGTCTGTTGAGCTGAAATTAAGTTGCCTAGTGGAAAATGAACATGACTAATAGAAGATAAAAGTTCAGTTTCCATTATACCAATATTTAGCTTTTTTATTGTTAATTAACTTTTGTTTATTTTTAGTTTACATCATTCATTTCCAAGAGATTTTGAGTTACAAATTTTCTCCCCATCTTTCCCCTACCCACCACCCCAAAACAGTGATCCCATTGTATACCCCTTCCCCAATCTGTTCTCTCCTACATCCTGCCCCATCACCCCTCTGACTTTCTGGTAGGGCAATATGGATATCCCTATCCCAGTGCCTGTATATCAATATTTAGCTTTATAATGTTGGACAAATTAATGAAGTTCTTACAAGTACTATTACATACCATAAGCTAGGAAACTGGTAGAACTCTAGTTCTAAGGCAGTAGTTCTTAATCTGTTTCGTGGTTTGGGCCCTTTTGGCAATCTGGTGAGGTATATGGATTCATCAGAGTAATGCATTTTAAATGCATAAAATATAATTATTAACTTAAAAAAAAAACATGTCATAGATTCTCTTAAATCTATCCAAGGACCCCTCAGAATTATACCCCAGTTAAGAACCACTGATCTTGAAATTATGTAAGTCCCTGGGGAACATGGGGATCCTTTGGAGATGGGAGGAAAGTTAGCTCATCTGCTTATGGGCAAGGATATGAGTCTGATATTTTTTAGTAAGAGTAAATTAAAACGTGGCCAATATTCATTTCATCTTGTGTTAGTGTTAAGTACATGCATTCAAGTTGAGTCTTTCTGATCCTTCCAAGAGAAACCCTGGTTGAGGGGTTAAGCCAAAGGGTATAATTATGGGGAAGCCCCAAGATTCTAGTAATCACAATAAGGAGATGAAGAACATCCCAAGGTCAATGAAGGGCCTTGAGATCATGTGATGTTTAAATATACATTCCACTAATTACTGGAGATAACTTAAACTCTTGTCATGTCCTTCTCTAGATCATTTTAGACAACTAATAGCAACTTTTCTCTTTCATCAAGCCTAAATATACCTCCTTGAAACTTCTACTCAATGTTCTTAGTTCTGACCTCCGAGGCCAAGCAGAAGTTTGATTCCCCTTTCATGTGGAAGCCCTTCAAATAATTGAAAATAGTCATCTTGTCAGCTTCTCTTCTCCAAATCTTTTGTCTAATACTTTCCAGTGTTTTTTTTTTCAGAGTCTTAGAATTACTAAGTTGCCTAGGGCACTGAGAAAGATTAAGTGAGTTACTCAGGGTCTGAAAGTCAGCATGTGTCAGGCTGAACATGAACACAAGTCTTCCTAGCTTCAAGGCAGGTTTTCTCTCCAGTATGCTATGATGCCTTTCAGAATTTCAAAGTATGGACAGCTTTCCTTCCAACAATGAACTACCCTTTCATTGTATTTTTAGAGACAATGATTTAGTTATGGCTATTGCCATATTGGACAACAATACATACATATACATGTATAATTCTATCCAATTTAAATATACATTCCACTAATTACTGGAGATAACTTAAACTCATGAGATAGTACTGTGACAGAAATTACATCCAGGATGGTCTTTATATGTCATATCCAATAAGAAGGGAACCTTTTGGAAAGCATTCCTTTTCCATGTTGGCCCTGATTTGGGATGAAAAGACAACAAAAACAAGAGAAAGCAATTTCAAACTCAACATGTCTAAAAACAGCTACCATTTTTCTACCATAGTTTTCTTTATGTTTCTAATTGCTCTCACAATTATCCTAGTTGCCTAGTGATCTCCCCATGACTAGCTGGTCACCAAGTCTCTTGATTTTTTTCTGCCTTCCCCTTTAGGTATGGTCTTTCCTCTCATTTTACTGCTACCACTCAAATTTCAGGCACTCATTTCATTGGATTGCTCTTTAGTTTCTCCATCTTTATTACACTACTCCTATAACCTAGCCTGAACATGTCTGCCACATTAATCTCCCTAAATTGTTGCTCTCTTCATTTCAATCTTCTGCTTTAACACCTAACTCATGTTTCCTACTTGCAGAGCAAATTGAAACTCAGCCTATAATTCAAAGTCACCCCATAAACTGACCCCATCCTACCCATCTTGCTTTATATCTCTGAATATGCCCAAACATAAACTTTACTTAAGGTCAGACTTTTTATTCTGTGTTCATTCTTTTCTAATGTTTGCTAATATAAACTCAACTGTATTACACTCCTGTAATTCCTTATAATTGTCTCAACTTCTCACTCCATTGCATCCTTGGCTTATGATTCTATGATGCCACTGAAACTGCTAAGATTGCAAGTGATCCCCCTTAATGGCTAAATTCAACAGCCTTTCTCAGTTCTAATCCTCCTTTTTGAGCTTTGTATAGCTTTCACCACTGTTGACCTTCCCTCCTCAAGGAGTATGAATCTCTCTTCATGTGGCTTGCATAAAATTGCTCTCTCGTTTCTCCTCTTACCTCTTCCAACTATTGCTTCTCAGTCTCCTTTACCTGCTTCTGTCATCCATCTTCTGCCCCCTCAGAGTGTGTTCTAAGTGTGCATCCTGGGAGGATGCTTGCTTTCCCTTTCTATGTGATTTTATCACGTCCCATTGGAGCTCTCATAATGAAGCCAAATAGGGATAGGGACTGGATCTGTAATTTCATTGTTTTAAGGAACTCCCAGATGAGTAAATTCCCTCTACCAATGCAGGATGTGACCTTCTTTACAATGTAGTCTTAGTGTCCTAGAGCATTGAGTTATTTTGTTTTGCCCACTGTTATACAGTAAGAATGTATCAGAGGCAGGACTTGAACCCACATCTTCCTAGCTTTAACACGAGTTCTATATCAACTCTGTTACACTGTCTTTCTAACTAATCAGATGACTCACAAACTTATACAATGAACTTTAATCTCCTTAAGTCAAGTCCCGCATTGCCAACTCCCTGATGGACATCTATACTTGCATTTCTGCTAGTAAGTGACATACAGTATGTCCAAATCAGATTCATCATCATTCCTCTTATTGATCCTTCTTCTAAACACATTTGGGAAATTGCCTCAAGTATAGTTTAAATGTTGACTTCTTGACTGATGGGATAGAAGGGGTCCAGCATAGTTAAAAAAAATGTACTAATGAAAAACTAGCAGGACAGTGTTACCACTGAATGAATTAGGTTTGTAGGGGAAAACTACATAGGAGAAGAAGGTTCAATTTCGGATATACAAAGTGTGAGATGATAGTGAGGAAGGAACCATGGTATACTGAAGTAAGTGACAGATTTGAAGTCAAGGAACCTGTTTTCAAATCAAGTCTCTGACACTTCCTGCCTGTGTCATATCTGGCAAATCCTTTAAAGTGCATGGATTTCAGTTTCTTCATCTGCCAAATGAGTGGATCAGACATAAGACCTGTTAAGTTCATGAGTGAGCTTCGTAAAGGAGTGAATGTAGAAAGGGCAGGGAGCTGAGACCAGGACTCTCAATGACATTCTCACATCATTTTCTTCTTAGCTGGGCAGAACAGTGGAGAGAGCTGGGCCTGGAGCCAGGGAATCTGAATTTAACTCTGGCATCAAACTCTTATCAGCTGGGTGACCCCGGGCAAGTTGGTCAAACTGCTTGATTCAGTTTCCTCAACTGTACAATGAGGATAAATGAGCACCTACCCTGCAGGGTTGTTGGAAGATCAAATGAAATATTTGTGAAGTGCTTAGCACAGGGCCTGGAACAGTTAAGTAGGGGTTGCTTAATTCTCCTCCCTCTCCTTTCCTCAGCTAGTCTTTGGTGCATAACAGATAGTCAATAAATATTTGTTCACTTAATGAGTAAGAATTTTGGAGAAAAAAATTACTTAAAAAACCACAAAGCAGTGAAAGCATAAGATATGGTAGTTATATACCATCATCACCATCATTTATATTTACAGAATTTTTTTTAAAAACCCTCAAAATTATCCTATTTTGTTGCTTCTCTCCTTTAAGTTATCACTGTTAAACTTACATTTTTGCACATCTTTGTATTCCAACATTTAGATGACATAAAACACATTTTTCCAAGATTAATTGTTTACAGGTAGTCATTTTTATTTAAAAAATTACTATTCCTCAAAAGGAAAGTGATAAACAACTTCCTTTTTTAAAAAAATGATCCCCCAAAACATCTTATTCTAAAACAAACAAACTTCAATCACTTAACAAGCACTCACAAGCAAGGCAGACTGTGAGGTAATGAAAGTCAACCAACAATAGTATAATTCAGTTTGAGGGGATAAGAGAACTACTCCATGCTTAGAGAACACAAACTAAAGCATATTTCATTTAGCATAAAAAGTGTATCCTTCATCCTAATTACATTTAGATTATATCACTACATGTATACAATAAAATGTCAGTGTTACACAGTCATTGGGGTCAATATATGCTTTTACCAGAAAATAATTAAATTTTAAAATATTTCATGCTAGATTATCTGAAGTTAATGCAACTTTTAGGCAAGAAATATTTAACTGTATTCTCAAGCAATTGAAAACCAAGTACAGATAACAAATGCTAAGTGATAGTTAATTAAAAGACTTTCTGAAGATCCCAAAGGTTAATTTCTTTACCTCCAAATACCACTTTGGTCTGATATTTCTTTCAGTCTCAAAATGCTCATGCAGCGATCAGGATATTCAATACCCTTTTATTTTCCTGAACTTTGACCAAAATAACCTTCTTCAAAATACCAAAAGAGGGTATAAGTAAAACTTGAACCTGTTTATTTCAACTATCTACTGCAGTTCTTTATAGTTTACCCAATTCCTACACTCTTTGCAAAATTATTTTTCTTTCTAACCAAGTGCATTCAAGAATCAGTGTAAAACAGATACAATGACATTTAAGATAGAACAGATTTCACATCTATCAAATAGAAGAAATGTTTTCTTTTAAAAAGGTGTATTAGAAACCAGTATTTCTTTCACAGTGGAGACTGCCACTGTTGCCTTCCCATATTTGCAAGAGCAGCCTCACACTACTGTCTTATTAGAAGGTAAGAAAATTAACCTATAACTTGTTATTCATTGGTTATTATGGTATTTTAAACTGCAAAAAATATAAATGTGAACATATGTATTATTCAGTATATCTGACTACCAAAACAACTAAATTTTGCTTCATTTGATTTCAGAATACTCATTTCAAGCAGAATAACAAGCAGATTTCATTTGATAGCATGAAAAATACCTGATTTTTAACAGTTTATAGTTTGCTTGGGGTGGAGTAAATTTTTGAAAGTAAAGAATGATCTCGAGGGTGAATCTGTGAACTGTCATTAGAATAAAATGATTTACTCTAGCAAGCACTTCCTACTCTCTCTTTTTTAAAAGCCCTGTATCCAGTTGCGAGTACTGAAAATAGCTTACTAGAGCCTATTCTGCACCATTTCCCTCTGTGCAAATAATCTGTGTATTGCCTGAGTACGCCTGGTTCTACTTCATCTTCAAAGTCGCCTCCTGCCTGTCACCTCCTTTAAATCTCGCCGTGGTGATTCGATGTTGGAAATAAAGACTCGTCCCTCTCCTTCGTTCTGGCAACTACAGATATTTTTTAAAGAATTAAACAATAAACATTTTTTAAAATTAAAACATTATAAAAAACCACTAAAATGGGTGTTTTCCCTACAAAGACTGACTCAGAACAAAAAACAATGGTTTATAGTTTGCAAAGTTCTTTAGCAAATCTGATTTGATCTTTTAGAACTGCTATGGTACTGATAAAACAGGCAGCATTCTCGTCTTACAGATGAGAAGCTAAAGCTTTTATCCGGTCATTACTTGCTAAAGTTCACATGGCTATCTAGTGGCAAGAATTTAGAATTTCAATATTTCTAAACCACCCTTCTTTTCCTCTACACAATGTTACTTTTCCAGAAGAGCATATTCAGGGAGCTTTAACAATATTCCTGTGATGTCCATATTACAAAAGCTTTAGTCTATGGGTCTCTGAAGGTGCCTCAAAATCCTATACTGGTCATGCAAACGTCCTTTATTAACACTGTACATATTCTGAAAGGAAGTTATAATCAAAAGCAGTTAAAAGGATAGCAGACAGCTGGGGCTCCTCATAATTTTCTTCATCCAAGAACGTTCACTTTCAAAGACCAGTCATGATGTGAAATATATATGTGGATATAAATGCTCAAAACTCTATAGGGCTAAGTTCCTAAAGACCAAGGGTTTTTTAAAGCTGTGTTGAGGAAAAGATGATCAAAAACATTACTTAGGAGCGATGGAGTGATTGATAACAGATGAAGGAGAGAAGGCATAACTATTAAAATCATGTTTTGTTTCTGTTTTCCCTGACAAGAAGAATGATCTGACTAGAAAAGGCAAAACAAAAATGACAAATAGGGAGTTGAAAACTAAGGTAAACAGCAAGGTAGCAAGAGACCACCTAGCTGCTCTCAGCAAGCTCAAGTTACCTGATCCAGATACCTACAGCCCATGGCACTAAAACTGGCAGCTGTGATTTCTGAACCACTGGCAGTGATCTCTGAAAGATCATGGGGAATAGGAGAGCTGCTAGAGGACCAGAAAAGGACAAATGGTATAGATATTTTCAAAAAGAGAAAAGAATGAAGTCTACAAAGCATAAGCCAGTAAGCATGACCTCTATTACTGGCAAAATTCTAGAATATAGCAATGTATTACTGAAAAGAATAGTAAGTGAACAGGGATCAAATGTCTTCCTCAAGAACAGGCTATGTTAAGACTTTTTTTTTTTGACAGGATTACTATACTAAGAGTTTGAAGAATGATGTATACACAGTTGACGCCTGGATTATAACAATACATTTGGCAGAGTTTCTCATACTATACTTGTAAAAAAAAAAAGGAGTAATGTGGGGAAGATGATAGTATAATTAAGTATGTGTAGAACTAGTTGAATAGCTGGACCAAAGGATAGTCATTAATAGTTCAATGTCAACCTTGAAAAAGGTCTAATTAGAGTGTTCCAAGGATATCTGCTTGGGTCTTTACTATAAAACATTTTTATCAGTAACCTGGAGGAAGCATAGATGCCATGCCTATCAAATTTGCAAACAACATAAAGCCAGGAGTTGTGGTTAATAAGTTGGATGAAAGAATCCAAAAAGATCTTGTGAGGCTCGACTACTGCTCAGAATCAAATTGAAATTTAACATGAAAAAATGTAAAGGCTTACATTTGGATTAAAAAAAAAACTTCATATATGAGGGACACAGTCTGGACAGTATCTTTCTGAAAAAAGATCTGATCTGAGGGCTTTAGTAGTTAGCAAGCTTATTATGACTTAATACTACAGCTAAATATGCTAACATAATGTCCAGGACAAAACATGTTATAGTTCAGTATACTTTGCCTTAGGCCACATCTAGAGAAAATGTGTACATTTTTGGAAGGATATGGATAAGTTTGAGAACATCCAAAGAAGCGAGACCAGGATGGTGAAAGGACCTTGAGATCAAGCTATATCATAAGCACGTAAAAGAAGTGGGGATATTTTGCTTGGAGAAAAGAAGACTAGGGGAGTGAGGGAATAGATAGGATAGGCATTTCAAGATACTTGAAGAGCCTCTATTTGGAAAGAGAATATTTATTTTTCATAGTTCCAGGAGGCAAAACTAGAAATAATAGGCTCAGGCAAGGGAGAATTATGCTTGATGTGAAGGAAAAAAAACCTTAGCTATCAAAAAATATTTTAAAAGTGTTTTCCCCTTTATTAGGGGGTCCTTTAGCAAAGGCTGCTTGATGATCTACTTCTTAGTCTCCTCATAGAAGGGACTTTTGTGCAGCCAGGGGCTGGACTGATGGCGTCTGAATTCCTTTCTAACTCTGGGATTCTGTATGTAATGCAATTGCGGTATACACTGATTCTATTCAGTAAATGAGAATATACTAACGTTATAAGGAAAGAAATACAGTATACAGTAAATAAATGTTAAACTTCAATAATACAGAAAGTTATATTTATAGTTCTATAAAGCATTGTAGTGGGCCCTGCTTAAAACAACATCTTAATAACGCTTTATTTATATAGCAGTTAACAATTCACAAAGCACTTTACACACATTATCTGATTTGATTTTTACTATAACTCTGTGAGGTGTACAAGGTAGAGTAGGTTTGTCTTTATTTTACATATGAGGAAACAAAGTAACAGAAATGTTTAGAAACTCAGTCAGGTCACATATCGAGTAAGTGATAGAGCTAGGACTTTAAACTAGATGATCTGATTTCCAGTCCAACACTCTTCCCACTATATAGGACAGATTTCAAGGTTAATGAATCACAAAACTTTTTCTAACTAAATATGTATAAGAATTATAGCTATAAAGGTAATTCTGATGGTATACTTTTATTAGTTGGGTAGTATATGTACTTAAATTAAGAAAATTTTGGATGATTAACCATTAAAAATGTTCCAGAAATTGACATGGCAGTGATAACTTCTCCTAAAGCTCTGTACTTTATCATTTAAAAGTGGCATTTACATTAATCTTTAGGAGAATAATTCATCTGATATAGAAAAAGCTTCACTTATAATACATCTATGATCTCTGATCATAAAGCTCATAATACAATTCTAGAGAAGGAAGCTGTTAGGATATTAGGTGGGTGTTTTAAAAGATCTCAATGGGAAAATGCACTGCAATCAACCTATTATTATGGGAATTCAAAATAGCACCCGAAATAATTAATAAATATATCTACTTAAAGCAAATTTATTTTAAAAGTAGTATATACTATACATACCATTTAGTTGTTCTTTTCTATGCACTTACTTGAGAGGCTGATTTTACCTTTAGCTAAAGCTGTGTGTTTTCTCATCTGTTTAGGGCAGCTGTCAAGTAATCAGAGTAAACGGTGCCGTTTTAATAAGGAAGTCTTTTAATGAAATATAATAGGTCACAAATACCTAATTTCTGCTCTTTGCTGTAATTGCCAGTCTTTACTACAACTGCCACTTTAACAATCTTTTCCAAATGCTGACACAAAAGATGAACAAATCAAGGGTATTAGCATGTTTGTGTATTTACAGCTTTACTGCTGTCAAAGGCTGTACTTGCATTCCTAACCCAAGCTACTATATCAGGATCTATTTCTATTGATGGATGCATCCTGTCTCTGGCTGTAAATGTATCTGAATTATTCTTCTATTCAAACTTAAGTTAACAAACATCTATGGCTATATGAAAAGACCATGAAAAATTTCTGAAGTTCCACTCTGCAAAAACAGGTGGATAAGAATTGGTAATGTCAAGCATTACCCCAAATTATAGGTTAAAATACTGCAATTCACTGATTTCATTATTTTAATGATATTGCAATTCTCACTAATTTGTAGCAATAAACTTCATAAATTGTTGTTTACATAAATTCTTAACTATTTTCTTGGTTAAGGAACAGACCTGTTTGTACTAAGCATTAGTTTTAAACAAACATTTGTATTTAGAAAAGAGAAAGGATTAAACTGGGACTGTAAATTGACATAAAACTCAAAGGAAGAAATTGGGATAAGGAGACCAAAGAAATGAAGAAACAATATGCTAGCTCTTTGACTAAATACGCTCAAATCTACAGTGTGGTTCTCATGCTAGAACAATATTTTTAAAATAACATAAAGCTGTGAACAAACTCTCTACCTATTTTTCTTTAAAATCTCTTTACATTAATAATCCTTTCTACTTTTACTTGCAACTTTCTGATACATTACTTTTTCTTAATAGTGGCCTTTTAATACAGTACTACTGTTACTATTTTGATCCCAGAAGTCCTGTGCAAAAGCAGCCTTAGTTTTGCAAGTTTTCCATCTTTGAAAGCAAAGCTCCCCCAAGTCAGACTAGTTTACTCTGAGAAGAAAACCATGACAACTGTTTGTACCTCTTGCTTTATTATTACATCTGGCCTGGTCACTCTTAGAAATTCAATCTATTATGGTTGCTAGGAGTCTGTTGCTGTGCAACCTAAAAGGGTATGCCGTGCTTTCAGGCTAAGGAGTGTTAATAAACCTGTAGGCTTCCCTTTATGAGTCTGACCAGTATGTTTAAAGAGCTTAATACTCTTCTAGAGTGATCTGCCCACAATTCAAGACACATCCTATTAAAAACAAGTCACAGTGAGAGATTTCTAACAAAGGAACAAAATGCTAAACATACACAAATATTCAAAATATATCCACAAAATCCCCAACTAATTTGGTAAAACAAAGAATAGATTATGATCTACATTTCAATGACAGATTCCAACATCTGTATTTTTTTTTAATTTTCAGGTCACTCTATAGGGATATAAACACAGTGGCAAAGTTTCAGGAAAATGAGCCTCTTGAATACCCATAAATATTTTGATGATAATTGTATCCTCCAGTACTATACCTTTAGTAATACTAAGGGCAGCTAATCCTGTGAACAAAAGGTTGTGAAGTCTTCAAAAAATGAAAATGAAGATCCCCATGGAGGTTGAAAAGCATAAAAATTGTAAAACTATAGTGAGATTTAAAAGATCTTATTCTATCTTGTTAAAAAAACAAAACAAAACCAAACCTAGATTTCAGAGACTAGTGAATCATCAAAAAATTTTTAAAAATTAAGATTTCATAATTTCACATGAAAACTCAGGTAAAGTTGGGACATTGCTAAGCTTACACTTGAATTAAGACATCTACAATGATCTTTAGGCTGTTATATCTACTGTTTTTTATCTTTACCAAAAAAGAAAAAAAGCTACTTTTCAATTAAGAAAATGAATTGTCTACAACTGTCTACAGGTAAAACTTCAAATAGGTACCCATCATTTAACAATAACTACTTTCTCTATCTGTATCCTGGGATTTTCCAAGGATAGTCCAACTACAAGGACATTATCATGCAACTTAAAAAAAAAACACTTCAAGGAATGCCTCTTTTCCTTTATGTACATGAGAAAGTTCAGAAATCCCATTCTGACAACGGATCCCACTTTAAAATAACCTGTCACTTTTTGGTGATTTCATGTAATCTGTACTTTAGTGCCTGCCTCTAATGTCCTCTTCTTTTTCTATAACAGGTGATGCAAAGTTTAAAAAATGAAGGTCTTGATATTTACACAAAGTACCAAAAGTAGAACTATATAGGAGGGAAGTTTGAGGTAAAACGAAGAACCAAGAAATCATATGAAGTAGAGTCTGAGATATGAAAAGGCAATATATGATAGAAGAAGTGGGTGTCAGGCAGAGAAGACAGAGAAAACTGAAATGGCCTGAAATTTGGATGGAATCCAAATAGAGTAAAACAGCAGATAAAAGTGAGCTGAAAAGACATATAATACAAAAGAACATTTGGTGGTGGAAAGAACACTGCACTTAAGTGTTACAGGGCCTGGAATCAAGTCCTTGAACCAAAACTTACTACCTATCCCACTTCTATGCAAATCCATTCACTTCTCTTTTCCTCATTTTTTTTCCTGAGGGGATAGGAGTGAGGGGAATGTTATATTAAATGATCTGGGTTTTGTTTTTTTTTTTCTGTGTCTAACAGTTTATAATTCTGCGAACATGTCTTTGGAATGTGAGATAATAAATATTATTCATTTTAAATACAAGAAGAAAGAAAATATGAAGGAGGAAACTGGACTAAAGGAGACTGTTTAGATTCAGTAATTCTATTTAACATCTGACATCTCATTTCCAATATGCCTACTCCTTAGAAAAGCATCTCACAATCTGCTATTCTCGGAGACATGGTAAGGTTAAAATCATGCTCCTGATGCATAAAGTCTGTTATTAAAGATTGAGGATGCTTGTAGATTTACATTGAACTAATTTACACACTTAAAAAACATTTCATCAAGCAAAGTAGCAACACAATTAGAATAAGGTTCTACTGCTAAAAGTATACTACCTAATAACACGGAAAATTCTGTCAAAGACTATCACTAAAAGGTACCATTAACCACACTAGGAGTAGCAGTACAGGGATGTCTCTCCTTCCAATGCCCTTTGGGGTCTAGACGTTAACCTCTAATAATACTATCTATCATGTGGCTACAGTGCCTATGTTTGACACTGGCAGAGTCTACAACAACAGAGTGGTACTTTTTGAAAAGAATAGAATATTTACCAATTGGATCAAACCCATGAATTAAAGTAGAAATTTCTAAACTTTTTGAACTGACAAACTTTCTTTCACTTCATTTTTGAACATACCCTTCTTCCTAAAAGTGCCCCACATATGCATTTAAACTGACTTTGTTTAGTGAAATTTTTGACATTTTAAAAATTTCAAGAGAATTGATAACATCCTTTGGTATCAGAAAATCAGAATTTTCAACCAGTGTGGGATGTCAAAGTTGATACAAGCTTAAGTAACATATCAAAGCATGTGTAAAACTGTATTTTAAAAGAATGAAAAATTATTTCAAAATTTTCTTCAAATGAAAAATGCTTAAGTAATATTCTATCACTAATATTATTTTCCTTGTTTTTAATCACATTCCATATGTTCTAGATACATCAGTACTTCATTAAAAATTATATTTTAAAACTATAGTTTATTCATGAACTGAAAAGAATATACTGAGGTATTCTTTAGTAACACTGGATACATTACTAATGTCTAGTCCTCTATCATAAAAAAGAGCTTCATTGACTTACATGTACTTCACAATTTACCACGAAACATAAACTCCTAGGAATCTCTTTATAAAGTATATTCAATTCAATTCAACAGTATTTATTAAGCATCTACTTACTCTTTCTCACATATTGTTCTAGGTGGGTGGCAGAGGGGAGGTAAACATAAAAAAAAATTAAGATACAGTCCCTGCCTTCACAGAGTAGATGTTCTATATGTTCTAATAGAGAGGCACAAAATCACATTTTTTTTGGAGTATTTGTTGTCTCTCTTTAGAATTATGAACACAACTAATAAACCCTTCTCTTAAGTCTAGGCAAAATATAAAAGATGATGATAATACAATCTCAAAACCTAGGATTCTCATTTAGACATCTTGAAATCAATAATTAAAATCCTGAAGTGACATTTCAACATTAAATTCAAAAATTTTCATTCTCCAATGGTATCAAACTAAAAAAAATAAGGATCCCTGTGTTCTGCGTATTGATTTTGAAAATCATACATTAACATTATGGATGTTTTACTGTATTTTTGTTTTTATTATTTATTTTTTAATTTGTTGAACATGTCCCAATTACATTTTAATCTGATTAGGGTTGCTTGAGAGAGTTGTGGGCCATATATCTGAGAGCTCCACCCCAGAGGATTTGAGCACTCAAAAATCCGTAATGATTCAAATGATTATACACAAAGAAATAGTTTCCAAATTTTTAAATGTTTAATTTAGAAAAAAGTTTTAACAGGGACCACAGTATCCTAATATTATTATGTAGTTAACACATTACCAAAAAGTTCAAGTAAACTCAATTCATCAAACCCTTATGAGCACAGTAGGTAAAGTGCTGTAAGGGAGGTACGCATTAAGTTAAACCCTTTCCTCATAGAGTTTGCAATCTGGTAGTTATTCATCTTTCATCCAAGAAGAATGCCTTGAAAGAAAAAAAAAAACATTCTAGTGGAACTTCTCTAATATCAAATATCACAAATATTAAAGTCCTCTTATTAACTCTACATTCAAATTTTCAACTAATTAGGTCTCTTTCTGGGCCAGGTTGATGATTTATTCAGTCTCATTATTGTATGCTACAATCACACCACACTTAGAAAAATTGGGGGCTGCTTCAGTAAGCTAAACTGCCTTCATATCATGTAACTAAAGGGACTTTGTTTCTTCTTTATTACTAACATAGGTCTATAAAATAAATTAATTTGTTAAACTGCACCTCTAATAATGGGCTCTTAACAGGGTACTTTTATAGTCAAGCACAAGTTTTAGAACTACAGAAAAGCAATGAATTACTTCAAAGGCTAGAAAATACTCAATGTAAAATAATAATTAGTTGACATACTTTGAGCCATCAAGAATAGTTGTTTCTTTTTCAATTCAGCCAGTTTTGGTTTGTTCAGCCTCTGCAAAGGTTGAAGACCTTAGTAGTCATTCCCAATTAAAACTCTACTACTAGTGGCCAAAATAGTGTTTCAGTGACAATAAAGGGTAAGAAACCCACTTTAACCAGAAATGCAACTGAGGGTCATTTTTAAGTTTTCTTTTTATAAACTAAATATTTCATTATAATGAAATAGCATTCCCCTTGGAATACAGGTTTATTTTTTCATAAGTCCCATGCACTGAAGTGAAGGTTGATCAAAGGCTCTGGATGGCAGGAAAGGGAGAGACAGGGGAGACAGAGACACAAAGAGAAATAAAGAGAAAATGTGAGAAAGAAATGGAAGGGAGGACAAGCACACAATTTTGGAAACTTGTTTGGGCATAGCAATTCTCAAACCTTGACGAGAGAATACAAATTCTGTCTCACAGTTCTGAGCCAAAATAAGGCATTACAAAACAGCTTTACCATTTCCAAAATGCATTTGTAAGTAGATGCTCTTTTGAGCTTTGATAGTTCGCTATGCTAAGGATGAGAAATTACATTCATATTTAAGATTTTCAAAGTACTCTACACACATTACCTCCCCACAACAACTCTGAGAGTTAAGTACTAAAGGTGTTATTACCTCTGTTTTACAGATCAGGAAACCGAGATGCAGAGAGCTTAAATGGTTAGCCCCTTGTCACAAAGTTGGCGTCAGAGGCAAAATTTAAACTGATATTTACGACTTCTAATCCAATACTCTGTCCCCCATATCACACTGTACAATGGGAAAAACACTGGACTGGGAAACAGGGCTCCAGTCCTGACTCTACTATGTCTCAGGTTTAAAATAAGGTTGGGTGTTATAAGATCTCTTCTAGTCCTAAAATTTAATAATTTAGATCAAATGTTGGGTTTATTAAGTTGAGGGACTTCCAAGTCATGTTCAAGTAATGAAAAATATGGAGGTTGAGCCCAAATATTTTATATCCCAAATGGCCAGATATTCAGAACCATAGAGTAAAATAAACTATGGTCTACATTGCTAAAATGAGGGCACATTTAAGTAACTTCAAATATAAAATAATTCAATATAATGAATTAAGGTTTGCAAACAGCTTTTCTAACAACCTTGTGATACAGAACTGGACATGTACATTTCAGTTCCACAAGAAAACACTAGTTTGTAGGTATAGAAGTCAGATATGGAAATAAAAGTCATGCAATTATACATTCAAGAATCAAAAAACAAATCATCATCTATTTTTTGATAAAAGTTCTTGAGCAATTTCACAATGCTTAAATATTTGTTAATATGTTATATATTAGCATTTTTCTGGGTAAAGATTCCAATATAGGATGATAGCCTCAAATCCTGTCAAACTGTACATAATGGATGACAGGCACAGAATGCTGAATATTTGACACTAAAGTGAAATGGAAAATATGATTTTGACATTAGTACACTGAAAAATCCATTCTAAAAATATCAGCATGACAATCTATTTGTCAAAATAACAGAATTCAAGGCAATTTGCCTGCATTAGTGTGACTTTTATTTATCTAAATAACCTCTCATTTATGTCTTATTGCATATACAGTCTTCTACAAATAAATCCCATTCATATAAACTCATGATTAAAGATGACTGAGCAGTGACAAATTTATCTATATAACTAATGATGTTCTATTTTTAATTCTTTTAAAACACTTATGAACTGTTTTAGTCTTAAGAGAACAATAAACTACCATATTTAAGAATTCTTTCTCTAATTTAAATTGTTCATATTCAGAAAAGTGAGAATATAACTTGTCACACTATTATTTAGGATAGGTAATGAATCTAGGAAGCAGGCTGGCTAGTCCTAACTTCTGCTTTTCTAACTATAATTTAGGGTTCCACTTCTTTGTATGTAAAATTAATCCCATTCTATTTACATAAGTGTGCTCTAGCATCAAAGGGAACTTCAAAATATATAATTAGGAGAACTGCAAACTTGTGACTTCCCTTGGAATGGGGAATCCTAGAAGTTCTTAATTTCTCCTCTTCTAACCATGGGAATGTTGAAAGTCTATCTATTCTGTAGGATAGCATTATACTACATTTTGATTGTTAAACCACAAAAAATATTATAATAGTACTATTATATGTCCAGAGAAGGACAAATAAAGTGATCAAGGCAATGGGGAGAGAGTAAGGAGGTATTATGTGAGAAGAGTGGGGAAAGGTTGATTCTTCTGTCTAGAAATACAGATAAGTGAGACTAAAACTAAAATCTGTGAAATCATGAATAGTATCAGAAAAGATAATAAAGCCCATGCTCATTTTATCCTGGAATACTGTAATAAAGGGCAAGCCCTTAAAGTTTTAAAGAGCTAGGGTTAGGACAAAAGGAAATATTACATCACACGATGAACAGTACATTTACAAACAATTATACCTAGGTATGTTAGAAGCCAAAAATATAGATTAAAAAATATTTAAATAAGTTAATGGATAATAGATCCATAATTTGCTATTAATGGAAGCTACAACATTTTAAGGTACAACTTAACTTTTCATATTGATATTAAGGGGAAAAACTTTATCTTTCCAAAGTACATTCACTAGTGAAGCTGGATAAAACTGTAAATTTCATATGTGTTTTACAGTACAGTACACGGGAAAGAGTAGAGGATTCAGAATTAGAAAAGGTAGAGTCACATCACAACTGCAACAGTGCTTAACTGTGCACCTCTGAGCAAGTTCCAAGCTCTCAATGTCACAGTTTTCTCAACAAATGTGGGTGATATACTTACAATATGTTTTCTTCATGGGGCTGTGGTAAGGAAAATATATTGTAAATTCTTAAAACACTATATAAATCTGAGCTCTGATTATTGTTATTGTAGGCACTTCATAAATGACTGTTAACAGTGAATAAAGGCAACATGAAAATCCTTATGTTTATGCATTCTTCAACCATTACTAGCTATACTGAACTGACTCCTGGTCCCACGACCTACTTCTACAATGTGAAAGTGCACCAAGGTCACTGAGAGGACAGAGCAACTCAACAATGCTACAAAGAGAGCAAGGTCTGCACTAGGCCAAACTTATTAGGAATCTTCAAGAGGAGGATCCATGGTCTCTTTCGTGGTTTAGGACTCTGGAATAAGCAGCAAGGTATTCCCATTATCCACTCCAATTGGAAGGATGAAGAAGAACCTTCACATCACAGCCTCCATTCTCAAATTTACATTGAGAATTGTCATAACTGTTAAGTCCAGGTTCTTTTGAGGAATCAAAGGACTCAAGTCAAGCACTCAGAAACTTCAAAATATATATATATATATATATACGCATGTTGTGTGTATGAATAAACCACTCACAAATTTGAAATGGTATGGGGGGGAAAGGGGCTTGAATAAGCAATAAGCCAATGTCAGCTCTGGGAAACTTTGGGGTGCGGATAAGGGAAGATGAGGGGAGCAAGGGGAAGGGGAGGGAAGAAAATAAGCATTTATATAGCACCTGTGATCTACTAGGCACTGCACTAAATGCTATCTCATTTAATCCTCATAGCAACACTGTGAAGTAAGTGTTGTTATTATCCCTATGTTACAGGTGAGAAAACTGAGGCAAACAGAAATTGAGTGACTTGCCCAGGGTCACACAGCTAGTTAATGTCTGAGGCTGGATTTGAACTTAGGTCTTCCTGATGACTCCAGGCCCAGCACTCTATCCACTGCACCACCTAGTTGAAAAAAGCATAAAATACTAAATATCCATTTTAAAGAAATAAAAAATAAATTATTCCTAAGCAAATATATTTGGAAGACAATTCAATAAATTAATAAACAGTAATATTTATTTCTATAACATTTGGGAAACTGCATGCTGCTTTTGATGAACTCCAAATTGCTTGGTATCACAAAAGCCCATCCCTTTAAACCAGTGATAATATATGACTGAATCATGAAACATTGTAGTCTCAGGAAAAAAAACAAAATTACAAGTAACTCAAAGGGCAAAGTCAAGATAAATGATGGGGAAAAATAGGCTGCAACTTATTATCAATGATTACTTGTGCAAAAGGAGTAGAAGAAAAATTATCATTCAGAACATGAATAACCAGAAAAAGAGGTGAGTCATGTGTCAAGAATAAGAACTAATGGAGCGACCTTCTGAATGCTGCATTCATATTCCTAAGCTATTAAAAGTACCAAAAGATAGCCTCAAGTACACTGAGTAGAACCTAGGTAGAAGTGTCAAAAGTGCATTTGTGTCCCAAATGATGAAACTACAGATCCTTCAAAGCATCATAGTCACTTAATTATGAAGATCAATAAATATTTATGAAGTGCCTTCTAAGTGCAAGGTGGCATGCCTGGTTCTGAGGGGTATACAAACAATCATCAGGCAAACTCTTATCATCTGATTGGGGAGATGAAACACACACACACTCACACACACACACACACACACACACACACACACACACACACACACACACCCACACACCCACCCACACCCACATACACTCACAACATACGGGAGGTACAAACAAGTGGTACAAAAGTAAGTATTATGAGAGTTTGGAGGAAGGAGCAAATTCTTCCATGTGGTCAAACGTTTCCTGTAGGAGGAAAGGGCATTCCAGGTGGAAGGAACAGCGTGAGCAAAGGTGCAACAACAAAAAAGAGCAGCAAATTCTAGAAATAATGAGTTGACTAATTTGACTATATTAAGCAACTAACAAGGAAGTAAGTTCCAAGGATAAGAAATAAACTAGTTAGGGTATAGGAAATAGCACAATGGCATGCTCTGAGAATAAGTTAAATTAGTTTGAACATACAGAAAAAATGTTAGGAAACAGATTAGAAAAGTATAGAGGTCTATCTCTTGGTTAGGCCAGAAAGTTTGAACTTGATCCAATAGGCGGCCATGGAAAGCAATGAAAAGTTTTTAAGCCATAAAAATCTATGAACTATTTTAACAAAGAATGCTTCTTTTAAAATGTATTCTATTAATCTCTATTTAGAAACAGTTGCAGTGAAAATATTAGCCAGTCTTAATACATAAAATATTAATACCACATTCCATTATTTAGATTACTTCTTTCTACAATCAACAAATTTAGCATTCTAATATTTGGTTACTCTAGTAACTGAATCTTAAAAGTTGTCACCTATGTTTAAATCTCAGCTTAAGTCCTCAAAGTATTTAATACTTTCCTTTCTGCTGACTTACAAACATGCTTTTAAAATTTGATTTTCTTTTGACTTCATGGGTTAGTACCCAGGCCAGCAGGTCAAAGGTATAATCAGTCTAAAAGTAAAAGAATATTACTCTATTTTATAATCAGCAGAAAGTAGGATAAATTTAATTCACTTTGAGTCCAGAGTTTATTTTAACTCAAATGGAACAATGGTATTAAATAGAAAATTATAACCATGAAGAATAATGAGAATAAGGAACTTTAGGTAAAAATGCAAGAGCTCACTAAAATTTCATCATGCCATTGTTTATCATACCACTTTTTTAAAAATTGAAAGTTAGGATAAATCCAAAGGGAATAGTTTTGCAAGGAAGGTCTGTCCATAGGGATTTCCCTGCAGAGCAAAAGGCAAATGGATGCCCCCATAGGAAAGCTGTTTTATTTAAATGTATCCTTTCATATTTGTTAACGCAAATGAGGCTGCTGAGAGCATCAAGTTACTCTGGGAAAATCTTGTTTTATCTTCTTATTCTTTCAAAATGTATTTGTTTCAAATAATTAAGAGTCTTAATGCTCAGATCACTGATTCTTAATTTTTTTCCAACCTGGTTACCAAAACTAAATTTAAATCTGACTAAACACTTTGTATTTCTTATAATCATTTTAGGAAGAAAACAAAAAGATATAACCTCAGTCATAAATTATTCCTTCTATAGCCATATAATATTAATAAGGAAACATGATGACCCAAACAATCTACCCCACCAAAAACTCAGAACTTGATAAATAATAAGAAATACAGCCATGGCTACCTAAACTGGTTCTTTTCTCTATGTAGTGAAGAACAATTTCTTGAGATAAGACACATTCTCCTGGTTCACTTTTCATAACAGTGGTACAATACCTTTAAGGCACCAGATTAGACAAGCCTCAGCTTGCGCTGGTTACACTATTTTACTTTTGTTCCATAAGCAATACCTACAGGAACAATTATTTTAATATAAATTTTACTAAATACATTTTTGTAAACAACCCTCCATACAATCAAAGTCATCCCTTCTCTCCTCAAAAAAGTTACCATGTGCATGTGCAGACCTGTGAATTCTTTTTGCTAATCATAAATGTCCACTACATACATCTCCAACATCAGATAACACATTTTTCTTTTAAAAGTCATCTCCATCTATTTTATATGCATGTGGATGTTGATGTTATTGAATACTCAAGACCCTCCGTGCCATGCCATACATATATATTTCATATATATACAAATATATGTACACATATATGTCATACATATATAGTCTACATATACAACATTCCACAACTGAATAAACTAAATATTAAGCAATGTGGTAGTAAGAACAAAATTTAAACTTTGACTTTTAAAAAAGGTAAATGTCAACTTTCAAAAATTTCTATTTTTTAGTCTTTATTATGGGGGTGGCTCTCTGAGAGAAGACAGGGAGAGAAATATGGTGAAAAATGCAGGGAATGTAAGAAATTTTTTTTATCAATTTCTTTTTTTAAAAACATAAGGCATTAAATTTATTTTCTGGAACAAACAAAATAATAAAGTTTGTAGAAAAATTATATATATGGCAAATATATTTCTAAATAATAAGGTTGGTACTATATCTCTGGTTCTTTATGCCTTTTTCAGAAAAGTATTCTATAACACAACATTTGAAACATAGATGTTACAACAGTAAATAGTAATACACTTCCTTATGCACATGTCATACAAATATCTATATTCTATCACATACATGAATATGTAAAAATACAGATGCTGCATAGTTTTCCAACTGTTCTCTCTCCTTAGCCCAGCCCAGGAACCATAGGTTATTGCTGACCGGCTAATGGTGGTAGATCAGAGACGTGAGGACAGGGTAGGCAGACCATATGGGATAGGACAATAACAAAGAAACAAACAAAACATATGAAGGGTATGTGGAAAGCCACTAGCAAGAATTTAAACCAACAGGAAAGAAAATCTTGCTGCACTCTCCTAGTCAGATCAGAAGGGCATTGATAAACTAGAAGTATCCAGAGAACAGGGGTCAAGATAATGAAGCACCATGAGATCTTGACATAAGCAGATCAGCTGAAAGAACTGGCAATATTTAATCGGAGAAGAGAGGAAAAGTCCTCTGAGATAACTGTAAAGTAGCTGAAAGTAGCTGTCAGAAAAGAGACAAATTTATTATAGTTGGCTATAGAGGAAAACACTAGGATCAAGGAGTGGAAGTTGCAAAGATGCAGTAAGTCAGTCAATAAACAGTAAGTGCCTAGTAGGTGCCAGGCACTGTGCTGAGCACTGGGGACCAACGCTTCTGTCCTCAAAGAGCTAATGATCTAATGTAAACAAATATGTACACAGAGACAACATACATGATAAACAGGAAATCACTGAAAGGGAAGGGACTAGAATTAAGAGGAATTGGGAAAGACTTCCTCTAGAAGATGGGATTTAAGCACATTTAGGCTTGATATAAGGAAAAATATCCTAAAAATTAAAGCTTTCAAAAAAATGAAAAAGGTTGCCTTAGGAATTTGTGAGTTCTTCCTCAGCAGAGGTTCTTCAAACAATAGCTGGAGAGCTACCTGGGTATTTCTTAATAGGAATTATTATTGAGATAGGGGTTGAACTAGCTGGTCTCTTCCAGTCTCTTACAACTTCACTGTATGAAGTAGGCTAAGGAAACTAAATTTAAAATTGCTATTAAATCTATATTCAAATGAATAAGGTCACGACAGAAAAAGTTTTAATTTCATGACCCAGGGAAACCCTCCCTGACACCTCAGTTAAAGAGTTCATTCTCCAAAAATTGACTTGATGATAAAGACAAATGATTTACTTTCCTACATAAAAAAGTCCACTATGCTACCTTAATAATACGATTATTTTTCAACAAAAGAGGCATATTTTAAAAGTCAGACATCATATAACAAATCCAGAGGACCATGCATACCAGAATTAAAATGGAACAGACCTATATCCAAATAACGAAGAATGTAAAAATGAGAAAACACCAAATTAACAATTTAATTTACTTAATTTTAATGGTCTATAGTATCTGAAAGGGAAAACTATTTTCAATTCTTTTAACTCAGTATTACTTTAAATCAGCAAATTATATATATATGTATGTGTGTATACATATCTATATAATATTGCTTTGAATATTACAAAAACTAGCACATGCAGTATCGAGTTCTGTTTCTATTATATTTATCTTTTCAAATATTTTGTTTGACAGAATACACCATATACATTTTTCATATGTATATTGCATTTACTGTGACTTGTTAAAAATTTTACAATGCATAAAAGGTCATATAAGCAAGACTATTTAATTTCTAATTACAAAATTACAGAACTTAACTTACAACATAAAATCACTTAGTATATAATTCTAGTTATTCTATATAATTTTCCTTTACATTAGATTATGAAAAAAATCACTATAGAACATATTATTTAGTAACATATGCATTCTACTAACTTTTTAGATCTCAGAAGTACACACAGCAATTTTCTTCATAAAAGTCTAGTTTCTATATATCTGTACGTGATGTTAGATTTAAATAGGGAAGTATTTCCTTTGAAAAAGAAATTCGCTCTTAAATGTCTTGATTGTTAAAATGCCATTTATCGGCGTTTGAGATATACATACAATGTGTGTGTATATGTGTGTGTGTGTGTATATATATATATATATACACACATACATACACACATATAAAATTAGTCTGTTTACAGAACAGTTCTGTTCATGAGTAAAGAAAGTTCTTCATCTACTTCCCAATCCCTTTTCAGTTATAGTCTTAAGCTTCAGAAAATGAACTTCCCTTACAACCATCTGACCCCAACCAAAGAAAGAGGCCAAAGGAACCTCCTTTTCCCCCAAAGGCAATGAAACAGAAATTATTAAACTGTCTTGAATGACATTAGGTCATCAAACACATACCCTTCCTGACAATTTACATATTTTTGCCTTTTCCCAATTAGTCTTTCTCCCTTTTCTCTTTGAATCAAGTCTATTTTATGAACACCTCTCCAACTCAGTCATTAACAGCTCATTCTTCCTTCTTATCACCTCTCAAAATGGGATCTTTTGAGTACTTACCATTTCTCCCATTCTAAGAAATAAAAAGAATTATGCACAAAACTAAAGCACTGAGTGTGGTTAACTAAGGAAAACTTTAATTGGTGAGAGAGAAAAAGACTACTCTAAAGTTTTAACAAAGAAAATCATTTTATACTATAAAAACCTTCTGTGGCAATTAGTTTCAGTATTTGTGGCTTCTATTACAAGATTTTTAAAGAACTTCTATTCACTTTAAAATTTAAATTCTTAAAAATTATCAATCTTGCTTTCATTCTGCAACCAACTAAAATAAGGTCTCAGAAAATACCCTTAAGCTGAGGTAACATGCTTTCCAAATAAAATGTACACAGATCAAAATCCTAAAAGACCAAAATCTTAACATTTAGAAATGCTTTCTGAAAGCTAATAAAATTATTACAGAATACAAAGGAAAGACGCATTTCTATTCAATCTTTTTTACAGGTATGATGAATCTTCTAAGTACCAACGTCACCTTTGTGATATCTCAAAACAATTTTTTTCTTGTGTACTTTAACATGGATCATTGTCCTTTTGCTTGCTCCCTTTTCAGTAATAGGTCAGGTTTCAAATACTGGAATCTGGAATTATTAAACAGATGACTTGACCAACAACTAAGAACAAGTTTTCTTATTAAGAAATATTATGCTGACAAGAAAATCAAACACCTGCAATATTTAACTGTACATCATGACACAAGTAAAAAAAAATGGACCTCAAACATAATGCTAAGTAATGTTTTTGGCACAAATTAGGTTCTATTTGATAACATTTATCTGAATGTAACACAGTTAAAAAAAGATTCCTTTATATTTCAATCGGCAAAGTACTTTCAAAATATGTAATTTTATAGTATAGTTTTCTAATTACTAAGTCTTTGAGCTATAACTAAGCTTGAGATAAAATGAAGATATTTCTAGAATAACCAGATATCCCAGGTGACTAAGAATATTCTAAATTTACTAAACTATGTCAATATTTATTTACAGTGAAATACATCTCCTTTAAATATTTCCCTGTGTAGTATATTAATATTTTCCCCCAAGAACAACTACTAACAATCTATAAAAAGTATAAATATCTTCACATAGTGTCCATAAAATACTATTATAATAATCTCATCAGCTTTTCCTGCCAATCAGTTCAAATAAGTACAGTCAAAATAATATTGCATATCTATCATTACTTACCTCTTCAGACTTTTTTTAGTCATCCTTCTTTGCCTTCTGCATTATGCCTTACTGCTGATCTGCCCAATCACTTTGGCCCTACAAGCATTTTTTCACTAATTTCTTATTCTCCTTTTTAGTCTACTTGTACTATTCTCATTCTTCCCCTGTCTTCCTCTGATTCTTACTCTATCCCTTCAGATTAAGATATTATTGTTCTGGATATGCTGTGCCGTCTATTGGAATTACTCAAAGGCTTAAAAAGCAAAAGGCAATTTGGTGCATTCCAAAGCTCAAAGTGGATCATAGAAGACTACTATAGGATTTGAAAGATTCCAGAATGTAATACAAGCACAACTCAATATAGGGGCTAAAGCATCAAAGACAAGCTGCCTCTAAGTCCACATCTTCAACAATAGCTGTTGAAAACAAAAGGAGGAAAACAGGTAGAAACATCACAATTCCCTGTTTGGTTGCATTCTTCTTCTTCCTAATCACAGTGTTTTGGAACTCTAAGCTCTCCACCACAGTAAATGTTAATACAATTAAAATTAACATCTATTCCCCGTGTAAAGCAATCTCAACTTGCTTTCAAAAT
This sequence comes from Pseudochirops cupreus, assembly GCA_028627135.1. NCBI lineage: Eukaryota > Metazoa > Chordata > Mammalia > Diprotodontia > Pseudocheiridae > Pseudochirops > Pseudochirops cupreus. Next base: position 324,720,094 of record CM053583.1, read on the forward strand.
CTAAAATTTTAAGCGAATCCTGAAATACAAGTTCACTTCTATTCCAGTACTATGTCCATCCTAAAAAAAAAAAAAAGTAAGATAGTTTTCTCCTTCAAAACTATGGTTATAATCCAGTGGTCCAATATTTTCATGTATAGTAACAAACCAATAATTTCAGTCCAAAAGCTTATGGAATTATTTGCTACAAGTGTCCTCTAAAAAGCAGCATAGTAGGATGAGGTTGAGCTGATAACTTCCCTAATTCACATACGTGACTTTGAGAACAAAAATTGCTCATGTAACTTAATTTTATCCTATTGATTAACAGAAATAAAAACCCGTGCTAGAAGTTATTCATGTCCCAAGTATTAGTTCAGAGAAATGAAGCATAGTATGCAGAAACCAGATATATTTAATAGAGCATACATAACTTCTGATTTTGGTAATGCATTACTTCATATAAACATTCCTGGAAAATGATTTTCTGTAACTGACTTATATTTTAAAATACACCAGGAGTGAGGTATACAACAAATCTTATTCCAAAATGAAGTTTCTATTTGCAATGCAAATAAAGTAACCCCAAATTTATGTTTTGTAACTGAATTTTTACATATTGGTTTTTCATTAAGACATTCCTGACTACTATTTTAAAGCCAGAAATTTCTGTGCATTTACTACATATTTTGAAGCGGTTAATTTTGCAAATTATTTAATAATGTCATATCATTTAATTTTTAAAGGTGTGGGGGGTTCTCCTAAACTAGAACTTTCTGAAAACCATTGTCTAATAGTGTCATTAAGCATAATTGGCTGTCAATCAGACAAAGCATTATTAGGGATGAGACAGGCTACACTCTTTAGTTCCAAACAATGACAGTTCAGAATACAAGCAGGAAAGAAAACTTGGTCCAATCACCAAACACATCCACAAAGACAACTCAGAATTTCCCACACAGAGCAGAAGGTAGGGAACTGAGTTAATCCATCATTTTTATTTTCTGGCACATAAGCAGGCTTTTCTCTTTCTTCCTTTCTATGGATGTGCATGTTTAATTTAGAATATAAGCTCTACAAAGGGATGTCTCTATTCATCATCAAACATATAGGGAGCTAAAAATATTTGTATCCATTAAGGTCACAGAAAAGGTACAATCTGTCCTTCACTAAAGTCCAACTCTATGGTAGTGAACAACAAGGTCTGGAAAGTCCTACAACAAGCTGGACACTGAACACAAGTCAGCAACATGAACTGTCAGTCAAAGACAAGCTAATAAGGGTTAGGCTCATCACCAGAAGATTGGCTTTCAGGTAATGATTTTTTTTGGGGGGGGGGGGGCAACAATTCATGAATTGTAAAGGAGTTGTGATAAAATTTGGGGCAAGGGAAGAGTAAATACTCATACCAAGGGAAATCAGAGTTATTCAAAATATCGAAATAATAGCCGGAAACTAGATGTTTTCAATAAAAGCTTTCCATTCTTTACACAAAAACTGAGAGTAGCTAGAAAGCAGCAAGGAGGAAATATTAGATGAAACCAGGATCTACTGGCAACACTTCTGCTTCTTTCTTTTTCTTCCCCCTATCTGTGGCCCCAAAGAATGAAACGGAGGCAGTCACTTCGAATACTTTCAAGAAAAGGCTGTGTGTTATGATGGTTGTATTATCTTATAAATTAATCTGATGCTGCTTGTAAGATTTACCAAGTGTTTCCCTCTCAATAACCCTGTGACAAACGTAGTAAACATAATATTATCTCCATCTTGCAGAAGAGGAAGCTCATACACAGGGAATCTAAGTGACTCGCCGAAGGTCACACAGCAAGTAGGTATCAGAGCTGGCATCTGAACTCACGTCTTCCAACTCTACGTCCAGTGCTCCTTCCTCTAGAACAGATGCCTAACTGGCAGATGTAGTATAGTCAGAAGTTTTAAGGCCCACTTCCACTACTTCTTCAGCTAAGTAAAAACAGACATAATTCATGCTTATTTCATGGGAGGAAATGAATTCACAGATAAAATGCAATAAACATTTTAAGAATTTGGTTATATTACTCAATAAAAAGAAAATTCAAGAAAAATTAGAAAAAAGTAATAAGAACTTTCATTGGTATATCTTTTTTAAAAAATCCTGTTAAGATTTCTGCAATTGTGAGATGTAGTAGAGAATACATCTATTCTTTTAAAAAAATATATTAACTAGAAAATCACTAAACATGATTGCTTTCATACACAAAGAAGGCCAGGAAATGGGACTTGTATATGAAACCACCCATCTATTAATATGGCTTATTCTTTTCAAAATACCTTAAATTTAACTTGGTGGTACTAACACTGTGCCCCTCTGAAATCACTCTGTCTTTAAGGACTAATATATCTTTTCCTGATATAAAATGAAAATGCTACTTCACTGTATCTTGCTATGCATTTGGGGATCAGGATGAGGGGTAGAGAATGCCTCTTTAACACATCAGTAAACTTAAGATAAAGTCATGTAGCTTACTTTCAATCTTTAGATCCTGTACTTTAATAAAAGTATTGCTGCGTTAACAAGTACCCCCCCCCCAAATTATCCCAAATAAGGAAAAACCTCTGAGATAAAATTATCATAGAAAAACAATGAACTTATATACCCTTGTGATTTACGGCATGTGCTAAGGTAATTTTTCCTGGAGCGGGGCCCCAGAATCTCAGGAGCACTTCTGGGCCTCGTGAAGAAGCTACCACAACATTTTCAGATTCTTTGATAAGTTTTTTCCTAATCACCCTCCTCCCCCCACCCAAAAAAAAAGGGAGAAATGAAAAGAAAATTCAAGGAAAACTTAGGAAATGAGACCATTAGTATTCAAAGGGGTTCATTTTATAGTTATCAATAATGAGAGACTTCTCTCTCTGGATACTTCACATCCACATTTTTGGGAAATGGCATTCTGGACTTGAGCTCCTCACAGGTAAACCAGCGGCCTCAACTACCTCGCATAATATTGCTCAGGCTGAAAATTCATCTCTAGGACTGAGTGACCTCTTGAATTCTGGGTTAAGAGGTCAGTGTTCCTGCCTACAACTCACTCTAGAGGCCCTGACCTGGTGGATGGATTCTAGGAGGATGCTATAGCTGTGGTCTATTCCCTTAACCCAGAGCAGGTTTCCCCTGGACTACTACCTGGCTACCAACGTAACATAATTAAAGCAGCACACAACTTTGGGTCTGGAAGGGACCTTAGAAGTCAATTGGTCCAACCCATTTGTTTCACAGATGAGGAAACTGAAACCTAATGGAGATATTAAGTTACTTACCTAAGGTTCCCCAACTAGTTAGTGGCAAAAATGAATAAAAAATTGCGTTTTCCAGACTCACAATTTATTATTTTGTCCTTTGTCATCATTTTTTTCATTAATTTTTTTGTTCGTTTTCCTCTGCTCTCCTGCTTACTTTTCATCCTTCAAACTTTTTATCTCTACCACTCATGAAGTTAGGCCCATTACAGGTCAGTTGCCTTCTTCACCCTAGGTTCCCCAGGCTACAATCCTGTTTACTCATTGCCCATCCTTCCTTGAGTATGTGTCAGAAAAATGAAGGGAAAAGGGCTAAATTAGACTAACCTAGGATGGACTTGTGGTTCCAATGGTCAGGAGTACTGGCTGTGTAATTCTGATTCTCACGTAGGTAATAAGAAAGATGAATTAAAAGAATTATTGGTCTGGTGGAGGCTCAGGGAGGTAGGAAAAAGTGGCTGTCCCAGTATGCCAAACATCAAAATCCACAGAATCATAAGAGGTTAGAACCTAGAGACTTCAGATAGTAACGAAGTTGTAAATAGGGGTGGCTAGGTGGCACATTGAATAGAGCACCAGCCCTGCAGTCAGGAGGACCCGAGTTCAAATTTGACCTCAGACACTTAACACTTACTAGCTGTGTGATCTTGGGCAAATCACCCCAATTGCCCTGCCTTCCCCCTTGCAAAAAAAAAAAAAACTAAAAACAAAAAACGTTGTGAATAGAATTAGTCTCGGCATTTCCAATCTATTGTTCCTTGATGCTAAATCACACTGTTGGAGAGTATTTCTTGAATTTAAAACAGCCTGTTATAGAATTCCAAGTACAGTAGTATAATGCCAAATTAATGGCTTATAGACCAAAGAGTCAACCAAATATGTAACATGGTCCATCGGGTAGTCAGGTAGATGACAACAGTAAGAGGGATGGCTACCAAGCAAAACACAGATAAAAGTTATAAATCATCATCTCTAAGTAATATTTCTTGGCTGCTTTCTACATCCATAAAGAACACATGCAAAGTCTATCTTCAAAAAGAAAAGGGGGCGGGTGGAGAGGTATTAGCACTAAGATTCTGCCTAGTTTATATGCTGATTATAGTTATATAGACCAAACAGAAGAGAGATCCCTTAGAGATGTGAAATTCCTCAAATGTTCTGTTTGTGAATGGCATTACACTGATTGAAAAGAGAACTGGAACCTTACTGAGCCTCATCACTGAGATCCATGATTTCACTAAAGGAAAAAAAGAAAACCTAAAGTGGATCCACAATGTTACATGCAAATGAATGACAGTCCATTGGATTAGTCTATTTGTTTATATCTTGAACAGGAACTACTAATGACAATAAGCTAGACCTAGAATGAAATAGAAGGAAGAAAACAAGCTAGATTGCATTTGAGAAATTGTACAGTGCTATCAATAATCCCAAGCTGCTTATTGCCATAACAGCCAATCTTTTTAACAACAGTATTCTCCTGGTGCCATTATATGACTGGGGATCATAGACCCCAATGACCTTTGCAGAATCAAAATTGTGGTTGACTGAAAGAACAATGTAAAATGAATATGAAGAAGGCTGGAGATAGGACTCCTCTCCCACCAAAAAAAAAAATTTTTTTAGAAGGAATCACAGACAAGCAGGAAAGTTTTGAAAGTTATGTGTTAGATATATTATATGCTGAAAAAGAAAGGTAAGTTGTAGATTTAAAAAAGAAAGCCCAATGGTAGGTGTAAATAGGCATGACATATTACCAAATATGACTTATAAAGTAAATAAGACAAATACGACAAGTAAAGTAAAAGATCTCATCAAGGAAGATCATAGCATCATAGATTTGGAACTAGAAGGAAACTAACAGGCCAACTAATAACAACTGTGTCACTTTAAAGATGAGGAAACTGAGGCTCATGGAAGTTAAGTAACTACTCAAGGTCACATAGATGTTAAGTGACAGTGGAAGGTTCTGAATCCAGGTTCTCTGACTCCAAAGTCACTGTTCTTTATACTGTACCATTCTGCCTCTCCAAGGAGGGTGACTGACTAGTAGTGAGAGCAGGAATAATAGTCAGGTACCATGAATAAAATATTAAAAGAAGCAAAGGAAGACCCTTTAGTGTAATGAGTAGATCCTCTACTGAAAAACTTGAACAAGAATCTCATAAGGTAGTATGGAATGCCCAAATCATTAAAGTAACTCATCCAGAAGAAGTGTCATGTGTATATATAAGAACATATAAACCCAAATGGAAATGGGAACTACTAAACTGTACATAAGAATTCCTGTAGGCCACATATTGACTTAGAAACCCACATATTAACATCTATGTTTTATTATATTTTTACTTATGTTAAATACAGCCCAATTACATTTTAATCTGATTTGGGTCCCACATGAGTGTTGTAGGTTGCATGTTTGAATCTGATCTAAGCAATATGAAAAGGCAGGCCTTAATAGAGATAAAACATAAAGCTGGAAGAAGTTCTCCATAAAATTCAGTTCAAAGAGCAAATAAACTATCAGATCAACTTTCTCTAGAACAAATAAAGCAGACTGATCATTTGGGAAAAGAGAAATCAGACAGAGCTCAAGCAAAATTATAGGAACTTATATATATCATGTTAACTCTCAAATAAATACTTAATTTCTACAAGATACCTCAAAACACAGAAATACAATGAAGTACTGAACAGCAACTTAAGAGATGGCACAAAGTATCTATTGAGAAAAGAATCTTTATCCATTCTTTCGCACCCTAAGAGAGCCAAACTATATAACATTTGTCCTTTTTCATGTTTATATTTTGTGTGTCTGATATCTAAAGTTTCCTTAATTGACCTAAGAATAAAATTAGAAACCAATTATGCCAAAATTACAATTTACTGAATGCAACTGTATAAGATTTTACTAATATCTCTGTTAAATTTTTAAAAGTTAACTAAAATAATTATTTCATTGATTCTCAAATTTTATACTTCTATGACACGCAGCTAATCGTCCCTAGGAAATAACAAATTGGGGGAATCGTTTCCTGATAAACCTACCATAACACAAAAAAACTAGGTAGACTATCTACTGGTAAAGAATTTTTATAATGACTTAATTTAAGGCTTAGAATAAAGTTTTGATGAAAATATATAGTTGACTTTGAGGTATAGAGAAAAAATTCTTCAGATATGGCAAATACGAAAAGGGAATTACATTCTGATAGAAAAATGACAATCAAGAATCATGATTGTGTGGTTATGTGATAGATGGATAGATGTTATATGACTGCCCATATCACAAGTGTTATCTTACTGTTAACTACTTAAAATACAGAATTTACTCTGAGGAATACAGACATATGGTTTGATTTAGGGTAGTTAAATATCCATTAATTATATCTTACTCTTTGGAGTATAACAAAATTTCAGAGGTTAGTAAAGTCTTTCAAACAAAATATTCTAGCGTGTCATGTTTACTGTGACAGGAAATTTTGGGAGGAAATCTGACGAACAGAGGAGTGGATATACAGATGTTTTGGAGTGGGGTAAAGAGGCTGACCAATGATTTCTCTGGTACGGGGAACTTCCAATATGGAAATTCATTCCACTGATGTAAATAAGCAATTGGACTGTAATTTATATTCTATAGAGTTACCTGAGAAGTTGAAAGGTTAAATGACTTAATAATAATTATAGCTACCATTTACATAGCACATAATATTTGGCAGGCACTAAGTGCTTTACAAATATTATTTAGTTTGGTCCTCATAACAATCATGGAAGTAGATATTATAACTATCCCCATTTTACAGTTGAGGAAACTGGGACAGAGGTTAAGTGACTTGCCTAAGGTCCACACAAATAACCTTGTATCTGAGGTGCTATCTGAACTCAGGTCATCCTGAGAGAGTCTGAGGTGGGATTTGAACTCAGGTCTTGCTAACTCCAGGCACAGATCTGTAACTATTGATCACACAGCTAGTATGAGAAAGTACAAAGTAGGAAAAAAGAGGGAGGGGGAAGGTGAAAGGGAGAAGAGAGAGGAGAAAAGGAGAGACAGAGAGAATGTACAATTATTAAGTTCTAATTCTTTTGGGGAGAAGAAAACAAAAAACTCTTAAGCAAACCTGACTCGTCTATTTTATTAAGATGAGGAACATAATAAAATCTAGAAGGATTCTGGCCTTGAACTAGGGTTCCAATGCTAACTTTGCCACTCACCCCCCCTCTATAATCTTGGTTGTTACTTCTTCTCTGAGCCTCATTTTCCTCATTTGTAAAATTGGAAAACTGAGTTAAGACCTTGAAGGTTCCTTCTTCCAGATCTAAACATGGATTTTACATGGGTGCAGCATGCCCTAGTGGAGAATGCTGGACTTGAAATTAGGTGAGTTCCACTAGCTGTGCGACCATGAACAAATCCTTTAGCCTCTCAGAGCCTCAGTATGCGAAAAAATAGGGATAATACTTGTACTGTCTATCTTACAGGGTTGTTGTGAAGAAAGCACTTGGCAAATCTTAAATCCCTTAGGAGAACATAAACTCCCTAAAGACTGAGCTATTTTCAGTTTTGTATTTGTATTCCAACATCTACTCTGTCTAACCCTTTAGCAGACACTTAATGTTTGCTGAACTAAAGTGCTATATAAATGCATTACTATAATTGGTAGCTTTGATATCTATACATTATTCCCTGTTATGACATATGTAGCTCTATGATTTAATATGAAGTCACTTTTAGGAATAATTACAGGTAAGAGCTACATATATAACATAGTATAAAAGGCCTTCTGAGTAAGAAAAAAACACTGACTAATAATATTCATATTTATATGGTACTTGGAGATTTACAAAGCACTTTCCTTATGACAACTCTCCTACATGCTAAGTAATGCTAGCCTTATTATCCTCATCTTACTGATAGAGAAACTGAGGTTCAAAGGTGTGATTTCCCAAGGTCACAGTCAACTAAACTAGTTAAGAGTTTCAGTCAGGGATAAGGCTAATAAGTTTTCTCATTCCAAAGTCAGTGTTCCTTTCATAGTTCCAAAACTATTTGCATTTATTTAAGAGGCAGTTAGGTTCAAAACCAGATCCAAATTCAAATGCAGTCTCAGACAGTCTGCAGTTGTATGACCCTGGGTAAGTCACTTAATATCTATCTGCTTCAGTTTCTTTGTCTGTAAAGTGGAGATAATAGCACTTACCTCCCAGGGTAAAATAAGGCAATATTTGTAAAGTTCTATGCTTATGTTAGCTATTATTACTAGTACCAGGCTCTTTCAGCCCACACTGATGTATATTTAACTGAATAGTACGTGACTGATTCTTTGGTCCTCCCATAAAACTTCCCTTGATTACAAAATCAAACTCAGAAGGCAATGCAAAATCAAGAACCACTCTTTCAATTCAATATAATACAAAGCAAGACAAAGGTGACAATTTTCTAGATAGCTATTAATAATAATTCATAATAATAGCTTTAAGGTTTACAAAGAGCTTTCCTTCTAACAATCCTCAGAAGTAGGTAGAATACGTACATTAACCCCATTTACCCAAACCAGATTAGTCAGAACCAGAGTGAATTTGGAAGAAATAAATTCTCTAGTTCATTTACATTAATTTAATTAAACTGAAATAATTAAATTTTCACTTCTTTGGTATAGCCTAATGATAGCCTTAAGTCATTCAATAAAAAATAAAGGCACAATTTCTATCAAAATTTGATTTTCTGATATGTTTTAAATGAACATGAACAATATTGATGTATATTAACAAATTTAGAGGGCAATACATTGTGAATTGATACTACAAAAATGACAATTTCAAGTTGGGTAAACTAATGGAGACAAAGATTAACATACTAAAAATCAGTATGCACTCTACTACACAAATATTTTCAGATTTTCATTTTGAATTAAATTATAACAAGGATTAGGTCTTAATATTGGTATATGTTGTACTGACACATATTATCAATAATGAAATGATTTATTTTATACAAAACTTATAAAAACTAAGTTATGCTCAATTTTATTATACAATCTCAGGCCAATACAAGATTAAAGATGCCCATAATTTTTTTAAAATGTCTTTTTTCCATAAACTAAAAGTCCAAATAAGTTCATGTTGCTTGGTGACGGCAATCCAAATAGCATAGCACCCTCTGGTGCATTTGCTATAGGAAAAATAAAATTCCCATAATGAGGATAGCACTGAAAGGGATCTTAAAGACTAACGGGTGGATGTTGCTTCATTTAGTAGTTGAATACAGAATCTCATTTTTGAAACCTATCCTAAAATACTTCTTTTTAAAAATACTCCTGAAAACTTTAATATCTGTTAAGATTTAAAATGTTTTCATCCACAAATTAGTTTAAAAAGATGGTATAATAAAACTATTAAAATTTCACCTGTTTTAGATACAAAATGTTCACATTATAATATACAACATTAAAAAAATACATCATATATGAAAATGAGAGCTCACTTGTCATGGTATCCAAATCGTACTTCATTTTCACCTACTAAGCTTGTCGCCCTGCAAAATTACCTCATTATTTGAATTGCCAGATAACTTGAATTTGCTTTGTATATTTAAAAAGAGTTAAGCAATATTATAAAAAATTAAATGATTTACAAAAGGGTTCATGTTATGCTACTTCCAAACAAAGATACTTTAAAAAATGAAATGTTGAGTTTAGTAACTAAAAGAGTTTTAAACTATTTGAAAAAAAAAACAAACCACTTATTAAAAAGTACCTCTTCCTGGGAAAATAATTAGCTCTGAAAGTAGATTTTACTAATGACAAAAGCAAAGGATGCCACCTGCTTTAGACAGCCCTTTTGTGAGCCACTGGAAGTCCCAACACAATGCACTAGAAATGAAAGTGACACCTGTTTAAAGAAGCCATCTGTCCCTAACAAGCTAGATTTAGTCAAATCCACTTAATCTTGGATTTCCAAAATATGGGAGCACTATGTACCTGTGAGCAGAGAACTCAAAATGTATTTTGTGGTGACCATTCTAACGATGTACAAATAATACTAGTCAGCAAAAAAAAAAAATCTGTTTGAGGAATTTCAAGTACTCATTTTTAAAGCAAGGATGTGACTTTCTTTATCCCCATACTTAGTATACAAAATGATTATTTGAGGCTATTCATAATTTTAAGTATATTACTTCAATAACCTAAGTACTTATCAAATGACCTTATTTTCTGTATAACTTTATCAAGAGTAGCATTCCTGTTGTATTGTTCTAAGTTTGCTTTTACTCTTCCTACATTTCTGATGAGCTAGCTAACCATTTAACTGAGAAAAACACACATTCAAAATCTAAAGAAGTGAAGTCTTTATATTCCACCTACAGTTTTTTTTTGTTAGAAAGTTCAGATGAAAGCACACTCCAGTAAAATTTTTTAAAGAATGATTTAAAAAAATGTTACCAATAAGCAACATTTGCCACTATTCAAATAAAGCAATGAATTTATCTTTGATAGACTATTACTATTTTGAATCTCTAGCTTGTCTCCTAAAAAAAAAAAAGGAAAATAAATTTCAGTGCTTTAAAAGCCATGTTATTAATGTAATAGGGTATAAAGTACATCAGACTGACAGGCATGGAACATTTAAAAACTTTATGATTATAACACAAGCCTATGTGAATGGCAGAAAAAAGGTATAGTATTTTTTACATGAAGTAGGCTTAACTTTCCTATTTCATGAAAAGATAGGGGAACTATGTCTGTAATGAATGGCTTTTGGTTTAATACTTATGAATGCATAACCCAAAAAGTATCTATTTTCTTTTAATTCAACTAATAAACCAGGACAAATACTGCAAACAATGCAGAAAGTTCAAGATTCGTATTAGGGGATTAAAACACAAATTAAATCCTAACTGTTCAAGCACATAAAACAGATAAATTAGTATTTTTATTGGGTTTCCTCCCAAATTACTGTACTTTCAACGAATGGTAGGCATCATCACCACTTGCCAGGTCTAAAACTTAAGGACAATATCCACTTACAGAACCCTCCCAAGGAACATTAATACAGCAATAATTAAAATGATAAGTAAAATCACTCCCTATATTAACTGTAATTATCTTTAAGGTGAACAAATCTGCCATTGTCCCCAGTATTTATTTTAAAAGCCTATGTAAATGAAGTTGACTCACTTTTAAGGGGGAAATATTCTTCTGTGAGTATAACTTTACCAATAATCTCTTTTAAACTAATAGTTCTGCTACACCTATGAAAGTTCTGTGCTCACATCAACATGCCACTAATTTTTTTAAACCCAAAATCCATGTGTAATAGTTATAAGTTCCTTAACATGAGGCAAATTCTTGCATCCTGAACATTAAAATACTAAACCATAATATTATACCATAGTCTATTCTACTGATAACCCCATTATGCAAATGACATAAAGTCTGAACCTGTATCTAATGGAAGCAAAACTCCTATTAACTTTACTGAGAGTTTATGAGACTCAAGAGCTTCAGGATCAGAAACCATTGGGGCATTTGACATTCCTCTGAGCAAGAAAGAATACAAGATAGGGTTACAGATTTGACATCCAGAAAGATAAACCATAAAGGTATTGGGATCCTTTGAGAAAGACTGCTCTCAGACCAAAACATCATGTTCACTTATATAAAGCATTCTCAGGAAATAAAACTTAAGGAATAAAATCTTAGAGAAACACAACTCTTATTTCACAAAAGAGTAGTCCTACTTAAGCATTACAATTATTTAACTCGTTAACATTTTACAATCTCAACACTGTCACATTCTTCAGTCTGCCCTATCAGTTAAAGTTAAATCAATGTCTTTTTGGTTGAGGTTGTTACAAGGAACCAGGGCATATTCAAGTCAGGATTTAACAAGTTCCAAACTGGACAACAAAACATGCACAATTAAAATATGAAATTATACTTATTTCCACAAATGTACATGAACAAAACTAATACCACTTTCCTATTAATTAGTTAATTAAAAGTTACACTATACGACATACAAATTTAAGGAGTTTGCATTGTAAAACTGGGTTAACTCTAAAGATCAACCCTGTGGGTTGAGAGCTAATCTCTTATATCTACACAGGAAAAACAAACCTAAATATAAATATTTCAGAAGTAAGAGTCCTTTAAACTGACAAGACTATTAAACAAATTTGATGCCCGTGAAAACAAAAAAAGTAAACACAAAGAAAATATCAAGAACAGAAGTCTCTCGATCTAAACCACAAAGTAGGGGAAATATACACACGTTCCAAGTTGAGAAGCTTCATACATTCTTTATGAACAACTTGACTTCAATTTCAACTCTCAAAGGAAAACGAACAGAGAAGGGGGGAAGAAAGCTCAAAGTACCATAACTCACAAATACCATTATAAAATGAATTCTCTCAAAGCTTTCTTCTGCCCTATCTCTGTTTAAAACACAGTCTTATAACCTCAATGTAAATTACTAAGACCTTCTCCACTATTTGGAGGTTTATCAAAGTGAAATGGAACCTCACTACCACCCCTCCCATCTCCACATGAAGATAAAGCTCTGTCAATAACTACTAACCGAACTATCACAGATGCTCTGCATCCGGTTTAAATCACAAGCACAAAAAAAGACACTTTAAAAAAATCTCTTTCTCCGAAGCAAGAGCACAGTAAAGAGGCCCCTGGCTTCAGTGTGTGTGGAGAGGGGGGGTTTAGGGGGGAGAGAAAGAGAAGGGAGAAGAGTGTTGAATGGATATTAAGACTATTTGTAGCACAAAGAAAATACAGTTTTAAAAGAAAAAGAAAACAATGCAACTGCTGGTAATTAAAGAAGAATACCCTATTTATCACAAAGCAAAGAGAGGACAGAATGAAGGAAATAAGAGGTGGGAAAAGTTCACCAGTGTTTGAGGTTAAAGGGAAAAAAATCCATACCAGGCCCTACAAGTGAACAACAACAACAAAAAATACCTCTGGCTCCTCCTGCACATTGTAATCTATTTCGGTTTTGAAAAAAAGCAGGAAACATACAGGTTCAAAAAAGAAAAAAGAAAGGGAAGAAAAATTTCTGGTTTCTCCACCTGACCCTCCTCCTCAACCTTGAGATCAGAAATATTCCACAATACCAATCAGAAAATTGTATTTCCCTCTCCCACTCCTCACAGACCCCCCAGATCACACTCCATCCTTAAAGTGCAACCAGAGAGGCGGGGGGGGGGGGGGAGGGAGGCTGGGGGGCGCAAGACGTACACACACATCCTAGTCTATCTATATAGTTAGTAAATATAAATTGTAAACAAGCTCCAGCAAGAGAGAAGCCCCAACAGCAGCAGCAGCAGCAGCAAGCAACAGCAGCAGCAAGCAGCAGCAGCCCCCGGGGTGTGAGGAGAAGCAGCAGCAGCAGAAGAGTGAGACACACACACGCGCGCATACACACACACACAAATACACACACGCACGGACACACGCGTACACACACATCCACACGCTCCCACACACATGTAGATATAGAATAATATTCACCTTGGCTGTGGATTATTGTGGTGTTGTTGGTGGGTGATGGAGATGGTGGTGGTGGGGAGGAGGAGGAGGAAGAGGAGGAGGAGGAGGAGAGGAGTAGTTGTTGTTGATGGGTAACAGTCGCCAGGACTACGGTGACTATGGCGCTTGATTCACAAGGCAACGGTTGCTATAACTCACAAAAGAGAGAGAGAGGGAGAGAGAGGGAGAGAGAGAGAGGGAGAGAGGAGGGAGAGGGAGACACACGGGGAGGGGGGGTTGGGGGAGGGAAGAGGGGAGGAGGCAACCGAACCTGAGAGCCGCCGCTGCCGGAAGAGGCGGGCTCAGGGCCCGGTGACTGACACTTCACGGTGGGAGTGGGGAGAAGGGGCGGAGGGAGGGTAGGATAAGCTAGGGAGTCGAATGACTTAGTAGGGACACGGGAGGGGGCAAGAGAGAGGGAGAGACCAGAAGCTCCTTTTGCACGGACACCTGCTTCTGCAGGCGAAACTAGGAGACGAGGGAGATGACACTAGAAGGTAGCTTGATGGGTTTGGAGATTTCGTGTCTCCAAAAGAAAAAGACTAATAGCTCAACAGAGTAGCTTTGAAGGGAGGACCCCCCGCCATCCCCCCTCCCCGTCGTTTCACCCCAAACGAAAGAAAGGGTGGGGGAGAAACCAGTCACGATAGAGGGCGGCGGGAGATGGCGCTGGCTGGGGTAGGCGGTAAAGCGAAACGGGCGCTTCAGAGAGTGGCCGCCCCTGTGTCTACGTCACTTCCGAGGGGGGGGGCAGTAGCCCGGATGTTACCGCCTCTCCTGGAATTGAGGCGCAGGCGTCCCTAACTGCTGTTGCTCCTCCTCCTCCCCCTTCTCCCCCTTCTTCCCCTTCTCTTTCTCTTCCTTCTGCTTTTTTCCAAGTCGTTGAGCAGCTTGGCGCTCTAGGGCTCCCTGGTCCCGCGCGGGACAAGAGTTTTCTAGTCTCTTCCTCTCTCCTTCCCTTCCTCTCCCTCCCTCACTCTCCAGCCTCCCGCTTTCCCGGTCTCCCACCGGCCCCCAGAGGGCACTGAGCGGAGGCGAGCATCGCTGAGGGGGTGTGTGTAAGGGAAGGGGAGTGGGGGGAGAGGGCCAGCGGTAGCCGGGGGGGAGGGAACCGGGGCGGGGGTGAGGCGGTAGAGAAGGTACGCGTGCCAAGCTCGCGGCGCCGCGGCCGCCATTTTAAAAGTGAGCGAGAGATCTGAGCGCGTGGGGGAGGAGGAGGCCCTGGTCGAGAGATTTGATTCCAGTCGCCTCCGTTCGCGAGGAGAGTCAGGCTACCGCTTTCCTCAGCTACAAATCTGGGAGAGAGTAGACCTAAGGAGCGAAAGACAAACGGCACCCAGGCCAGGAGTGAAGGACGAGGGAAGTGTGTCCACCTGTCCCATGTCGACCCAGCCCGGGCGGAGGAAACCCTAGGGTAGTGTAGACTCGTTATTCCGCAGTCAGACCTTTTTATTTACCCTGGGACACGGACTACCAATTATGATATGTCAACTGCTCCCTCGTTGCAAAGCCAATGCAAAGTGGGCCCGGGGCCGTGCCGACGTAGCAGCTTGGGCAGATTGTGGAGTTCCCCAGTGGTGCTGGTGGGGAGGAGTCTCAGCGATTCTGGACTTGCTGCCCTTGGCACCTCCAAATGCTTCGCGGCTCACTTGGGGTGGTCTCTCTAGACTAGGGCTTCAGCACTTCCCGCTAGGCTGGTTCAATGATGCTATACACCAGGGGGGAAGTGGATGTCCTGGGAAAGGCCCTCAACGCTAGCTAAAATGTCGTAAGGTGACAAATGAGGGGGTAGGTGGTTTGGTGGGAAAAGGACCACCTAGTTCTAGGATTGTAGCTTTAGAGGGCAGCAGAAAGGACTTTTAAAAGGCATCTAATTCCCTCCCTACAATTCCGTCCCCCAACTACTCTTCATTTTACAGATGAGGAAACCAAGGTTCAGGGAGTTTAAGTAAATAAGTGGCATTTGAACCCAGATCCCACACTCCAGATGCCAGCAGTTTTTCCACTGCACAGTCACTAAGCAAATCTTGTGACCTTTGAGTAAATCATCTAATCTCAACCCCAGTTAGTCTGTAAAATAAGGTGCCACAATCTGTAATACCAGGAGTTTGGGAATAGATGGTATAGGATTATAGTTTTAGAGTTGTTATGGGCCTTAGAAGGGCAGCTAGGTGGCACAGTGGATGGAGTGCCTGGCCTAGAGTCCAGAAGACTCATCTTCCTGAGTTCAAATTTGGCCTCAGACACTGTGTAACCCTGAGCAAGTCACTTAACCCTGTTTGCCTCCTTACCTCATCCACTTTGAGCTAGAGAAGGAAATGGCAAATAACTTGTTTCTTTGCCAAGAAAACCCCAAATGAAAAGGACTCAACAACAAAAGGACCTTAGAAGCCGTCTAGTCCAACCATCCCGTTTTATGGAGCCCAGAGAGGTTAATGAATTGCCCTGGAATCCATATATGACTAGTATATATCTGAGACAGAATTTGAAAAAATGCTCATATTAAACATACTCTACCACACCTTTCAGGCAAAGCTGAGAGAACATAGTCTTCCTAACTCAAAGTCCAAAATTCTTTAAGTGCAATGATAATTACTTTTAAAGGTTTTTTTTTTCTTTTAATAGTCATCAATAGCAAAATGGATCCTAAGTGAAATTCCTGTTACTTTGCAGCAGTATGGAAAATCCCTCCATAGATAACTCTTTAGAGTTTCCTGGGGGCATTGAAAGGTTAATTGACACCTATGATCATACAGTTTGTGTTTATCAGAGAAAGGCCTTTAACCCAGGTCTTCCTGCCTTGCAAAGTAGTCTATGCTGCAGCATATATTAAGCAAGCACCTTCTACCAGCCAGCCCTGATGCTAGAGATAACAAAAAAAAAAAGTAGTCCCCTACTGTTAAGAGACTTACATCCATTAAGCTACACAGCTTCTTCTACAATCATATCTACAGTTGTGAGAACAAAAATTGTGCATGTTAACTTTTGGCAAGATAACATCTAGTTTGGTGACCTCATATTTTGCAACCAAAATTTATTTTGCACATGAGGAATTAGAGGTCCACAAAAGTTAAGTGACTTAAATATTCAAGAACCAGGATTTTAGTAACAGGATTGTACCTGAACTCAGGTTATGTGACCTGAAGTTCTCTGTCCACCTTCTCCCTGTCTTATATCTTGTATAGTGCTGTTTCTATGTATGCCACTGTTTACCATACCATTCTATTTGATGTAAAGATTCTGCTAACAATGTTAATAATTTTTTCCTCAAATACGAAATTATTAAAAAGTGCATCTTTTCACTATGAAAATAGTCTTTTTGTTTTTCCTTTTCATATTTCCCAAGGACAGACTTCCTAGCCTTCCTTTTTTCCTGGAATTTTTCCAGACCCCCAAATCAACATTTATGGGTTCCATCAGTGTATTTCAAGTCCAGAAGTGTTCTGTGGCCAAAATATTTTGGGAAATGCTGCACTACACCATGCTGCCATCTGCTCTTTCCATTATACCACACTTTCAGAATGCCTGCTTCTTACAACCCACCACCTAACCCCCTATAATTGCTTCTTCTAATCTCATAGCACTTTATCTAGATCTTTTTTTTATTTTTATCACATGTAATAAAAAAAAACTTTGTATCTTTAGTGCCTTAAACATAGTAGGACCCCTGAATTGAGTCAATTTTAAGTAGACTTTAAGGAAAAACATGTTAAAGCCTAGTTGAATTGAATCTAAAAGAATAATGAGCCCTCATATTAGCTTTGAATTAGAACTAAATTCCTTGATTTCTGAAGTATTAAAGTTGCGTGTAACCCAAAATAAAGTTTTGGGCTTTCTCTGTATCCTCAGTGCTTAGCACAGTGCCTGGAAAATATAGTGTTTAATAAATGCTTTTTGACTAATTGATAGTGTTAAGAATATCTTCAAAGACTGCATAGTCGCTTTTGGAGTCTGAGATCCCTTCCAGCTTTGAGGTTTTTTGACTCCTATGAATAAGATACAGGGAGTTGCAAGTAGTTTTTCAATGATAGCTAATTGGTTACACTTGGAGAGTGTGAGTTACTGTAACAAAAAGATGTACTTTCAAAGTTACAATCCTAGTGCAAGTATCCAAATTGTTGTCTCAAAATTATGATATTCAGTTGCATACAGTACAAATGTTTGATACTGTATTTAGTGGCAAATTGCACACAAAGTTTCTAACTCAGGTTTCCCTTTAAACACTTTGCTAAATATGGTTACATTGTTTCAAAGGTTAGAAACTACTTACTGAGCTTTATGGAGAAATGCCTGATGTTGACAGCAACTGCGACTTATTCCAAGGAAAATATTACAATCTACCTTGTTTTTGGTATTGCTATAGGCTCCATGATAATATTTTTAAAAAAATAATAAATGCACCTTTTAATGTTTCATAGGCACGTTTCAGAAATATTGTTCTTTTTCTTTCTTTTTTTTAAGACTATCAGAGCCTACCCAATATACTACCCAATATAGTAGAATACATACAGTAGGCCTGCTAACAAACTACTAAAGAAAGGAGACAAAATAATCCCTTTTTTTCTTTGGACATATCTTGGCTTTTACTGTCGATTAATGGATATTTATATAATCTCAGAATATAAAGACACGTTAATCTGAAAAGTCAAATGATCCAATCCATACCTGAAAATCTCTGTAAACATTCCCAACCAGTGGTTATTAGCTTTAAAAAGGAATCTTCTAGGAAATAAGGATCTGACTACCTCCCAAGAAAATTCATTCCACTTAGGGACAACTTTAATTATCAAGAAATTGTTTTGATTTTGAATCAAAAATCTGCCTTTCAGTTCAACAAATTTTTATTAAATACAAAACACTAGGAGATAGGCAAAGTTAATGACACCTTCTTAACAAAGCTCTTCCTTCTCCCCCAACATCCTCAAAACTCACATAAAATTTTATTAATAGGGAACAATGTGATGAAAACCCCTCTCTATCAGATGACTTCTGCCACTTTTCTTCCATCCCTGTCTCACATAATGAAATTGTTATTATTCTCTATTACTTGCCAAAGTTAACTCTTCTACTTTAAGTGGTACTATTCCACCCTGTCTCCTCCAACAGATTGCCCCTTCTGTTATCCCCACTCTTTAACTTATTTTCTAACTCTCCCTGTCTGTTAGCTAATTTTTTTCCTCCCTACAAACAAACCCATGTTTCCCTCACCCTCAATTGATCTTTCCATCCCCACTGTCATCCTATGTCCCTTCTTCCCTTTGTAGCTTAAACTGGAAAAGTCTTTCTATAACAGGTGTCTCCACTGCGTTTTCTCTCTCTTCTGATTGTTGTACAGTCATTTCAGTCAAGTATGACTCTTTATGACCTGATATCAGATTTCCTTGGCAAAAATACTGGAGTGTTTTTGCCATTTCCTTCTTTAGCTCATTTTACACATAAAGAAACTGAAAGGAAACAGAGTTAAGTGAGTGTCTGAGACCAGATTTGAACTCACATACTCCAGTTCCAGTGCTCTATCCACTGTGCCACCTACTCTATAGGTTTTTAGGATACCACTCTCTGCTGATTTACCTCCTTACCTATCTGAACACTCCTCTGTTAGTTGATCTTCCAGATCATGCCCTCTAAATATGAGTGCTCCTCAGGGTTCTGTCCCGGGCAGTTTTCTCTTTTCCTTCTATACTACTTGTTGATCTCATCAGCTCCCATGGATTTAATTACCTTCTCTATGCTGATGATTCTCAAGCTGAACTCTAATCTTGCATCTCCAACTGCCTTTCAAATATCTTGAACTAAATATCCAGTAGACATCTTAAACTCAATATGTCTAAAACTGAACTCATCTTTCCCCCTAAATCCTCCAAACCCTCCATCCACATTTCTTTTTACTGTAGAGCAGTGGTTCTCAACCTTTCTAATGCTGTGACCCTTTAATACTCATATGTGGGCATATCTGCATGTGGGCAGACCCACCTGGAGATCTATAGAGGAGCGGTGTCTCGGTTCCTAAGACTATTGAAAATATGTATTTTCTGATGGTCTTAGGTGACCCTGTTCTACCTCCAAAGGAGTCGTGACCCACAGGTTGAGAACCACTGCTGTAGAGGGTAACACCATCCTCTCTGTCCCTTAGGTTAGAAATCTAAGCATTATCCTCAATTACTCGTTAGCTCTAACCCTCCTCTCCCATAAACAATATCGCCAAGCCTTGTTAGTTTCACCTTTGCAATATCTTTCCTACATCCCCCCACTCTTCTCCATCACTGCCACTACTCTAATACAGGCCCTTATAACCCCATGCATGGATTATTGTAATAGCCTGCTGATGAGTATGCTAGCTTCAAGTCCCTCTCCAATCTATCATACATTCTTCCACTAAAGTGATTTTCCCAAAGTCCAGGTCTGATTATCACACACACACACACACACACACCCCTAAATAAACTCCAGTGACATCCTATTGCTGTAGGATCAAATACAAATTTTGTGTTTCGCATTCAAAGCCCTTTATAACTTACCCCCTTTCAACCTTTCCAGCCTTCTTATGCCTTACTCCCCAACATACACTCTTTGATTCAGTGGCATTGGCCTCCAGGCTATGTCATGAACAACACACTCCCTCTCTTGGCTTCAGACTTTCTCTCTGGCTATCTTCCATCCCTGGAACATTTTACCTCCTCTGCTCTGACTACTGACCTCCCTGGGTTCCTTTTAGTTCCAACTAAAATCCCATCTTCTATAGGAAGCTTTCTCTAACCCCTCTTAATTACAGTACCTTCCCTCTGTTAATACATCCTGTTTATCCTGTATATAATTTGCTTTGCATATCATCTCCCCTTTAAGATTATAAACTCCTTCAGGACAAGGAATGTCCTTTTTCTCTTTTTTTCTTTTTTTTAATCTTTACTTTTGTGCTTAACACTTAGGATAGTCCCTTGCACATACCAAATAAATATTTATTAATTGATTGAAAGATGTGGAGGCAAGACACACAAGGGGGGCAAAGCCAAGATGGCAGAGTAGAAGCACAAACTTGGCATGAGCTCCTGTGCAAATCACTTCCAATACATATTGTAAAAATGACTGTAAACAAACTTTAGAGCTACAGAACCCACAAAGGGACAGAGGAAAATAAATCTCCCACTGAAGGCAGCCCAGCAGGCTGACAGAAAGGGTCTATCACACTGAGTTGGAAGCCAAGTTCCAGCCCCAGGGTGACCCTGACCAGCAGTGGCCAGAGCAGACTTCAGGAGAGTAAATCACCAGCAGCTGTGGTGGTTTCCAGACTTCTCAATCCATAAACACCAAAGACAAAGTAAAAGGTCAGTGTGGAACTCTATTAGAATAGTAGGGAAGGAAGAGTGTGGTCCGGCCTCTGCCCCTGGGATGAGAAGCAGCAGAGGCACAGTGGCTCTACAGCTGATGCCACATGGCTGCTTCCAGAGCTCCTGTCCTGCAAATTGTAGGGGGACCAAGCTACCATTCAGAGGGTAATCGCTTTTGCTTTAACCTGCTTGGATCTGGATCACTGTTCTTGGGTGGCGGTCTTGGGGTGTGTGGCCAGTGAGCCAGAGCTTGTGGGGCTATAGAGAGGGTGCCCTTCTAATAACTCCAGCAGCTGCAAAAACTCCAGTGATTTGGGACAAAGCTCTCTCTATTCTGGATGCAGAGTTCTACCGTGGTAAAGAGATTGAAAATCAAGTAATTGGCTGGCAAGCACAAACAGACCATAGACTTCTTTTTTGGGGACAAAAAGGATCAAGGCATGGCATGGGAGAAAGGCACTGAAGTCAGAACTCCTGCATCAAGAGCCTCCAAGAAAAATATGAACTGGCTACAGGCCATGGAGGAGCTCAAGAAGGATTTTGAAAATCAAGCAAGAGAAGTGGAGGAAAAATTGGAAAGAGAAATGAGAATGATGCAAGAAAATCATGAAAAGCAAGTCAACAGCCTGCTAAAGGAGACCCAAAAATACACTGAAGAAAATAACACCTTGAAAAATAGACTAACTCAAATGGCAAAAGAGGCCCAAAAAGCCAGTGAAGAGAAGAATGCCTTAAAAAGCTGAATTTGCCAGATGGAAAAGGAATTTCAAAAACTCACTGAAGAGAATTTACTCCTTCAAAATTAGATTGGAGCAATTGAAAGCTAATGACTTTATAAGAAATCAATATACTATAAAACAGATCCAAACAAATGAAAAAATAGAAGGCAATGTGAACTATCTCATTGGAAAAACCACTGACCTGGAAAATAGAACCAGGAGAGATAATTTAAAAATTATTGGACTGCCTGAAAGCCACAATCAAAAAAAGAGCCTAGACACCATCTTTCAAAAAATTCTCAAGCAAAATTGCCCTGATATTCTGGAACTAGAGGGCAAAATAGAAATTGAAAGAATTCACTGATCACCTCTTGAAAAAGATCCCAAAAAAGAAAACTCCTAGGAATATTATAGCTAAATTCCACAGTTCTCAGGTCAAGGAGAAAATATTTCAAGTAGTCAGGAAGAAACAATTTGAGTATTGTGGAAACACAATCAGGATAACACAAGACCTAGCAATTTCTACATTAAAGGATCAAAGGGCTTGGAATATGATATTCTAGAGATCAAAGGAGATAGGACTAAAACCAAGAATCACCTACCCAGCAAAACTGAGTATAATTCTACAGGGGAAAATATGGTCATTCACTAAAATAGAGGATTTTCAAGCATTCTTGATGAAAAAACCAGAGCTGAACAGAAAATTTGCCTTTTAAATACAAGAAGCAAGAGAAGCATGAGAAGGTAGATAGGAAAAAGAAATCATAAGGAATTATTAAAGTTGAACTATTTACATTCCTACATGGAAAAATGATCATTGTAACTCCTAAGACTTTTCTCAGTATGAGGATAGTTGAAGGGAATATGTGTGTGTGTGTGTGTGTGTGTGTGTGTGTACATACATATATATATGTATGTATAGGAAAGTATATGTGTATATAAATATACATGTGAGTGTGGTCATATGTATGTTCATGTATACATAGACAGAGGGCACAGGATGAGTTGAATATGGAAGTCTGCTATCTAAAAAATAAAATTAAGAGGAGAGAGAGGATTTTTTTTGGGAGAAGGAGAAAGGGAGATATAGATTAGGGTAAATTATCTCATATAAAAGAGGCAAGAGAAAACTGTTACAATGGAGAGGAAGAGCAGGAAGGTGAAAGGGAATGGGACAATCTTATTCTCATTGAATTTAGCTTAAGGAGGGAATAACACACACACTCAATTGGGTATCTTACCCTACAGGAAAATAAGAGGGTAGGGGATAAGAGGGGAGATGATAGAAGGGAGGGAAGATTGAGGGAGAGGGTAGTTAGAAGCAAACATTTTTGAAAAGGGATTGGGTCAAAGGAGAAAATAGAGTAAGTAGGGGGTGGGATAGGATGGAGGGAAATATAGTTAGTCTTTCACAATATAACTGCTATGGAAATGACTTGGATAACTCCATATGTACAGCCTATATTGAATTGCTTATCTTCCCACTGGGGGTGAGTGAGGAGGAAAGAAGTGAAAAAATCTGGAACTCAAAGTTTTAAAAAATGAGTGTTTAAAAAAATATTTTTTACATGCAACTGGGAAATAAGACATACAGGCACTGGGGTATAGAAATCCATCTTGCCCTACTACAAAGTTAGGGTGTGATGGGGGAGGATATAAGAGAGACCAGATTGGGGGAAGGAGTATTCAGTAGGCTTGCTATTTTGGGGTGGGGTAGGGGAAAGATGGGGAGAAAAAATTGTAACTCAAAATCTTGTGAAAATGAATGTTGAAAACTAAAAATAAATTAATTAATTAATTAAAAAAAAAAAGATGTGGAGGCAAGAAAGTGCCAAGTGTGTTCAGAGACAAGTGATTAATCTAGTGTGTCTGAAATTAAAGTATACGGAAGGGAATGATTTAAGAAACTAGAAAGGTTAATCTATAACTACAAAATTTATTTCATGAAGATACACTCATTTGTCATTGAATGTGCTCCTGAAATAGTAGTGTGGAAAAGTTTGGGAAATAGAATCATTTAATTGCACAGGGAGTTCACTAAAAATATTTGCGATGAATCTTTTATTAAGCATTCAATCTTTTGCTATTTAATCTGTTGTGATTTAGATGTAGTATCCAGTTTCCTTAAAGACAAATGCATACTCAGGTTGTTCATCTGAAAAGTGAAGGAGTTGAACTGATTCAGAAATGTCAAACTAAAACAGAACTGGAGCCCACAGGCCTCATATTGATTCAGAAAACCACAGATGAACATTATCAGCATTTTATTGTATTTTTATATATTTGTTAAAGATTTGCCAGATACGCTTTAGTCTGGTTCAGTCTATCAGGAGTGTAGAAGGTCTCATGTGTGGCACCAAGCTGTGAGATTTATACCTCTGAACTAGATGACCTCTAGAGGCTCTAAATTTGGATGATTGCGTGCTAATTATCAACACTAATAAGTAATCCCAAGCAACAGATGATTTCCCCAACTACTCCCAAAATATTTGCATTCATTTGCAATGCAGTTTATTTTCCCCTTAAGAAGTATTTCTAAAAACTATTTTCAGGAGTAAATTTTTAAAAATGTAATTACTATTTTACTTTCCTCTTCAAAGAAAAAGGAAAAATAGAATTTACCATAGAACAATGAGGAGATTGGAAAGATCCAGGCATCTGGGGAGGTTTCTATTTTCTTTTGTATATTCTACTTTGCAATCACACAAGATTACTCAGGATAAAGTCAATACTCTTAAGTCTGGCATTCAAGGACAATGAAAATCTAACACGTTTCCAGATTACTACCCCAACTACTAACTTTCTTGAATGTATTGTTCTACTCAAATCAATGCCTTCAATATACCTACTTGTTTCCCACCTTTGGGGATCTTTTGCTTAGGTAGTTCTATTTATCTGTACTTTTCTCTTACCTCTTCACTTATATAAATTGTACTCATTCTATAAGAATCAACTCAGATTGCAATTCCTGACTACTCTATGCAAAGGTGGTCTCCCTCTAAAGCCCTACAATAATTTATTTGGAAATTTGTTAATTTCATGCAATTTTGTGACATTAAATTTGTTATATTGAACTGTTACTTATATAGTTTTATTCTTAACAATGAACAATCATTTATTAATCACTTACTCTGTACTATTAGGTATTGGGCTGTTTCAGGAAACTTGCCATTTGATTCAATCTAATTAGAAAGGGAAAGACCAGTTGGTCTTGCAACCACAGGGGAACAGGGACCCTCTTCACATTTCCAGGGCCAAAAGAAGTGCTTGTGGTCACTCATTGACCAGAGCACAGGCCAAGAGAGTAGTAAACACACTTCTCCTTAGATCAAACCACCTTGAAAGAGTTGAAAACTTACAGACCCTCATGACTAGCTCTAAAAACAGCAGCTCAAAAAACCTGAAGCTTGGCACAGTGCTCCATATACCCCAGGATCAGAGTTCAACTTTACCATAAAGTTAAAAGCCAAGAAATAGGTTGGAAAAAAATTAGCAAACAACAACAACAACAACAATCCTAACCACAGAAGGTTAAAATGATGACAGGGAAGAGCAAAACAAACTCAGAAGATAACAAAGTAATAACTGCTACATTCCCAGCATCAAGGAAAAATGTGAATTGGTCTCAGGACCTGAAATAGCTACAGGAAGAGCTCAAAAAGGAATTTAAAAATCAAATAAGAGAGGCAGAGGAAAAAATGGGAAAAGAAATGAGAGTGATGAAAGAAAATCATTTTAAAAAGGAATCACCTGCTTGGTAAAGGAAGCATAAAAAATACTGAAGAAAACACCTTTAAAAAAACAGAACAAACCAAATGGTAAAAAGATGCACAAAAATTCATTGAACAGAATAATGCATTAAAATGTCTAAATGGAAAAAGATATACAAAAATTCACTGAAGAAAAGAATTTAAAAAACAGAATTTACCCACTGGAAAAACATGAACAAAAATTTATTAAAGAAAATAACTTCTTAAGAAAGCAGAATTGGCTAAATGGAAAAGAAAGCATGAAAGCTCATTGAAGAAATCAATTCCTTAAAAATTAGAAATGGGCAAGTTGAACTGAATGACTCCATGAAACATCAAGAAGCAATAAAACAAAAACAAAAGAATGAAAACATAGAAGAAAATGCATTGGAAAAACAATTGACCTGGAAAATAGGTTGAGAAGAGATAATTTAAGAATTATTGGAATACCTGAAAGCAATGATTAAAAAAAAGGACCTAGACATTATATTTCAATAAATTATCAAGGAAAACTGTGCTGATATTCTAGAACCAAAAGGTAAAATAGAAATGGAAAGAATCCACCAATTATCTCCTGAAAGGTATCCCCAAATGAAAACTCGCAGGAATATCAGAGCCAAATTCCAGAGTCCTAAGATTAAGGAGAAAATATTGCAAGCAACCAGAGAGAAACAATTCAAATAGTGTGGAGCCACAATCAAGATAATCCCAAGATTTGGCAACTTCTTCATTAAAGGATCAGAGCATTTTAATATGATATTCTGGAAGGAAAGGAGGCTAAGATTACAACCAAGAATCAACTACCCAGCAAAATTGAGTATAATTCTTCAGGGTGAAAAATGTATATTCAGCAAAATAGAGGACTTTCAAGCATTCCTGATTAAAAGAGCTGAACAGAAAATTTTACTTTCAAATACAAGACTCAGGAGAAACAAAAAGATAATCAGCAAAGACAGGAAAGAGAAATCATAAGGGATTCAATAAGGTTGAATTATTTACATTCCTACATGGGAAGATGGTGTTGGTAACTCATAATAATCTTATCATTATTAGGGTAGTTAGAAGGAATATACATAAACAGGGGAGCACAGATGTGAGTTAAATATGATTGGATGATACCTAAAACATAAAATTAAGCATGAGAAAGAGGTGAAAGGGAAAGAGAGAAGTAGAAGAGGGTAAATTATTTCACATAAAAGAAGCACAAAAGATTTTTTATGGTGGTGGGAAATATGGGAATCCTGGGAGGAAATTGGAACCTTACTCTCATCATAAATGGCTCAAAGAGGGAATAACATACTCAGCTGGGTATAGAAATCTATCTTGGTTTATAAGAAATTAGGAGGGGAAGGGAACAAAGGTAGGGAGCTGAGGGTAGATTGGGGGAGACAGAAGTCAGAAGCAAAACACTTGAGGATGGGTAGAGTAAAAGGAGAGTGAAAGTAAGATAAGTGGAGAAAAATAAGATGGAGGCAAATACACAGTAATCATAAATGAAAAAAATTAAAGCAAGTTTATTTGATAAAGCTCTCATTTCTCAAATATATAGAGAACTGAGTCCAATGTATACAAGTCATTTCAAACTGATAAATGGTCAAAGGATAAGAACAGGCAGTTTTCAGAAAAAGTAATCCAAGTTATCTATAGTGACATGAAAAGTTGTTCTAAATCACGTGATTAGAAAAAAAGCAAATTAGAACAACTGAGAGGTACCACTCCACACCTATCAGATTGATTAATATGACAGAAAAGGAACATGATTAATATTGGAAGGGATGTGGAAAAATTGAGACATTAATATGTTGTAGGTGGAGCTGTGAACTGACCAACCACTCTGGAGAACAATTGGGAAATCTGCCCAAAGGGCTATAAAACCATGAATTTCCTTTGACCAAGCAATACCACTAGTAGGTCTATATCCCAAAGATATAAAAAAAAAAAAAGGAAAAGGAAAAGGACCTTTATGTACAAATATACTTATAGGAGCTCTTTTTTGTGGAGGTAAAGAAATGAACATTGAAGAGATGCCCATCAATTGGGGAATGACAGAACAGTTTGTGGTATATGATTGTGATGGAATGCTATTGTACTATAAGAAGTAACAAGTATGTTGCTCTCTGAAAAAACAAAATAAACTGGAAAGCCTTATGTGAATTAATGTCAAGTGAAATGTGCAGAACCAGGAGAATATTGTGTACAGTAACAGCAATATTTTACAATGATCAATTGTGAATGACTTAGCTATTCTCAGCAATACAATAATCCAAAACAATTGTGAAGGACGTATGATGAAAAGTATTATCCATCTTCAGAGAAAGAACTTAAGAGAGTCTGAATGCAGATCAAAGCATACTTTTTATAACTCTATTTTTCTTTTTTTTCCTTCTTTCTTGGTATGTGTTTTCTTATACAATATAACTAATATGAAAATATGCATGACTGCATATATATGGCCTATATTAAATTGCTTGCCTTTTCAATGATGGGCAAGAGGAGGGATGGAAGGAGTTGGAACTCAGTTCAAAACAACAAATGTTAAAATTATTTGTATGTGTAATTGGGGAAAAATAAGATATTAAATATATTTTAAAAAAAAGAAAATCCTATGATATTGAGTGAGTCAGTCTCTGTTTCTTCATCTACCAAATGACAGACCTGTACTAGATTAAGGTCACCATTTTATGTGTCATGGACCCCTTTGGCATTCTAATAAAGCCTATGGACCCCTTCTCAAAAAAACAGTTTCTAAATAAAATACATAGCAAACTATATTGAAAAACAGTTATCTAAAAATTTTCAAAGAACTAATTCATGGGGTATAAAGGCAAGCACAAGCAGCTCTCCTGAGGACTTCTGCTGTGAATAACCTCAAGGTTCTGCTCATATAATATAATGAACTCTCTATTTATTCAGCAATAAATTAAAGCAAAACATTTACAGAAATCAAAGTAAAGTATTCACAGCAACATAACATAACAACTTATTACTGAAGTGGCCACGTATTCTTAAACAAAAGATATCATTCAGTAAGTCACAATCTAAATCAATCAATATAAAGTACCCATCTAAAGTCTTCTTTCATCTTGACTAGAGACTGGCTTCCAATCATTCTTAACTCAATCATCTTTAAGGAGCAATCATCTTTAAGAGATACAAAGTATAAAGGTCTCCCACCCCTAGACCACAAAGTTTTAATCTTGTCATCCTGCCTCCCAGTTCCACTTCCTTCCAGTTTGTGCTAGAGCTTTTATATCATCAGCTCCTTCCTGTCCCACCCCTTCCTTGTAAGTCCTTCCTTTTCCAGTCTTTGGCAAGTTCCTCCCATTGGGGACTTGACAGATTCTGCTTCTAACGAAGACTTGAGATAATCACAGGCAGAGGCTCAAAGGCACTTCAAGAGCTAAAATAAGGAGTTAAGTACCATTTTTCTTGTCATTACATAGGGATAGCTTAGGTGGTACAGTGGAAAGAGTACCAACCTGGGAATCAGGAGGTCCTGAGTTCAAATCTGGCCTCAGATACTTATGAACTGTATGACCTTGAACAAGTCACTTGACTCTGTTTTACCTCAGTTTCCTCATTTTTAAAAAGAGCCAGAGAAGGAAATTGAAAACCACTCCAATATCTTTGCCAAGAAAATCACAAAGTGGGGTCCCAGAGTTGTACACAACTAAAATGACTGAAAAACAAATCTTGTAAATTCTTTGAAGTAATTCATATGCTTCTTTGGTTGCCTTGCAGAGGCTGACACATAGTAGGAGCACAATATGTGATTTCTTCTGTTGTTATATCATTGTTGATTTTTCAGAAGATTTGTGATTTAAGACTTGTTTCTTTTTTGTTTCCCTGATGAACGTCAAATGACATAGGGAAGACAATCTGAAATAAACAATTTGTTGCAGTCCAGAAAGAAAGTAAAGCATATATAGATAATCAAGAGTTGATTCTAGTGCTTTCAAATTATAGACGTAAGAGACGCTTGGAATATTTGTGCCACTGTTCCCTTCTATTTCATGTTGAAGGTTGAGAGTGAATCAAATGAACAAATAATGCAGAATTTATATTTTTAAATGGCAACAAAACCAAATTATTACTATACTTGTATAATTTTCCTTATAGATGCATTACCTTGATCATTTCGTTCCTAAAATGGTGGAAAGAGAAGAATAAAATGACTCAAAGTTAGACACTTAATGGCAACATTTTAACTTATAAAGCATGACTAAAGGAGTCAACAAGTATTAAGTGCCTACTATGAATGATATACTGTTTTAGGCATTGTAGATAAAAAGACAAGAAGAAAAGAAAATAGAAATAATCTCTGCCTACAGGGAAATTATTTAGCATTTCAGTACATATATAAGTATTTACAAAAATATCGTGGTTGTGTGTGTGTGTGTGTGTGTGTGTATGTGTGTGTGTTTACACACAAGTGAACATAATATAATTTATCAGGAGAGGCACTAGCAGATGAGAGGGAGAATCAAGAAAGGAAGATTGTATGGAAGGTACCATAAGCTGAACTTTGAAAGAATGAGACTGATTTTCATGTGTAGTTTGGGCACCTAGTCTCATTATTTTATATATTTTATGTATATTTATATACTATATGCATAGTCTTATGTTAAAATGAAAAGAGTGAAATATAAAAGCTTAAATTATGACCAGTAGTATGGTGTTACATTTTCCTTCTCTTTGTATCTCTGAATGCCTCAGTTGGATTAGGGAATTGTTATCTTATTCTGAAGCAGGAACTATGAGCAAAGAAAGGACACCTGCATTATAGTCCTGATTCTGTTACTATGACCTTGGGTAATTTATTTAGCTACTCAGGATCTGAGGTTACAGCTATAGAATTTTAGCACTAAAAGGATCCTTAAAAGTTATCTAGAGCAGGACTTCTTACTCCTTTTGTATTATGGACCCCATTGGCAGTCTGACAAAGATTATGGACTCCCATCTTACAATATTATTTGTAAATGTATAAAATAAAATATGGAAGAATAAAAAGGGAACCAATTATATTGAAATATAGTTATAAAAAATTAAATTCATAGACCCTGGATTAAGTACCCTTAATTTATAGTGAAAATGAGATTGGTTTAGTTGAGTTATTCCAGTTCCTTTCAATGTCAGAAATTTTATGATTTAAAATATTGGTCATTTTCAGAGCTGTTATACCAAATGGACTGACCCAGAACACTAAATCCATAATATTTGTACAACTCTTTTATAACAACTACAAAACATTTTTTTAAAAGCGTGATTATTTCTAGAAATCAATTTCATGGACATTCTAGTCTCACTTTTCTTAACAGGATAACCTCCAATTAGAAATTTCATTATAAAAAAGCACTGCTAGAAGCTAGTTCTTGTAGCTCAATTAGCAATCAATTTTAATAAAGTACATTTTCAGATCTTTGATTTAAACAAAGAAGGAAATAAATAAACTTTCAGAAAAAGAATTTTAACCAATTATATTATTAATCCCAACTTTTGATTTATAAAATATTAAAATACTTATTTAATTTTGAATGTCTTAGATTTTATCAATGTTTGTATTCTGAAAGCTCTTACTAAACATAGCTTTGTTCCTTAAAATTTTCCAACTCATAACCTACTTCCCTTGAGAGTAGTAGTACCATATTCAGCCTACATTCAAATTGTAGATGTTATGTTAACTATTTTAGTAAATAATCAACTATTTGATCAGTAGTATAAATTTTTTCTACCAACTTTCTGTAACTATTTTAATTACTGAGAAGCAAATAAGGCCACAGATTAAAATTCCATAAATCAACCTCCTGTAATACTTTTATTCTGAAATTTGAAAATACATACATGCATACATATATATAATGTTTCTCAATTTTTTAATCTACCATATTCAGATTGACTTAATGCTGAGTTTGCCATATCTAAGTGTATGTATCACAGTTTAATAAATTTCTTCAAATTTTTCTCACTTTCTGAAATTTAATATGGTAAATATTTGCCTAATCAAATAACTAATTATAATGTGTGTATGTGTACACAATTTAAGTGTCTTTTAAAGAGTAGGTTATCTTATGTGTTCATAAATTTGGGGTTTTTCTTCCAACAGAAAACACAGAATGTCATTGACATCAAAAAGTACTATAAAAATTACAAAAACAAAACAAAACATTCTCCTGGTTTTCAAAGATCTAAGAAACAAAGTAATATGATAAAAAAAAAAGTAGAATATTTTTTTTAATGATCCTATAGGTACATTTGAACTCGGTTCCCTAATTTGGCAATGAAATCTTGATTTCATTATAAAATAATGCATTTAAAAATACATTATATTCAATATTGTATTATAAATGTTAGCTTCAGCCATAAGAGCAGACAAAGAAATTGAAAAAATTAGAATAGGCAATGAGGAAACAAAGCTACCACTCTTTGCAGATGATGTGATAGTATAGTTAGAGAATCCTGGAGACTCAACTAGAAACTAACTACTTGAAATAATTAACAACTTTTAAAAAAATTGCAGGACATAAAATAAATCCAAATAAATCATGAGCATTTCTATATATTACCAAAAAACCCAGCAGCAAGAGATAGAGAGAAAAAAAATCATTTAAAATAACTGTAGACAATATAAAATATTTGAGAGTCTACCTGCAAAGACAGAGCTGGGAACTATTTGAACACAATTACAAAACGCTTTTCACCGAAATAAAGTCAGATCTACACAATTGGAAAAATATCAATTACTCATAGGTAGGTTGAACTAATATAATAAAAATGACAATTCTACCTAAATTAATTTACTTATTTAGTATCATACTAATTAAACCACCAAAAATTATTTTATAGACCTAGAAAACATTATACCAAAATTCATCTGGAAGAACAAAAGGTCAAGCCTATCAAGGGAATTAGTGGGAAAAAATGCAAATTAAGTTAGTCTAGCCATACCAGATCTAATTGTAAAGTTGCAATCATTAAATCTATTTGGCATTGGCTACCAAATAGAGTGGTAGATCAGTGGAATAGGTTAGGTACACAAGACACAATAGTCAATGACTATAGTAACTTAGTGTTTGATTAAACCCAGAGACTCTGGTGCCTGGAATAAGAACTCACCATTCGACAAAAATTTCTGGGAAAACTGGAAAATGGTATGATAGAAACAAAGCATAGACCAACATCTCACATCCTATATCTAGATAAGGTCAAAATGGGTACACACTTCAGATATAAGGGATGATACCATAAGCAAATTAGGAGATACCATAAGCAAAATAGTTTACCTGTCAGATCTATGGATGGCAAAGGGTAGAATTTATGACCAAACTATAGATAGAGAACATCATGAAATGCACAGGGGATAATTTTTATCACCTTGAACTAAAAAGTTTTTGCACAAACAAAACCAATGCAACCAAGATTAGAAGGAAATCAGAAAAAGCTGGGAAACAATTTTTACAGTCAGTGTTTCTGATAAAGGCTTCATTTCTCAAATATGTGGAGAACTGAATCAAATTTATAAAAATACAAGTCATTCCCCAATCCATAAATGGTCAAAGGATATGAACAGTTTTCAGATAAAAAAAATTAAAACTATCTATTGCTGTATGAAGAAATCCTCTAAATCACTATTGGTTAGAGAAACAGATTAAAACAATTCTGAGGTACCACCTCATACCTATCAGATTGGCTAATATGATAGAAAGGGAAGATGATAAATGTTGGAGAAGACGTGGGAAAGTTGGAACACTATTGCATGATTGGTGGAATTGTAAACTGATCCAACATTCTGCAGAGCAATTTGGAACTATGCCCAAAAAGCTATAAAACTGTGCATACCCTTTGATCCAGCAATACCACTACTAGGGCTATATCCCAAAGAGATCTTAAAAAAGAGAAAAGGTCCCATATGTACAAAAATATTCATTGCAGCTCTTTTTGTGGTGGCAAAGAATTGGAAACTGAGGGGATGCCCATCAATTGGGGAATGGTTGAACAGGTTGTGGTATATGAATGTAATGGGATACTATTCTATAAGAAATGATGAGCAGGCAGATTTGAGAAAAACCTGGAAATACTTGCATGAACTGAAGTAGACTGAAGTGAGCAGAGCCAAGAGAACATTGTACACAGAAACAGCAACATTGTGCAATGAACAACTATGATAGAGTTAATTCTCTCAGCAATGATCCAAGACAATTTCAAAAGAAAGTGCTACACACATCTGAAGAAAGAACTATGAAGTCTGAATGCAGATTGAAGCATCTTATTTTCACTTTTTTATTGTTTTTTCTTTCTTATGGTTTTCCCCTTTTCTTCTGATTCTTCTTTCACAACATGAGTAAGAAATATGTTTAACATTATTGTACATGTATAATCTAAAAAATACATTAAGGCCAATTTGATTTAAAATGTAGGGATACCCTATTTGTAGCTACAGACATGTGACACAATAATTATAGACTTCTTATTAAATGTGATATCATTCTTCACCCAGAAGAAATAACCCTTAAAGAAAGAACATTAATTTGCACTGAAGACTGATGAAAGACAAGTAGTGCTAATATGGATAATTGGATGATATATAAAACATTAGTCTCTGACAAAGGATTTTTCACAGGGTTAAACATACCTGTTTTCTGAATGTGAATAATATTTTCTGTATTTAATTCTTGACATCAACCAAGTTTTTTTTTTAAAGTAAAGACAAAAACATACAATTTCATTCTTTTAGAAAAAATTAATGGTAAATCATTGACCCGACAAAGTGTTTAAAAAGTATTCTGTTGTTAGAAATGTCAAGTTATAAAAGGACACCATCAGCCTTAAGAAACCAACAGCAGAGGAGGCAGAACTGAATGAAACATAGATAAGATTTGAATTTTAAAAATTTGATCCAAGTGGGAGTACCAGTCTCAGGAAAAGTAAACTTAGGCTCTATTTAAAAATTGTGAATATGTAATATTTACAATGTATTCATAAAGTGTAATATTAGTGATCAAGGCATTGCCCATTTGAGAGAGCCACACCATAACTTAAAACTGATTACACTTGGGACAAGGCATATTTGAAAAAAGGATTGTGATCTTGAATGTCCATCAAAAAATCCACTACATGTATTATGGAATGTACTGATGAGGGAGAGCAAATGAGGAATGAGAGTAAATAAATAAGCTCATCTGGAAGAAGAAATGTCGACTAGGTACTAAAGGATAGACTGAGAAAGAAGAGAAAGGCAAATTGATGAAGAGTGCCTTACTCCCATGATTAGTCTTAATTTGATGTTGAATACAATTGAGTGTTATCAAGTTCTGAAAGTCTAAGTGACATAATCAAAAGACTAGAAAAATAAGACAAATAATTTGGTATAAGAGAAATTAAACTGTAAAGCCTCCTGTGATAGTCTAGGAATATGGTAAGATCAAGACTATATATGATTAAGCTGAAGGGAAAAAAGAGTGGATACAGGAAATACTGTAGAATATAATATTTCTACATACAGTTCACTTACCACTGTATATACACATGCATGTATATATATATATGTATATATATAGTATATATAATAGATATAATACAACATATGTATATTGCATATAGTCCCTCCTACCTAGTACATATCTGTGATACAGTACTATATGTAGTACACTGTACCTCCTACTATATATATATATATATATATATATATATATATAATACAGAAATAAATATGATAGTATTATATATACAATACATTGTTGTTGTTTGTCCTTTGATCTCAAAAAAGGACCATGACATCAGAAAGGTGATGCCACAACTTGTAAGTGAATTGAATTTAAGTGGTGGAGGACTATGCAAAGTCACCAGCCTGGGGGTGGTGGTGGTGGAGTGAGCCAAGATGGCAGAGTAAAAGCAAGAATTTGATTGAACTCTTCCCCCAATCACCCTCAAATACCTCTAAAAATGACTCTAAACAAATTTTAGAGCCACAGAACCCACAAAATGAAGGAATGAAAGACATCTCCAATGGAAGACAGACTGGCAGGCTGACAAGAAGGGTCTATTGCACCAGACTGGGAGCAAAGTGTGTGGGTCGCACTGGCACAGACCCAGCCTGAGCAAGCCTCAGTAGACTGAATCACTGGCAGCTATGGCAGCTTCCAGACTTCTCAACCCACAAACGCCAAAGACAAAATAAAAAGTCAGTGGGAAAACTCTGTTGGACCTGGGTAAGAGAAGAGCATGGTCCAGTCCCAACCCCAGTGGTGGTGGCAGGGGGGGGATGTAGGGGTGGGTGGCAGCTGCAGCAGAAGCAGCTGTTTTTGGAGCTCCAGGCCCACAGATGGTGGGGGGCATCAAGTGGCTGATCAAAGGGTAATTGTAGGGATCTCTTTGCTGGAGCTGAGGCAGGATTCTCTTGCTTTGCCCTGCTTGGCTCTGGGTCACAGTCTTGGGTGGCTGTCCTGGGGTGAGGAGGAGCACTGATATGGCAGAGCTTGTGGCAGGTGTGGAGAGGGACTCCTCCTCACAGTTTAGTGGCAGAAAAGAGGGTTTGTGGTCACTCACAGATCAGAACACAGGCTAGGAGAGGAGTAAACACCTCTCCTTTGATCATATCACCTTAGAACAGTGGTTCTCAACCTGTGGGTTATGTTCAATTTGTAACAATGAAAATACATCCTGCATATCAGATAGATTCATAACAGTAGCAAAATTACAGTTATGAAGTAACAACAAAAAAAAATTTTATGGTTAGGGGTCACTACAACATGAGGAACTGTATTAAAGGGTCGTGGCATTAGGAAGGTTGAGAACCACTGCCTTAAAAGAACTGAAAATTTACAGGTCCCTAGAATTATCTCTAACAACAGCTGCACAAAACTGTTAGGACAGAGTACTCTCTACTCTGGAAGTAGAGTCCTACCTTGGCAAAGAGCTCAAAAGTCAAGTAATTGACTGTGAAAATGACCAAACAGAGGAAAAAGAATCAGACTATAGAATCTTTCTTTGATGACAAATAAGAACAAATTACACAACCAGAAGAAGACAACAAAGTCAAAACTCCTGCATGAAAAGCCTCCAAGAAAAATATGAATTGGTTGCAAGCCATGGAGGAGCTCAAAAAGGATTCTGAAAATGAAATAAGAGAAGTAGAGGAAAAATTGGGAAGACAAATGAGAGTGATGCAAGAAAATCATGAAAAACGAGCCAACAGCTTTGCTAAAGGAGAACCAAAAAGTACTGAAGAAAATAACACCTTAAAAATAGACTAACTCAAAGTCACCAGCCTTACTTTTTCCTCTGGAGCCATCTGGGTCCAGTAGCAAGATATAGATCAGGATGAATGGAGATGGGTCAAATGCAGGGAGAGACCTTGGTTTTTTGAAGCTAAAGTCTTTCTGAGTTCTCACTTTGACTGAAGCAATGCTCATTTGGTGATGAAAGCTAGGTAAGAAATGAGCCAAGAAATGGACAACTTTTATTGAGTTGAAAAATAAATCTAGGAAGAGAAGACCCTCAGAGTTTCTGGCCAAAACCAGAAACAATTAGTATTTACACTCACTCTGAAGCCATCAGGGCCCAAATAATGATCACTAAATAGGGTTTGGGAAAGGGAAGGGAAGGGAAGGGAAGGGAAGGGAAGGGAAAGGAAAGAATAAGGGAGGAAGAAGGAAGGAAATAAGGAAGGAAACAATAAAGAAAGGAAGGAAGGAAGGAGAAAAGGAAGGAAAGAAAGAAGGAAGGAAGGAAGGAGCTGTGTTGCCCAGATGGAATTTGACAGTTGAGTCCCCAGTGGGGCATCTCATACTACCCACAGGTTGTTGTTTTTTTGTCCTTCATTCTTAAAGAGGACCATGACATCAGGAAGGTGATGCCATGACTTGCAAGTGAATTGGTTGTAAGTGAGGAGGGCTGTGCAAAGTCATCATGCTTACTTTCTCCTCCAGAACCCTCTAGGTCTAGTGGCAAGATATAAATCAGGAGGACTGGAGATGGCCCCCACAATATACTGTACTTCCTACCTAATATATGTATAACACATATGTAATACATTATGCCAAATTAGCATTGTGCCTCTCTCTATATAAATATGTGATATGCATGTACACACATGTATATATGTGTGTACCTGCATACATACATATACACACATACATATAGAGGTACCTCATATGTGTATATATGTGTGTATAGTTTTGTGCTATATATAATATAAACTATATATGTGTGTGTATAGTAGCATATGACCTCTATATAGAAATATTATATCCTATAGTATTTCCTATATCCTCCCCCCCTTTTTTTCTTCAGCTCAATCATACATAGTCTTGATCATACCATGTTCCTGGAGGTGGAGGTTTGACAGCTTAATTTTCCTTATCCCAAATTGTTTATAAAAAGTACACTGTAGTTCCATATATATGTGTGTATATATATCTATATGTATGTATGTATGTGTGTGTGTATAAGGGGGTACTCTGCCCATAGACACTCCATAGATACATATACATGTGTGTATGGAGGTACTGTGCCTATGTTTGTGTGTGTGTGTGTGCGTGTGTGTGTGTGTGTGTATGTGTGAGAGAGTGAGGTACTGTACCCATAAGTACTCCGTGTGTGTGTGTGTGTGTGTGTGTGTGTGTGTGTGTGTGTGTGTGTACCTATGGAGGTACAGCGTGCCCTTTATAATTTGAATCCTCTGAATATGAGTAATGAATAAGTTTTAAAAGGAGTTTGAGCTGAATTGGAAATCCTCAATGCTTTAATTGCAAACCAAAGAGGTATCATCACACATTTCATTTCTGGACAGCTTTAATAGTTAAGAAAGTTTTCTTCCTTTCTAGCCAAAATATGCTTCTCAACAGCTTCCACACATTGCTCCTAGTTCTTCTGCCCTCTGAGATTAGGTAGAATCAATGGAATTCTACAGCCTTCAAATATTTGAAGATAGAGATCATATTGACCACCCCCACCCCCACACACCCCTAGTGTGCATGTTTTCTCGTTTTCTATTTCCTTCAAATGACTCTTTTTGTGGCTTGGTTTTGGGTCCATTTATCATTCTGGCTTTTATTTTTAGAGAATACTCTAGTATTTTAATATTTCCCTTGGAATATGGTTGTCAGAAAAACTAACTACCTAGTGTAATGGAAAGTGGTGAAGTTGGAGTCACAGAATCTGAGTTAAAAATCCTGACTCTGACTTTTAGCATCTGTATGACCTTAGACAAGCCTTAATTTCCTTATCTATAAAATTATGGGACCACATTGGATAACTTGTAATATCCCTTTCAATTCTATATCTATGATATTTTGTGGCCTAATATAGCAGAGTACAGCAGAAATATAATGTACTTCATTTCTAGTACCCTGTTTTTTTAATGTAGCCTAAAACCTCATTAGCTTTTTTCTATAGCCCTGCTACTCTATTGCTCGTATTGAGCTTACAGTCCACTAAAGCCTAGTTCATGCAGCAGTTGTCACTGTAGGAAACACTAGCATGAGAGAGAATGGTTAATAGCTGAAAATCAGGCAATTCATGCAACAAAGGGAAAATTGGCTGACACCCAAACCAAGGCTTAAGAAAATGTTTGTATATTCAGGAAACAGCAATTTAAATGAGAATGTGTACCATTTGGGATGAGTTAAAGCATCTTTTGATTACTTCTTGCTTAGATATCTGACTTAAGACTTCTCTTTCCCCCTTTCAATTCTGACCTGTATTTCAAGGCCTTGACTACACCTTTTTCCTCTGGCCCCTACCTCCTTGACTTCCCTGTTGGAATGGGTGGATGAAAACAATTTGTTCCAATAACCACGAAGGTGGCTTAAGCAGGTGCTGTGGAGTGCTTAGGGTTTGGTCAAACATCAAAGATGCTGTTCAAAAACTATAGCCTGGGCCATCTCCAGTCATCTTGACTTTTGTCTTGCCATTGGACTTCAATGACTCTGGAAAAGAGAATAGGGCTGATGACTTTGCACAAATCTGCCTCACTTAAATCCAATTCACGCCCAAGTCAAGACCTCACTCCATAATGTCATTGATCTTCTTTGAAAATGAAGGATAAACAATACACCTCCTTGCTAACCAGTGATAATCTTAGAATCACAGAATGTCACAGTAGGAGGGGACCTTGGAGATCAGCTAACCAAGCCCTCATCATTTTATGGATTAGAAAAATGAGGCCTAGAGACATGATTTACTTGTTCAGTGTCATAGGGATAATGTATAGTAGAGCTAAGAACTGAACTTAGTCATTCTGAATCCTCACCTAGTGCCTGTTCTACTTGTAAGAGGAACAACAGTTGCCATTCCACCTCAATCCAGTTTGGTCAATTTTCACTTAAAAAGGTATGGGGGGATAGCCACCCCAAAATACCCATAAAACAGGACTCTAAACCAATCCTAGAACTCCAAAATGCACACAAAGATACTTCCCACTAAAGTCAGCTCAGCTACAAGGAACCATATCAGCACTGCGAACCGAAACCAGCCTGCCCTGAAGCCGGGGCTGTGCCCCGGGGGCGACTCGATGGGAGGAGTGGAGGAGCCTCTCAGGTGAGAGGATTAGCAGCACCTGAGAGTGGGGATTGCGAAAGAGGGACATAAGCAGTCTGGTGAAAGGCCTCCAGAGTAGAAAAGCAAAAGGCAGAGGTTTTGCATGCGCCTCTGCTTTGTAGCTTCCCGCCTGCGGCCTGCAGACAGCAGGGGGACTTAGCGATTGTCTTCAGGCCAGTGCTCTCACTTTGAGCAGCTTGGATCCAGATTGCTGTCTTGGGCCTCCGTCTTGGAGTCTTTATTATCCAGTCTGCCAGAAGTATTTAGGAAGACTCCCAGCATCTTCCTGAGAGCTACAGCAGCCTGGAGGACCCCAGCAATTTGGGACAGAGCTTTCCCTTCTGGAAGCAGAGCCCCACAGAGATTTAAAAAAAAATCACAGTCTGAAGAACCATGAGTAAGAATAAGCATAAGAAGCAAAGTAAGAACAGCTCCCAAACCCTTGATTCCTTCTTTGGGGAAAAGAAAGATCATGGGAGAGAGAGGGAGGAGGAGAGCGCAG
>CM053583.1:324761219-324774642 GCA_028627135.1 Pseudochirops cupreus
TATCTATCTATCTATCTATCTATCTATCTATCTATGCAATTATTATTATTATTATTGACTACATCCAACTGGAACTTGAGATACACAGGCACTGCAGTTGGGAGATCCATCCTGCCCTACCAAAAAGTGACATAGGAGAGAATAGACTGGGGGAGGGGAGACACACTGGGATGGCTGTTTTGGGTTGGTGGGTGGGGGAAAGACGGGGAGAAAATATGTAACTCAATATCTTGTGGAAATGAATGATGCAAACTATAATAAAATTTAAAAAAAATAAAAAAATAAAAAGGTATGGGGGGGCGGAGAGAGACAAAATGGCATAGTAAAAGCAGGGACTTTCTTGAGCTCTCCCCCAAACCCCTCCAAATACCTGTAAAAATGACTCTAAACAAATTCTAGAGCTACAGAACCCATAAAATGAAAGAATGAAACATATCTCCAGCCCAAGAAAACCTGTAAGATTGGCAGGAAGGGTATATCACACTGGGATTGGAGCAGAGCACAGTCCAGTATGGGCTGTGCCAGCACAGACAGGGCTGGAGCAGACCTCAGGGGATGGAATCACTGGTAGCTATGGTGGTTTCCAGACTTCTTAACCCACAAATGCCAAAGACATCATAGAAGGTCAGTGTGAAAGGTCAGTGTGAAAACTCTGTGGGACTTTGGTGAAAGAGGAGCCTGGTCCTGATAGGGTTGTGCCTCAGCCCTGGGGTGGCAGAACTGGTGGCAGTGGTGGCAGCAGCAGCTGCTGCCAGAGCTCCAACAGATGGTGGGGGATTGAGTGGCTGATACAAAACCCCTGAAGTCTGGGACAGTATACCCACTGCCCACCCCCACCCCTAACCCACTGGAAGTAGAGTCTTACATTGACAAAGAGTTAAAAGGTCAAGTATTTGACTGGGAAGATGAGGAAACAGCATAAAAAGTCAGACTATCGAATCTTACATTGGTGACAAAGATCAAAATATACAACCAGAAGAAGACAGCAAAGTCAAAGCTCCTACATCAAAAGCCTCCAAGAAAAATATGAATTTGTTGTAGGCCGTGGAAAAGCTCAAAAAGGGTTTTGAAAATCAAGTAACAGAAGTGGAGGAAAAATTGGGAAGAGAAATGAGAGTGATGCAAGAAAACTGAGTCAACAGCTTGCTAAAGGAGACCCAAAAATTACTGAAGAAAATTACACCTTAAAAAATAGACTAACCCACATGGCATAAGAGGCTCAAAAAGCCAACGAGGAGAAGTACACCTTAAAAAAGCAGAACCGGCAAATTCCTTAATAATTAGAATGGAGCAAATGGAAGCTAATGACTTCATAAAAAATCAAGAAATGATAAAACAGAACCTAAAGAATGAAAAAAAAATAGAAGCAATGTGAAACATCTCATTGGAGAAACCACTGACCTGGAAAATAGATCCAGGAGAGACAATTTTAAAATTATTGGACTAACTGAAAGCTATGATCAAAAAGAAGAGCCTACACATCATCTTTCAAGAAATTATCAAGGAAAACTGTCCTGGTATTCTAGAACCAAAGGATAAAATAGAAATTAGAAGAATCCACTGATCACCTCTTAAAAGAGATCCCAAAAGGAAAATTCTTAGCAATATCATAGCCAAATTCCAGAGTTTCCAGGTCAAGGAGAAAATATTGCAAGCAGCCAGAAAGAAAAAAATTGAGCATTATGGAAATACTATCAGGATAACACAAGATTTAGCAGCTTCTAAATTAAGGGATAGAAGGGTTTGGAATATGATATTCCAGAAGTCAGAGGAGTTAAGATTAAAAGCAAGAATCACCTACCCATTAAAATAGAGTATAATACTTCAGAGGAAAAATAGATATTCAGTGAAATCAAGGACGTTCAAACATTCTTGATGAGAAGACCAGAGCTGAATAGAAAATTTGACTTTCAGATACAAGAATCAAGAGAAGCATGAAAAGATAAACCATAAGAGATTTATTAAAGTTTAACTGTTTATATTCCTATATGGAAAGATGATATTTGTAACTCATGAGACCTCTCTCAGTATTAGGGTAGTTGGAGGAAAGATAGATAGATAGATAGATAGATAGATAGATAGATAGGGTGAGTTGAATACAAAGGGATGATAGCTAAAAAAATAAAATTGAGGGTGAGAGAGGAATATATTAGGAGAAGGAGAAAGGGACAGACAGAATGGGATAAAT
Source organism: Pseudochirops cupreus (assembly GCA_028627135.1). NCBI lineage: Eukaryota > Metazoa > Chordata > Mammalia > Diprotodontia > Pseudocheiridae > Pseudochirops > Pseudochirops cupreus. The sequence continues at coordinate 324,763,408 of CM053583.1, forward strand.
TATCACACACAAAATAGGCAGGAAAAAGTTTTCACAATGGAGAGGAAAAGGGGGGAGGTGAGAGAGAATGAGTGAACTTTACTCATCAGATTTAGCTCAAGGAGGGAATAACATACACACTCAATTGGGTATCTTACCCTATAGGAAAGTAAGGGGGAAGAGAATAAGGCAGGGGAGGGAATGATAGAAGGGAGGGCAGATTGGGGAAAGGGGTCAAAGAAAAAAATAGAATAAATAGGGGGTCGGATAGGATAGAGGGAAATATAGTTAATATTTAATGGCAAGACTATTATGGAAGTGTTTTGCAGAACTACACACATATGACCTATATTGAATTGCTTGCCTTCTCAATGAGGATGGGCGGGGAGGGAAGAAGGGAGAGAATTTTGACCTCAAAGTTTTAAAAACAAATGTTAAAAATTGTTTTTACATGCAACTGGGAAATAAGATATACAGGCAATGGGCTATAGAAACCTACCTTGCCCTACAAGAAAGTAAGAGGAAAAGGAATAAGGTAGGATGATAAGGAGGGAGGGCAGGCTAGGGGAAGAGAAAATCAGCATGAATGTCATCTCGGTGTGGAGGGGGAGGGGAGAGATGGGGAGAAAATTTGGAACTCAAAATCTTGTGGAAATTAATGTTGAAAACTAAAAATAAATAAATTAATAAATAAATTAATAGAAAAAAGAGTATGAAGGGCAATGAGACTGGAAAAAGAGGGTGGCATTAGATTTAGGAGGGTTCTAGAATGCCAAGCAAAATATTTTTAACTCTTTACTGAATAGACAACAGGAATCCACTGTTAATTTCTGTATGATGAGAGACTTGATTAGTGTTTTGCATAAGGAAAATAGTATGGTTGGAAGAGAAAAGGGGAAAAAACTGGTAAAAAACTGAAAGAATAAATCAGGGCATTATTAATATTATAGTCAATAGTTAGTGTAATAAATATTTATATTTATATAACAAAAAAAAGTTGGGATCATTCTTGAGTCTTGCTTATGAAGGCTCAAGTTGCCATGAGGAGCTCTGAAGATTCTCCAATGCTTGACTAGTTGAGGGCAAAGGGCAACTCAAGCAAGGGAGCTTCACTCCACTGAATCAACTCAAGGTAGCCTCAGTGCCTATTCTTTTTGAATATCCTTCTGCTATGCTTAAAGTCAATGCTCTTTTCACTGTTGAAAGACCTACAAATGTGTCATTTCATTATAATATTGAGCCTTAACTACCAGGGGACTGGCTTGAGTAACACATAGAATACCACTACATCATAGTACCTAAACTTTTGTAATATGCTTGTTCCTCACGCCCATTAATAAAACTGTCTTAATCACTATTTTGTGGAGCTTTTATTGTTTAATCATTTCTGTTGTGTCTAGCTCTTTGTGACTGCATTTGAGTTTTCTTGGCAAAGATACGGAGGTTCATCATTTCCTTCTCCAGTCCATTTTATAGGTGAGGGAACTAGAGCAAACAGGGTTAAGTGACAGGATCATATAGCTAGTAAGTGTCTGAGGCCAGGCTTGAACTCTAGAAGATGAGTCGTCCTGACTCCAAGCCCAGAGCTCTATCCACTGTGCCATCTAGCTGCCCTGTTTTATGGAACATTCTGGTACAAAAACCTGGGACCAGGTCTGCCACTAGCCCAACCTAGAGGCAAGGCCAAAGATGAGCATAGTATATCAGATCTTTTTCGTATGGACTATTGTTTAGATACTTTTTACAAATTTGTTACCGGTGCAGATGACTTTAAAAAAAAACTTTCCAGTTAAATTTCATAATTCTAGTATTTTTAATCTTTTTTGGATCAGATTCTGTTTTCCAATCTGTTAGAAATCCCTCCCCAGTTTGTTATCTGAATGTAGAGGGATGCTCACAATTTCCAGAGTTTATTTATTGACTCTGGGAGGACTTAGCCCTTCCTATTGTTAAGAGAAGGATCAGGAGGAGAGGTCTGGGAAAGTTAATGATGTCGGCAAGTTCAAGAGGAAGTGAACCCATAGGTCACTTAGCAGGCCTTTTCTGTCATTGTAACTCAACCTTGGGAAAATGGGATAGGACTGTAACTGAATTGTAAAGCAGCTGCAGAATGACTAAAGCCCTCCCCATTGCCCAGGAAAAAAACAACAACAACAAACCAAAACTGGTGACATGCATCATTTTCTTCACTTTAATTCTTGGTCTCTCACAGAACTGTATTACTGGTCTTTGTTTTTCAAGAAACACTTTGCGTTCTGGAGTTTGTTTGATTTTTTTTGTTTGTTTGTTTTATTTTTGTCACTGGTTTTCAAAGGAACCTATTTTCCCAAACTAATATGTTTGCTTATTGTATTGTTGACTTGTACGTTTGCCCTTTGGGATTAAACACAGCTGAGATGGAGGCAACTGTGTGGTGAGATACCAAAAGAAGAAATTTACAGACATGGTTGGAGTTGGGAAAAATTATCTGGCAAAACATGGGGGCTTGTAATGAAATAGAAAGAGATATTATTAGTTCATTTTTTCTAGCTTCCCAAAAGCAGAGAGAAAAGTCAACTGAACCGGGACTTAAAGTAATCTAGGCCCAAATGAATATAAAGCAGCTCGTATAGAACAAAAGGAAAAAAGATCTTCCCTAGAAGACAGTTTGTCCTGGAGAAGATGTCTCCTTAAACCTGTCTAGGTTTAAGTGTCTAGAAAGAGAGACATGCCTAAAAGGAAGAGTTCATAACCCACAGTATGGTCAAGGGCAGCTAATAGGAAATAACTAGTTCTGTTTATTAGTATGCCACCTATGCCTTCATCTAAGTCACTAATAAAAGTATTCAATAGAACAAGCCCAAGGGCAGAACACTGTAGCTAGAAGACTCCCTCAAATTTGACATGGATCATCTCTTCATGGGTCTCATTGTTTGGTTCTGAATCTGCCTAACTGTGGTATAATCCAGTCTATATGTCTCCGTCTTGTCCATAAAGCTATCAGGAGAATCTTTGTTATATGCTTTGCTAAAATCTGAATAGACTGTTTCAATTATTGTTCCCCGAACCTATTAATCTAGTATTTCCTGAACTAATCAATCTAGTGACTATCAAAAAAGAAAATGAGGGTTTGTTATAATCTGTTCTTGATGGACCCTTGATGACCTGTAGTGGTCATTGTTTCCCTTCTAAGTAAGAAACCATCCTTTTAAAATAATATATTCAAGAATTTTGCCAGTATCTTGAAGTCAAGTGCACCAACCCATAGTTTGAAGACTCTATTTTGCTTGCCCATTTAAAAAATTGGAACATTTGCCCATATCTTATCATAGGACTTAGAGTTGCAAGGGGCCTTAAAGACCATTTTCTCTAATCCACTTCATTTAAGAAATGAGAAAATTTGAGGACTAGAGGTAAGATGACTTGGCCAAGGCCTCATAGGCACTAAGTAGCAGATTTGGAATTTTCATGGGTTTTTTTTTTGTTTGTTTTTTTTACAGTTTTAAAAATCACTCCCAGTAGTCCAGGAATTATCTTTGCAAGGTTTCTTTCTCTTCCCATCCCCCTACTTCCATCTTGGGATATAGTTCATTAGGGCCTGGTGACTTGAATTTATTAAGGGCAGTTAGATGTTTTCTTATCATCTTTTCCCTTATCTTGGATTCTAGTTAACTGTTAACTAATTTTGTTCCATGCTTCTCAATCGTCTGATCATTCTCCTCTTTAAGAAAGTTTATGCCTATTATCTAAATGAGGAGACAAGACACATGCAGAAAAGAATTCAAATTGACAGTATACATTGTAAGATTATGATTATATGAACACTGGGATTTAGTGGAGCACTTATTTTGAAGAGGAAGTTTGAAAAGGAGGAGGCTTAAAGAGACAAAATAATCTCTTTTATAAATGTTTCATTTCTCTGAAACAAAGAAAAAGATTGTGGGTGGCAGTGTGATACTCAAAGAAGAGATATATTGCAGGTAGCAAGAAATATAGCACAAGAGGCAAGGTGGGAGGTCAGGTCTAGAGATGTAGATCTGGGACTCATTTTGCTAAGTTAGTAACTTAAGCCCCTTTAATCTCCAATTTATACTCCCACCTATCTCCAAAGTTGGGGAAAATACCATTGTTATACTTGAAACTAGAGAGTTGAAACAGAAAATATGTAATGAATGTGGAACAGTGAAACACTGTCTGGAGCAGGATTACAAAGAAAACAGTACATTCTTAACTCAATTTATACTTATCTATGATATACTTTACTTTCTGTAGTCCATTATTTGCAAAAACTTTGCTCCTTTAAAATGTTGAGAATTCTGTTTTTTAGTTAATTAAGAAATAATTTTTTTGTTCTCTGTCTTCTAGAGATTAACACATTTAAAAAGCAACCACTTCCTAGTTGGTTTTGTTTTTGTTTTTATCTTTGATTAGGCCCATAGAACAAGAAGACATTTTAGATCCGGGCGTTCTCAATGCCACAAAACACCCCACTCCCCTTTGGCCATAGTCTGCTTGAATCCTCAGTAAGTTCCCAGCTGTGATAATCTTTGGTGTAATCTAGGGGTAACTTTTGGACCTAATTGTTAGAGTTCTCTTGAAAAAGACTGAGCTCTCTGTAAGGAGTAAAACCTTATGGTGACAGTATCTGTTACACTCCTTTTAGCAGCAGGAGACTGTTAAAGAGTATTATTGGGCTTTGTTAACCCTTCTCTTAAAGCAACTGGAGAAAGGCTTAAATGGAATCTTTCTGTTTTCCCAAAATGTTCAGAAGGGAAAAACTCAACCAGTGGAGATTTCTATTCCCTTCCCATATGGTACCATAAAGGATATAGGAACCACAGACTACTATTATAATCATAACCAAATATAATTCACTGAAGAAAGAAAGCAATAAATTAGAGATTTGTCACTAAGTCTCCTGCAGGAGAGCAAAAAGTCAATAAAAGGCTAAACCTGTCATGCACATTTTGTTTTTGTACTACCAACAATTGTGAGCTCCAAGAAAGACCCATGTCTACATAACTTTCTTCAAGCAGTAAATTCATAAGGTTTTATACATGTTGAACCCCAAAAGAGAGGGACAGGAAGAGGAAGAAATTGAAAATCTTTTAACATATACAAATTCACTGGTTAATAATATTAGAGTAATTTCAGAATAAGATATAGTCAGATCATTGACTAGTTAGGGCAAAGCCTAAAATAAACATAAAACTAGAAAAAATAAAAAAATTAGGAGACATTGGAGACAATTAAAATAATCTAGTTTACTCAAACAAACTACTAATGCAGGAATAAGAGAAAATGGAAAGATGTATTGCATTTAATTATCACCATTTCTGACAGAAGTTTAACAAATGTAATCTCTATCATGAGGAGTCCAAAAAAGCCCAGAAAACATCTCAGCCAGGAAATAATTGATTTCTTTGCCAAGAAGGGAGACATGAAAGCCAAAAGAGTTACGTTGGCTTAAAGTACAAATTCATTTATAAAATATTAATACAGAATAATAATTCAGAATAACACAGAATAATTACAGAATGAATGAACTTTCCTTCTGGGAGTGAGATAACTTGGTTCAACTGAAAGAGAGAGAATCTTAGACCTTACCCAAGGGGAAATTCCCCCAAGTTTCTATCATTGTAAGCTGGAGATAGAAATGTGACCTAGTTCTTCAACATGTTGGCTTCTTCCTTGAGACTTTCTCTTCCTTTAGGAATCTGAAGAGAGTATTGAATTACATGTCTTCTCTCTTAAAGCTGGAAGTTAGAAGACCAGGATTTCTCTTCTATTCAACTCTCTCCAATTCCATTTTTCATACATGTTCTCAGCGTTGAGTAATCAATCTTCACCTAAGTCTTAGGTCCTAAGAGGCATAGATAGGCATTAAGCCATTCATCTCCTGGGCCAAAATTGTCTGTATTCTTTTGAAAAGACCAGCTGTGGCAAGCTTGAAACTTATAACTATATAACATAAACATAAATATCAACTCTTTAAAATAATAAGAGTTATTTTCCTGGTGTCCCCGGTAATCGACAAACAGTACCATTAAAACTAAAATAAAGCAAGTGCACATTAACATTGTGTGCAATACACACGACATTATGCAGAGCATTTCCTAAAATGGTAATGCATTGACAACATGCCTAAATACATAGAGGACGTAACACATGTACCTTTCCAAAGTACATGCATATCTACAGTATATAGCAATATATATAAACAACAAAATATGTCTGATGAGGTAAACCTAGCTAGTTGCAACAATAACACTATCAATAGACCTACATAAAAAATACAGCTAAACTGTGAACTTTAGCATATGTAATTATTCAAAATTAATGTATAGATGTTTCTATAGCATAAACATACTATAAATCATAGCCAAATGGGCATAACATAAAAATAAGCATATTTAAATGTGCATTCATTTATGTGTACAACAATAAACACATGCAATTATATGCAAGACACATTTCACATGGGTTATCTCTAGTATTGTTGGCCTAGATACATCTGTAACTGTATCTTTTGGTTTACTTCTAACATCATAACTTAAGCTAATGACTGGTCTGATGGGTCTAGTTCTCTTGTCACTGACTAATGTCTCTGCTCCTAGACCTCAACTAGTACTTGGTATGGGCTATCAGGATAATTATAGAGTTGAACTAAGAGGCAGCTCAGATACAAGTAGCAGTTCTGGTCAGGAATGGAGTTGACTCTGGGTTCAATTCTCCAACCCTCCCTTTTACTGGATGCATCACTTTCAGTGCCCCCATCTGGGTCAGGAAGTTTTTGTATAATTGGTTCATAGTCTCTTTTTCTCAGTTTTCTCTGAGGTAAGTATCCATCAGTTCTCTCCACTTCTTCATTAGCAAGTTGGACTATTTCTCATAAAAGCAAGTAAGCAGTGGTACTCCTGATAATGACCCCTTCCATTCATTAGGGTTATTTTATAAATGGACAAATTGACTGGTCTCTCCATAACCTTGTATGGATTAGCTTTCTGTTGGTCAGCTAACTTTGGAGATTCTTGAATGCTGATGTTTCTCAACAATGCTTTGTCTTCTTGTGACTTGCAGTCTCCTTTTTTTTTAAAAAAATATTTATTCTTAGTTTTCAATATTCACTTCCATAAGTTTTAAATGTTCTCTGCCTCCCTCTTCCTTCCCCAAGATGATGTGTAATCTGACATAGATTCTACATACACATTCTTAATTAAGCTTATTTTCATGTTAGTCATGTTGTATAGAAGAATTAGAACAAATGGTAGGAACCAAAAGAAAGAAAAAAAAACTCAACAAAACAGAGCAAAACAAAAAAAGAGAGCAAATAGTATGCTTCAGTCTGGATTCGGTCTCCATATTTCTCTGGATGTGGATAGCATTTTTCATCATGAGTTATTTTAGGTCCTTGTATTGGGAGAAGAGCAAAATCTGTCAAAGTCAGTCATTGCACAATGTGGCTTTTACTGTGTACAATGTTCTCCTGGTTCTACTCACTTCATTCAGCATCAGTTCATATAAGTCTTTTCAGGTTTTTCTGAAGTCCACTTGCTCATCATTTCTTATAGCACAATAGTATTCCATTACATTCATATGCCACAACTTGTTCAGCCATTCCACAATTGATGAGCATCCCCTCAATTTCCAGTTCTTGGTCACCACAAAAAGAACTGCTATAAATATTTTTGTACATGTGGGTCCTTTTCCCATTTTTATTATCTATTTGGGATATAGACCTAGAAGCAGTATGTCTGGGTCAAAGGGTATCAACATTTTTATAGCCCTTTGGGCATAGTTCCAAATTGCTCTCCATAATGGCTGGATCAGTTCACAACTCCACCACCAATGAATTAGTCTTCCAATTTTCCCACATCTTTTCCAGCATTTATAATTTTCCTGTTTTGTCATATTAGACAATCTGAAAGTGTGATGTGGTACTTCTGATTTGCATTTCTCTAATCAATGGTGAGTTAGCTGCATCTCACAGGTCAGATTGGCTAAGATGACAAAACAGGAAAATTATAAATACTGGAGAGGATATGAAAAAATTGGAACATTAATGCATTGTTGGTGGAGTTGTGAACTGTTCAACCATTCTGGAGAGAAATCAAGAACTATGCCCGAAGGGCTATAAATAATTGCATACCCTTTGACCCAGCAATACCACTTCTAGGGCTGTATCCCAAAGAGATTATAGGATTGGAAAAAGGACCTGTTTGTTCAAAAATATTTATAGCAGCTCTTTTTGTGTTGGCAAAGAATTGGAAATCAAAGGGCTGCCCATCAATTGGGGAATGGCTAAACAAGTTGTGGTATATGAATGTAATGGAATACAATTGTGCTATAAGAAATGAGGAGCAGGTGGACTTCATAGTAACCTGGAGAGATTTATATAAACTGATGCTGAATGAGGAGAGCTGAACCAGGACATCTTTGTACACAGAGACAGACCCATCATATGTGTGAAGACTAACTTTGATAAACTAGGCTCCTCTCAGCAATGCAAGGTTATAAGACAACTCCAAAAGACTCAGGATGGAAAGGGCTATCCACATTCAGAGAAAGAACTACAGAGTCTGAATGCAGATTGAAGCCAATTACTTGCTCTCTCTCTTCTTTGTTTTGTTTCTTCTTTCTCACTGTTCAGTTCATTGGTTATAATCCTTTACAACTTGACTAATGTTTAATGTGAAGGTATTTGTAGATCCTATATTTGATAACATGTTGCCATGGGGGGGGGGGGAGAGGGGAGGAGGAGGAAATTTGAAACTCAAAGGACTGTGGAACTGAATGTTGTAAACCAAAAGTAAATAGATAAATTTTAAAAAATAGTGATTTAGAGCATTTTAAAATATAACCACAGATAGCTTTAATTTCTTTCTCTGAAAACTACCTGTTCATATCCTTTGACCATTATCAATTGGGGGATGACTTGTATTCTTATAAATTTGACTCAGTTCTCTTTATATTTTAGAAATGAGGCCTTTATTAGAGACACTGGTTGTGGAAATTCTTTCCTGGGGCAGCTAGATGGCTCAGTGAATAGCATACTGGCCTTGGAATCTGGAGGACCAGAGTTCAAATCTGGCCTCAGACACTTAACATTTAGTAGCCATGTGACCTTGGGCAAGTCAATTGCCCTACCTTTCCCCCTCCAAAAAGACAAAAAAAAAAATTCTTTTCCAATTTAATGCTTCCCTCATAATCTTGGTTGCATTGGCTTTGTTTGTGCAAAAACTTTTCAATTTAATGTTATCAAAATTATCCATTTTACATTTCATAATGTTCTCTATACCTTGTTTCATTATAAATGTCTCTGTTCTCCACAGATCTGACAGGTAAACTATTCCTTGCTCTCCCTATTTGCTTATAGTATCAACCTTTTTATCTAAATTGTATACCCATTTGGACTTTATTTTGGTATGCAGTATAATATGTTGGTCTATACCCAGTTTCTTGCAGTGTCTTTTTAGAATTTTGCAAAGACTACCATCTGAGTTTCTATCAGTACTGATATTCTAGTGAGTATTAGAAACTCCAGGTATACCAGAGCCATAGTATCCACTCTTCTGTTGATGTTAAAAAACTTACTTGGGGAAAATTTGAGCTCACCTTGATATATTCTAGGTATGGATGGTCTTTTTCACTCAAACCACCAAGTCCAAGTATAGTCTTTAAAAATATTTTTCCAAATATGTAATAAAAATGGAAAATGATGGTGACTTGAGATCTATTGTCTAGAACAGTATTGTAGTCCACATTCTTAATTTCTATTATCACCTTTGTAAGATGTCCTATGAGTCTAAGTGCAATAAACCCATAAGAAATTGATGATGTCAGTGTGACTATCAGTGACCTGGGATGACCTCCTTCACTGGCCCTGCTCCACTTTCCCAAATCTAGGTCAGAAGATTTTACCTTCTGTATGGCCAATGTTGCATTTTCTTTGCTAGTACACACAACATAAGCATGGATATGTAATCTGCAGCTATAACAAAAGACAGATCTCTTGCTCTGATGATGATCTTATGAAAGTGTTCTTATGTCAGACTTTCATGCCCTCTGTTCCCTTGTTCCTCCACCTTTCCCAGATGAATAAGATTATGCATTATTCAATTTCACACTTGATTGTTTCCATTCCTATACCCGTACATTCTTGGTGCCATTGCCAGGCTTTGCTTCTATGGCACACACTTAAGAAAGTCTGGGACCTGTTGTGTCTCAGTCCTAAGTATTATATTGACCTTTGAAGTTCAGAAGTGCCTGTCTCACATCAGACGATGTTAATTGTTGTACCTGTGTCCAAATAGCTGTGATGCCATTGCTATGAGCTTCAAGTACCAAGCCCTGGCTCAATCTCCACAGTGCAATTTTACCTGCCTTCTCAGGATCCTCTACATTTATCTGTATCAGTCTCTGTATACATCATTGCATTGTGTGGAAGAACTCAACAGGTTTTTCTCCTTAGTGCGGTGCAACATTAGAGACACAATTTTTCTTCTGATCTGCCTTCTTTATACTTCTCGAATACAGTATGTATGTATGTACATCTATTTATATATAAATTTATATATGTATGTATATATGTATATATATGTACATAAATATATATAGTATATATACGGTATATGGTATATACATTTATGCTAGGTGACATTTGGTTTGACCTCACTGAGGTCATTTACTGCCACTACAGTTGTCCCTCCAAGGCTCTCTGTCAGTTTCACCACTTTGTCTGCTTTCGGGATCTTTCAATGCCCCAGGCCCACTCTTCCCAGTCTAAACCAAGTTTTCCAGTGTTGTTTTCCTGGGGTCATGTTTCATGTCCAGAGAAAATGCCAAATTTTGGGCTTATATTATCTACCTATACACTATGAGTAAGTCTTACTCATACATGAAGTGTAATTCTTGGATTTATTTGTGATATTCAGTTTCTTTCTAGGAATGCACCCTTTGGTTTGAAGAGCTTCTACCTCTTTAAGCAGGAGGGGGTTGGATGAGACAGGAGGCCAGTGTATATATAAGAATAGTTCTAGAGACAGAGAGACAGAATTGGGAATCTTCTTTCTGGTGGCTTCTGTTGGAGGAAGCAGGATTGTCCCAGCATCTGGGAGCTGGGCTGTTGGACTGAAGAACTGAATTGGAGTTTTCAAGAGAGAGAGAGAGAGAGAGGGAGGGAGAGAGAGAGAGAGAGAGAGAGAGAGAGAGAGAGAGAGAGAGAGAGAGAGAGAGAGAGAGAGAGAGAGAGAGAGAGAGAGAGAGAGAGAGAGAGAG
>CM053583.1:324774742-324806988 GCA_028627135.1 Pseudochirops cupreus
GCCAACTGAACTGCTGGAGGATTGAAGAAGCATAACCGGGATAAGCCTTTGTTGGTTTGTGGCATGGCTGATCTTTGAGTTCCTGGCAACAGAAGTGGTGAAGGGTTTGAGATGTGCTGGATCCTGTGAACTTTGGTGTGTGCCAGGGACTGTCTGGAGGACTGGACAAGGACCTGGGAGCTGTCTTCCTCTGAATCCAGGTGACTATTTGGTGGATTCAGGTAGGAGCTGGGACCACGGAAGGGGATCCAGGGAATCAGAGAAACCACCCTGAGTCAAGATGAAGAAAAGGCCTCCCCTTGGATGAAATTGAGGTTTGCTGGACATCAAGGGGTGGAGGGTTTGTGTAATTTTCTAATGACTGTACTTAGTGATTAAAGATATTTAGTAATTGTGAATCTAGATTACTGACTAAGTTAATGGGTGCCCCATGACTGGAAGACTGATTATTGTATTGTGGAATTGATTGAATGATTGAGTATTGATTATTGTATTGTGAACATTGTACTGTACCTTGATTTGTTGTGAATATTTGCCTTGATTTGTAATGGAATAAACAGAGCGTTCACTATACTGTGTAATCCGAACCTTAAAAGCTGTTCACGGTAGCATTCTTTCAGGAATCTGCTTGTGCATGGCATAATACCTGTCTATCACAAGTTCCTCAGGCTACTTTCCATGATCAATATTCTCAGAATGAACTAGAAAAATTTCCTAAGTTGTCTCATCTGCCTTAACATTAGTGGCCTTAATTGTATACTCTCGATCCTTTCATTTTTTTCTGTGAAATATCCTTAAAATATCTTTTCTTTCTCAAGACCTTCCTATGATTAGGAGGCCTTTGTGCCTTTCAATTGAAAAAGCAAGATAGTACTACTCAAGTACCTTAGGTCCTATATTTTCTAGCAGTTGCTTCATGTGTACCAACATTAAAAAAAATTAATGCAATTAATAAATGTACTATATTCTAGTAATGATAGTCTTTTGGATTAGTATATCATGCTTAAGTAATACAATAGCACAACAAAATACATGTATTCAAATTATGAAAATAGTATCAGTGACTTTTTTATTTATCATATCACAATCAATTATATATTCAGACTTTTAAGAGATATTTCATATCAATACATTCAGCAATTGCATAATGGTATTTTCATGCTAACATCAGGCTAGAATGAAGCCAAGCCAGTTTGGATAAGCTTATTAAACCCCAAAAAGAACCCAATAAAATAAAAATAAATGTTGTATTAAAAAAATCCAGGGTACCACCTGGAAGAAACAAATTTATCTTGCCTCTAAAGAAAATGTGCCTCTTAAGAAAAACAATGCAAACAAAATGGCTTCTCCCAGAATGGCAGGACAAAATCCCCTTCTGAAATAAAATTGACCACAGCAAAAATGTCTGAAATATTTTTTCTAGATCGAAGAAGTTTCCTGCCATTTAGACTACTAGCCTGAGGCAACACCTATTTGAGTACAAAAGAGTAGATGAGGAATGGAGGCCTGGGAGGTATCTTCAGGATTGACCAGCATAAATACACACATACATGCATGCATACATAAATATATATAAATATACTCACACAATCAGTCTGAAGAGAAAAATCTTTCCTTCAAAGTAGCTAGCAAAAAACTGTCAGCATACAAACTTAAATTGCAAATCCCTGCTGCTTATAGAAAAAAATTCTAGTTTAAACTTATTCCAGGACAGCCAAAATATAAACAAATATAAGACAATGAGCTTTTTAAAATTAAAGGCTGGGGCTTTTAGAGTCCCTCAGTAAGATAGCTTGCCCAGTCTCAGGCTATTCAGCTTAAAAATTCTAATGAAATATAACCATTTAAAAAATAATGGTTTGCTCTGGAAGTAAAAGACTATAGAACCTCAGAATGGAAAGCATAGAAATGTTACAGATTTAAAACAAACAAAAGGAATCCCCATACACACAATTTCTGGCAAAAATAAGTGGCCAAGAATTATTGCTATATTCTTGTTGATAAACTCTCACATTATAGTATGTGTGTGTGTGTGTGTTTATGTGTGTGTGTGTGTTTGTGTGTTGCTCATCAATACTATGTGAGTTCATATGGGACTAGTCTCTTTTGCCCTCCCTTTTCTAAGGCAAACTTTGATTCTTTCTAGGACAGTGGTTCTCAACCTTCCTAATGCCTTGACCCTTTAATATAGTTCCTCATGCTGTGGTGACCCCCAACCATAAAATTATTTTTGTTGCTACTTCATAACTGTAATTTTTCTACTGTTATGAGTCATAATGTAAATATCTGATATGCAGGATGTATTTTCATTGTTACAAATTGAACATAACCCACAGGTTGAGAACTGCTGTTCTAGGAGGAGATGCACTAAGTTGGAGCCAGAAGTTGACCATTATTCCATTCTGCTTAGATTGATGGTGTTCCATATAAAATTATATCTATTTGCTCTCCTCCCCAAATATTGTTAGTCTAAGAGAAATAATATTTAGTTTCAAGCTAAGTTCCTCATAACTTTCCTATAACAGAGAAGGAATGTCCCTGACTGAATAGCTAAGACTTGACTCTCTTCTCATCAAATACCATTTGTACCATGAGTGCAAGTAGTAAATAGTAAGTAAACTCATTTATCTAAGCCTATAGCATACAGAAATCAGAGAAGAAATAAACATGAGAATATACTAAAAAGCGCACAAAATAAATGAAGTTTCATACTTGAATCAAGATATCTCAGTTGAAGCAAGATCTAGTCCTAGATCTCACCCAAGGAAAAGTGCTCTGAGATCTTTAATATAATATGATGGAGATAGAGACAAGACACTGGCTCCTTTAAATGTCAGCTTCTTCCTAGAGTCTTCCTGACTTTAAGTCAGTTTGCTGCCTGGTGCCAACTCAAGTGAATGTGAAGTTAGCCTGTTTCTGAAAGCACATGATAGTATGGAATGTAGGGGTCTGGCTTTACACTCATACATGGGTGTCCTGTGACTATGTCCTGTATGCTGCCTATGTAAGTGGGCCTTTTGTATGACTGCTGAGCCATAACTGGGAGTGCATACAAAAAGCTCTAACAGAAAAACTCCTCTTTTCTTCCTGTTGACCTTGAGGTCCAAGGATGACTTTCTGAGTTTTAGGAGGTTTATGGGAGGGATATGCCCTTCCTCCTCTAATAAGCCAGTCCATGAGTATATTACTTCCTAGAGAAACCCTTGTCTTATATGGGGCCACCTCTTACTTGTGTCTTGTTTTCCTTTGCTCCATATTTTTGTGAGATGATGAAAGGCTGGAGAGTCACCAGAGGTCCAGGAACTGGGGTTGATACCAGAGTTTGCTGACTGTCCAGCTCAGTGAGGAATGCAGCCTGGGACACAAGACACTGTGACCTGAAAGAAACCTTGTTGAAAGTAAGAAAAAGACTTTGTCTATCAGCAATGCTGTAATAGGAAGTGAATTTGGTGGGGTAAATGCTTTGTAACAACCATTTTAAATTTGAACTCATACTCCCCGGAATTCCAGGAGCTATCTTTACATGTCAGTTCTTATATTTCCTCAGTGAATGTTCTTAATTGATGTTGTTTATTAATTGATATTAAGGAGATGTTAGACAGGTACTAAGCATTAGTATCAATGATATATAGAGGAAAAGTAACTGGTGATTGATATTGGGGGCACACAGGAGTGATGATTGAATCCAGTAGCATTAGAAAAAACCCCAAACCCCTTCAGGTTATCCCTAATAGTTATGGTTTTGCTCTATTCCCCCCTGTAATTCAATTCAATATTCCATTAGATATTTTAGATACTATGCCATTTGATGCTTATATACATGAATATTTATATTATTGAATTGTTTAGGTTTAACTTTAAGCATAATGTAGTTTCCCTATTTATGTCATTGAATCATGTTTCTTTTTTAATGTGGTTTAGTCTGGAATTATGATTGCTAACCCTTGCTTTTTTTGACTTTACATGAAATGCATTAAGCTCTGCTGGGGCTCCTCATTTTAAGTGTGTTTCTGAGAAGTGACTCTGGGAAGAAGCTGACATGTAAAGAAGTTGGTTGTCTTAGATCATGTCTCTGTCTCTAGCATACTGTACTAGATAGTTTAGGGCATTTCTCTTTGGGTAAGATCTAGAACCAGAAAGTCCTTTCAGTTGAACTGAGATATTTCAATCCCAACATGATTATTTATATTGGTGGACTGATAACATTGCCAGATTCTGATTTCTAATCATTCTGCTATCCTCTTCCATTTTAGTAATGAATTCATTCCATTCATCATGGTATAGCAGATAGACAGTTGGTCTTGAAGCAAAGAAAATCTAAGCCTAAGACCTGCCTCTGACTAATGCTGGTTATGTGAACCTAACCTTTCACTTAATCTCCCAGTTAAGGAACTGAGATTTATTGATTCATTGAATTAATTAATTCATTGATTGATTTGTTCTTTGCTTTTCACCATTGGAGTCACAGTATCATGTTCACCCATGATAGTAGTGGGTATGGGACAGAATCAGCCCTGGTGCTTCTAGTTTATGAGATAAGGGAAATGAACTGGAAAAGGAACCTATTGAGTTCAGGTAAGCATGATTTTTTGGACACTCACCAGTAAAGACCATAATGGCAGCAAGTGGGGAATAATGCTTCAATCATACTTTAATAAGGCACAAAGAGTACAGAGGCAAATAGCAGAGAGAGTACAGAGGCATCCAGAATGGCCAGTACAGAGGCAGATGGTATGGGGATGGGGGATGGTATGGTGGAAGAAGTTGGGTAATATGGAGAAAAGGATAGGAAGGGAGATGGAAACAAAGTCATGTAACTGAGAATTGGAGTTGAGAGCACTCAGACAGCATGGATTCATGGCAGGTGGAGGAGTGCTTGATTGGCAGGCGTTTGAGGTACCATTTTTATAGGGTTTTGGTGGTGAGGGATGAACTCTTAGTTCATTAACATATCATGGTCATCTCAAAGTTATCAATACCACCTTAGAGTTAGTTCAACTGCATAACATTTTACTGGTTTTACTGTGTGTGTCTGGAACTTATCTACAGCTTACAGACCAAGGGCAGTTAGCAGAATCAAAGAACTATTACATTAGAGCCTATATGTCTTCCTCTAATTTAGCGCATAGTCTCAAAATGTGGCCTCAGTTAATTTATGAGGTAGTTGTCAGAAGTACCTATACTCCCCTAATTTATGAGATAGTTTGTAAGAAACTGTTATGCTCTCTTAATTTATGGGACAGTTTGTAAGTGACATCTATGTTGTCCTTTAGCAATCTTACATCCTACTATTACTTATTTCTAACTATACTAGTCACTTATTATACTATATAGATATATTATACTAACTGGGGGAGTGGTAGACAGGAACAGGTGAACCAGAACAAGATACAGTTTCAATATAGCAACTTTCTAAGATTTTTGATTTTAGAGAAAGTGCCAATCTGCATTGTTAAAGGGATTTCCCTCATTCTGCAATACCCTACATCAATGAAATCAGTGCCTGTCCCTATCCTTCATTCCATTTACATTTAGTTATGATTTCTAATTGCATATTTGCTTTGTGCCTCTCTTTGCTCCCATTTCCTTGTTTGGAAAGAAGACGGCGGTAAAAGAGAAAGTGATCAGGATTATTAGTAACCTATAATTGAAGTAATTTGCTGTTGCTCCACTGCTCATCCTCTTCCCCCCTTACCCAACTATGATTACTACTTCTTATCCTTTCTTTCTGTCCTTTTAATTCCACCCCACCTGCCACGGTATACCCTCTAAAGCTGATATTTGTTTTATTTGTATCTATTTCATTCATGGCTCTCCCTTTGAAACCCTCACTTCTCTTCTTCCTATCCCTGGGTGTTTTCCTGTTGAGTTTCAATACCCAACTCTGTGTATGTTTCTGTATGTGTATATATGTGTGCTCACGTTGTCAAATCTAGAAAAGAATGAAGTTTTTGTGATACCTGCTTCTTCTAGTCTTTCCTCCATGTTTGTATACTCTTCTTGTGTACCCCAATTATTCAAAGTAGTAAATTTTACCTGCTTCTTTCTTATTTTGTCCCTAATCTTTTCAAACCCTTCTTTCTTTCCTCACTTAAGACTATAAAAAGAGAAAAAAAATTACCACCAGGCACCTTGTTTTTCTTATTTAGCTACTCTGTCATCCATGAAGACATTAGGGTCCTGAAGGGACACATATCTTCTCTGCCTGTTATAAGGTAAGCACTTCACCATCATTCAACCATTTGCAATTGACCACATTCATTAGCTTTCTAGGTTTTCTTCACTCCTTTGTTTGTATTTCAAAGTCTGAATGCAGCTCTTATATTTTCATCAGGTATGTTTGAAATGCCTGGGTAGTATTCTCTACCTTCTGTTCTGACTACTTATTTCTCTCCCAATTCTTTACTCTAGTTTCTATTTTTATTTAAAATTTAATTTCTTAAACTTTTGCTTCATTTTGTCCAGGTTCTCCTATATTCCTTTCCCCTGTTCTCTCATCTGAGGTTCTTTTATAGTTGCTATGGAGTTATTCTCTTCCCCTGTGTATGTTTCATGATCTGTAATATTTCTTCTGGTATCTTCTATTTACTCATGTTTCCAGCCTTCATTCAGGATAGCTAGGTGGCACAGTGGATAGAGTACTGCATCTGGAGTCAGAAAAACTCATTTTACTGATTTCAAATTTGGTCTCAGACACTTGTGACTTTTTATCCTATCTAAAAATACTATTTTTTTTTTGGAGGGGGGAAGGCAGGGCAATTGGGGTTAAGTGACTTGCCCAAGGTCACATGGCTAGTAAGTGTTAAGTGCCTGAGGTTGAATTTGAACTCAAGTCTTCCTGACTCCAGGGTTGGTGCTCTATTCACTGAGCCCCCTAGCTACGCCCTAAAAATACTATTTGTTAAATGGGATGACTTTCTGGGAAGGGAAGAAGGAGGAATACTTGGGATAATTATGATTACAAGAAACAGAAGAAATTAACAAATAGTTATTTAAAAATAAATAAAATGAGGGTGTCAGACTAGATGGCCTCTGAGGGCTCTTCCAATAGTATATCTTTGATTTTATGATCTTGCCTTTTTTCATCTTTACTCATTTTTCCTTCTGTGTTTATTAGTTTCTTTTTTTTGTGAGCTAAGTTTTTATTTTGATTTTTCTCTTTGGTCCTTTGGTTCTTCTACCTTTCCCTTGTATTCCCAGTTGATTTTCTCTTTTTTTCCCTTTACACTTTTTAGATCTACCTCTTTCTGTTGTTGCATAGCCCCCCAAAGCTGGTCATACTCATCTTTCCTCATTTGGGGCACTCCACCTATGTTCTTCCCCCTGTAGAGATAAAGAACTGGCCCCCAATGGTGTCTAATGCCCCTTTCCTAAGGCAGGAAACTCCTTCCCACTAGCCCACTCTACACTCCACACTATGTTGCTCCCATCTTCTATCCCCTGCTCCCTCTGTGTTCTTTCAGGATGGCTGGGAAGAATCAGGATCTATCGCCTTTTTCTGGGATGAGGAGAGGGTTTGGACTGACTCCCTTCTGTGGGAGGATGGCAAGGGTGATGAATCAGACCATGAAGCCCAGGACTGTGAGTGCTTGTGCTGCCTGCTACCTGGCATAGAGAATGAGGGAGAATGCAAAGTAGGAGCTTGAAGGATTTATACTTTCCAATGTTATTTCATGAGTTTTTTTCCTTTTAGTTTATATAGTTTTCTGACTTTATCTTGTGGGTTCAACTTTAATAACTGTATATCTGATTCATAATACCTTTTCATTTGGGATATTTAGAGAAGTTTACAGGAAGCAACAATTCGTCAATTATCTAATCATGTGATCTCATACATGTTATATTTATTATTATTATTACATAGTACATATGTATATACAATTAATTACCATATTATATGTTTATTTGTATATATTTGAATATACACATAGGATTAAATTTTATTACTTTCATAAAGCAAAATATAAACTAGCTATTTGTTTAAGGTTGAACATAGTCTAGTGTCTTGTCTTAGAGGGGTCATCACAATCTATCTAGGTGTACAAATCCACAGACTAATGGAGATCAAATTAATTGGTTACATAAATGATTTGAGAAAAGGTAACTTCTAGTGAGCACATTATTTTTAGATAAATGAATGTTGATTTCACAGATGTTAGAAAATTTACTTTTATCAATAAGTGAAATATTTCTACTCAAATATTGATTATATGATTAATTTTATGAGGAAATATTTTCCATGGTTAATGGAAATCTGGAATCAAATCTGGTGTTGTTTAAATTATCAAACATTCTAAAGTATTATTATGTAGTATGCAATACCTTCACAAGACCCCACTATGATACCTCATTGTACCATAGAAATGACCATGGACAAGTCACTTAACCTCTTAGTGTCATGGCAGCTATCTAAATGAGTTGCAAAATAGTTGCTAGTACTTGGGTAGATGGTATTTCCTCACCAGAAGTACCCTATACCAATAAAAATCACAGGCCTGGATCAATAAACAAATATTCCCTAGCACTTAACCTGGTGCATAGTAGAACCTTAAAAATAATTATTGAATTGAATTGAACATTATGTATTTGAAACAATTTAGTGCTAGAACCAGAAGGGAAGTAACCTCACCTTATCCTTCATTTTTCAAATGGGGAAACAGAGATCTAGAAACAAAAAATAATCTACATGAGGTCAGAAGGTTAATAAATGTCAGAGTCAGATGTAAAATTCAGTTGCCTCCTAATGTAGTGTGCTTTATGCTGCTCCTCACATAAAATCTAATACTATACATAATAAATAACTGATTCTTTTTTTTTTTTTTTGTCTTTTTGGAGGTGGAAGGCAGTGCAAGCCCAAGGTCACATAGCTAGTAAGTGTTAAGTGTCTGAGGTCTGATTTGAACTCAGGTCCTCCTGACTCCAGGGCTTGTGCTCTATTCACTGTACTACTTAGCTGCCCCCTATACATAGTAAATATCAGTGAAGTATGAAAGCATATTAATATTGTACTTTAAATTACGGTATGTTACTATATTGAGCCCAGAGGAGATCTGATAAGTCATATAATATAGAAACAACACTGAAGAAGATGAAATAAACCTGATATTGTAATGATTTTTTTCAGGACATATATTTATAGGAATAACTGAATGTATGAAGCAAAAACTAACTGCCTATTTAAGATTATCATGGAAAATAAAACCAGGATTTGAAATACTCAAATTAAAGCTTCCATAAATGAATTTTATTAGGACTCCCAACAACAACCAGAAAAATCAACTATAAAGATAGTCTGTTTTCAAATAAACAAGTGTTAGAATTTTGGGGAGCATGTATTTGGGAAGTCCTAGAATGTTATAACACTGAAAGCAGTGTGGTTACAGGAAGAGACAATTCGTACAGATGGAATCATGGAAATGTCACCTACTGAAATAACTAAACAGGAGGTTCCTGGAGAAATCAGAGCATTAGAAAGTATCATGCCCTAATTTGCTGAAGAATTTTTGGCATAGGAATCTCATAACAATAGGCACATATTAGGGGTGAATGTGCAAATTAGAGGTATCTATGCTTGGTTTTATGACACCTAAAATTTTTTATGGAATCATATTAATCAACCAACAACTATTCATCCCAAATGTCTTGAGACATCTTGCTAGCTGCCCCTGCCCCTGCCTACCTTATCCTCAACTGAGACAGCATTCTCTTTTGGACCAGAGACCATTCCCTTCTCTAAATTTTGGAGCTCTGTTCACGGGCCAAGTTGAACTTGATTGGTGAGTGAGTGCCAGTTCACCTAACTGAGTATGTGTAACTTTTCTTGAACTGTGTTTCATATCCATAGCCCCTGCCTCCCCCCTACATATCTCAGGAGTATTACCTGTTGGTCCATCTTATATACAACTTGCCCTCTACCTCCTTCCATCCCCAATTTTTTATCTCCTATTTTGATAATGGTAATGAAATCAGTTGCCTACAATTGCTGCTGAAAAAAGATGTGCAATAAATTCCTGAAGACTTCATTCATCAGTTTGGTGAGCAAAACTCTCTTCCCTGGCTATCACTTCCCCAGTATCTGTTGTCTCTCAATACAATTAAGCTCCAAGATTTCAGGGGACAGATTTCAGGAAGTCAGTGAATTAAAAAAATTAATAACTGTTTCAATATAATTAGTTTTCTCTGTAATCCTATGTTTTATATTTTATGCATTTAAAAACATTATTATGAGAATGGATTCATAAGGCTTAAGTCTGCCAAAGGTATCCAAGACACAAGCAAAGTTAAGAATCCCTGCTCTAATCCAATTTACTCATTTTATAGATGAGGAAATTGAGGCAGAAAGAGGCTAGGTGACATACCTGGTCAAAGATACTCAGTAAATGAAAGAGTATACCAATCTAAGTTCTCTGAATGTAAGGCCAGGGCTCTTTTTACTATGCTACTTGGTCAAAAGATGACACAAAATGCAGCCAAGTATAAACTACAAAATTGACAATCCCTCTGGTATAGTTGGTAGATAGGAAAGGAAGTATTTTCCAATTTACATATAATCAATCTGGATGGATTGTCAGCTCTATTCTTCAGCCTATGAAAAAGACATAAGAAATTTCTTTGAAAATGAGAGCTATCTACAGAGATCTCCAGTTATATGTGATAATTGTTCCTTTGTCTTTTAGAAACACTAAAAAGGATAATACTGTTAATTAATGGTGAATCATGCTTTGGTGATCTATTCATATTCTCTGGCATGTTGCTGTGGAGGTGGTAAGCAATGAAGTGTTGATAGCTATATTGAATCAACTTGGAAAGGGATTAAGAATCTCAGCATGACAACAAATATGTATTTTCTTGTTATAGAAACAGATCAGTCTCCTGTTTAAGAGCCTACCATGGCCTTTTATATTGATTCCAAACTACCCTGCTTAATTTTCAAAGCACTCCACCAATTCACACCCTACCCTCCTCTATTTTACCCACCAGATTTCTCATTACTCCTTTATATATATTCTTTTCCAGCCAAGAAAATCCATTTGCCATCCCCCTCACTTCACTTGCTTATTCCCTTCTCTCAGCTTTTATACATGCCTTTTATCCCCTTATTTTAAAATTTGTCTTATAAAACATCATTTCTTCCACTCTGATTAACACCACCCACCTTGTCCACTGTTCTTCAATCATTACTTCGCTCATTAAAAGGCAGCACATACAGAGACACATAAACCAACCATGTGGTATAGTGAAAAGAACACTGGATTACAAGCTAGAAGACCATGCTTCTGGTCCCAGTTCTCTTTTTGACTATATCACTTTGGGCAACCAACTCCTTTTGGGGTCTGTTTCCTTAACTAGCTTGTCCTATGAGGTCCAGCAGTCTTAAAAAGCATAGTAACAGACATTTGGGGAAACACTGTGGGAATAATGTGAGAGGGTATACGTGACTGGGATTGGTTTGTGGAGATTTCTGAGAAAAAAATGAGAGATGCTCAGAGTTTTAGAAGAGCTTACCTGTTCTCCATCTTGAGAAAGAGAAATAGATGAAGAACTTCTGTACTACCTAGAGTCAGCTTCTAGGGAGACTACGAGATGCTGGGAATGTGGATGGTGCTGTGAACTCTTTCCAGGTTGGTGAGACAACCCCTTGTAGATATCCTCCCCACCCAAGGAAACCACATGTGGGGTGGCTTCTTCCACATCTAAACAGTAAGTTTTCTTGTTATCTGAAGTTAGAGAACACACTGTCATTCTTTCACTGTGTTGTTCATCTCGCCTATCCATCCACTCCCCATTGAGTGATCTGTTCACTGCCCCCTTTTTATATTCTAATACTTCCTCTTTGATGTATGATAACCATTTAACATGTAACTCTTGGCTCTGTAATCATTTAGGAAGTATAGGAGTTTGGGGGGCAGGGCAGAGATCTGATTGGTCAAGAATGAAAAAAGAAATACTGCTCAGTTCTGAAGATGGCACTTCCACCAAAACGTCAGGGAGGACAATAAGTTGTCCTTGAGAAGAAGTTTTGAGTGCTTTGCCCAATCCACAGTTTTAAGCTAGTCCATGGTAGAATGGGAAAAAGATAAATATTAGCTTATAGGCAAGATAGATGGTAAGACTTGGAGGATCTCAGGAGGCATTGGCAAAGCAAATGGTAAGGTTAGTGATCCTGTTGTTGTTCACTTGTTTTGGTTGGGTCTGACACTTCGTGACCCCATTTGGGGTTTTCTTGGCAAAGATACTGGAGAAATGGTTTGCCGTTTCCTTCTCTAGCTCATTTTACAGATGAAGAAACTGAGATAAACAGGGCTAAGTAACTTGCCCAGAGTCCCACAGCTAGTAAGTGTCTGAGGCCAAATCTGAAAACAGGAAGATGAATCTTCCTGACTCTAGGCCCAGCACACTTAACAGATAGATGTTGTCTATCTATCTGTTAGATAGATAGGTCAGGCAATTTATAGGTGGGTTCTGAGAAATCCTGGGTCAAGGAAGGGGGAAGGTAATGAGGTAGATCCTTCAGGTGATGGAGGCTCTTCTTAGGACTGCCAGCCATGGGAAAGCCCAGGGCCAGATGAAGGGGAAAATGAAAGAGGTAAAGGAGTAGGATGTCTATCCAATCTAATGCCCTTTGTCTTTTATTTACTCCACAGTAAGGACCCCAGCCCCTGAAGATAAATTAACCAATAATGATCTTGTCTTGCCTGAGGACATAGCGCTGGCTCTAAACACTGACCAAAAGAAGCCTGAATGAAAGGAGACTCTCAGTGACTGGAAAAAATGTAAAGAAGCAGATAATGTTCTGGAAAGTCTGTGGATAGATTAGCAAAAAGTGCCAAGATAGGAGGAAAAGAGGGGTGCATTAATATGGATGCAGTCCCCAAAGAATGTCACAAAAGGTATGGCACTAAAGAGGATGGTTTCTTCTGTGTTCTGCAACCACACACCCAGTTCAATTGGCAAAATCATCCCCTCATTGGAGATAAGGGTCCAGACATTTCATGAGTTTCCACCACCCTTCTTCCAAAGTGGGAAGAGGATGTCTAAGACAGTCATTTCTTTTTCCCTCAGTCTCACCATGGCACAAATATACTAGGAACCTTTCTCCTATCCCAGCTGATCCTGGGAATGGGGCCTGGGTATGGGCAGTCCCCAAATTTTTAAACCTCTGCATTGGGATGGGATGGGTACCAAGATACAAGAGTTAAGAAAATCAGGGGTTGGCATTGCTATGAACTTGGGTATCCATCCTAAGCTCCCAACCTAGGTAAATCATCCTGGGAATTGGTAGTTGGGAGAAGGAGGGCAGCTGATACCCATGGAGCTATAATAGCCTAGTTTCTGAAGATTACAATGGTGGTATGGGGTCTTACCCCACTTCCTACAGAGTGAGGAAAGAGGGAGTATCTGATCAACATCAGGGT
Organism: Pseudochirops cupreus; assembly: GCA_028627135.1. Taxonomy (NCBI): domain Eukaryota; kingdom Metazoa; phylum Chordata; class Mammalia; order Diprotodontia; family Pseudocheiridae; genus Pseudochirops; species Pseudochirops cupreus. The sequence goes on from CM053583.1 coordinate 324,788,158, forward strand.
GCACCAAAATTATAAACTACAAATCCTTCCATTTCACAAGAACTCTGGTGCACTTACTCCCTATACAGGATGAGGAGAAGGGTATTCTTTCCATCATCCAGGAGTACCAAAGGACAGGGTATATGAGGGCTTCATTCACTTCTCAAAGTTAAGATAACTAATTAATATAACTAAATAGTAAGTAATAATAATTTGCCCCATTCTGCCATTACCTTTGTAGATATTGGATGTAGAAGAGAAAAAGGCTCACAAAGGTGCACATTGGATTGGTTCTGGTTGATGATGATGTCTTAAACTTCCATCTTCATGGGCTTCAAGCCTTGTGGATGATTCTAGTCTTTTGCCAAGTTCTGTTTGGAACCAGCTCTTATTCACTATCAGCAAAAGAAGTGGGTGCTTGGGAAGAAGTGTAGGTCTGAGGTCTGTGAAAGAAGGGTACTGGAAATCAACTTACCTCAACTACAGAATATTCCATGGTATAGTTTTTATAAGATCATATTCTACTATATCATCATTACATATTATGAACCTGTTATTACTATATGTTTCTCTTTGACACATGCATGGTTAATACAAGAAGAAACAACATACAATTAGTGCACTCAAAATCTACTTTTGCATCTTAAAAGGACAACTACTTCTGCACACCTTTATGGTATGCAGAAGTTGCAACTGTCCTGGTTATCCTAACACAATTATCATTCCCCCAAAATTGGACCTTTACAATAAAAATGTGAACATAGCAATTTATTTTTCTGCTCTGGCATTTCTACTTATTCCTTAAAATGCATATGTCATTGTTATACTTATCTGTTGTTGTTTTTAAAGCTATTCTCATATCTTTTGTGTTTTATTCTGGACCTATGATTCCATCTAGTCCAGAACCCTTAGTGAGGAAACTTATTCTATTAATGCAAATCAGCAACAGTTCTGCATTTTATCATCTTAGAGAATTACCTGGGGGCACTGTCATGTTAAAAGATGTGACTTAGGGTCCCACAGGCTGTATGTGTCAAAGGTCATACAGGCCAACTCTATGCACTATGTCATAGTCTGCCTCATATATAAGGGGGGATGGTAGGTGGGAATGGTACTCAGTCATTTTTGTTTTGTCTTTTTGGAGAGGGGCAGGCAGGGCAATTGGAGTTAAGTGACTTGCCCAAGGTCACACAGCCAGTAAGTATTAAGTGTCTAAGGCCAGATTTGAACTCAGGTCCTCTTGACTCCAGGGCTGGTGCTCTATTCACTATTCAGTCATTTTTAGAACACTGGGCATCATAATTCAATATCTCAGTGAATCTGTGATCTTATTGATATAGAGATCTCTTCCATCAGCACAGACAACTATAACCACAGATTCTCAGAACTAGAAAGGACTTCAGAGGCCTTCTTTTTTAGCCCTTTCCTGAATGAAAATTCTCTCTGTAAAACATCTGACAACATACTCAGTCTTTGCTTGAATACATCCGATAAGAAGGATCTATTTCTTAAGGCAACACATTCTATTTTGTGACAGTTTTAATTGTTTGGAAGTCTTCATATTAAAACTAAATTTTACTTCTTGCCACTTCTACCCATTGCTCCTGGTTCTATTCTGCAGGTCTAAACAAACCAAATCCAATCACTCTGTTGTGTGAGGTTCCTTTAAATACTGAATTTTTATTTTATTTCTTTAGACAACAGAAATCTATTCCTCTCACTGCCACCAACTTTGTCAACAGATAAAGAAAAAATATCTGTTATTGGCCATGTTCAAAGACATATATATCTCATTTTGTACGATAAATTCATTGCTCACTTTTTTTGTTAGGAAGTTTATAATAGGCTTTATTATTTATCCTCTAGAATCGTGGATGGTCATTGCCACTTCATAATTGTTCTTTTTTTTTTTTGGTACCATTGATGTACAGCATACATTGTTATCATTTTGCTCATTTCATTCTACATCAGTTCATACAATTCTTTTCATGTTTCTTTGAGATCATCTATTCTCTCATTTCTTATAGCATAATAATATTACATTACATTCTCATACCACAGTTTGTTCAGCCATTGCCTAATTGATGGATGTCTGTTTAATTGTCCATTTTTGATATCACTAAAAGAGCTGCTATAAATCTTTTTGTACATATAGGACCTGTTCTTCTTTCTCCTATCCCTTCAAACACTTGACACTAACATTCATGTCCCCTTCACCCCTCCAAACCTTCTTTTCTTCATCCTTCAATTGTGGATAAACCTTCATAGTCCCTTTGAGTTCTGTCATACTTTCCCAATCTATGTGGTTCTTGTCCATGTTTTCCCACATATCTTTCAACAGAAGGTCTTCCCAACATGCTGGAGGTCTTCCTTTAGCTCAGGGGATTTTAGCCTTTTTTTGTGTCATGAACCCATTTGGGAGTCTAGTGGAGCCTACAAATCCTTTCTCAGAGTGTTTTAAGCAATGGAAGGGAATGCTAAATTTCAGTTAAAAGTTTGTGAAAATATAATTTTTTACCAATCCAGATTTATGGACCCCTGAAATCTATTTACGGACACTATCTTAAATAGTATTTATCTAAGATCATTTTCATGGCTACCAGTCAGTCAGGCATTTTAAAGTATTTCCTATGTAAAAAGCACTATGGGTACAAAGAAAGGCAAAAGATAGTTCCTGCTCTTGAAGAGCTCATAGTTTAATGAGGGAGAAAACATGAAAACAACTATGTAAAAGCAAGATATACATAGGACAAATTGGAGGTGATCAACAGAGAAAGGGTTAAGGCTGGAGAAGATAATAGCATAGATTCATAGGTTCAATAATAATTGAACCCATGGAAACTGATGCAATCATGAAGTGAAATTTTTCAGAAAGAAAAGAGGGCCCAAAACAACACTGGGTTGTCCATCTCTTAACTGTTGCTCTTATAAAATGACTAGACCACTATTATTTATTTTCTTGATGACATTCCTGATACTATTTCTTATATATAGATAATCTTAAGAGACATGCTATAGCTTGTTTATGGACACCATGTGTTTCTCTGTTATCTTTTGGATTACTTGAAACTTAGATTCTTTGAAGGTTTTTTTTTTGTGTTTCAGAAGTCAAAACCATACAACATCACTGAAAGAACAATTACATGAAAAAAATGAAGTTTTTCCTAGAATAGAGTTAGAGGATATTAGAATACTGGTAGTCTGATTAGACCCTGGTGATTGCTTCTGATACGCTTTCCACATTGTTAACCAGTAATTTCTTATCTTCTAAGAGATAATTTAATTTTTCTGTTGTTTGGTACTTTCCATGACCAACATCCTCTAACTCTGTTCTAGGAGAAAATTTTTCCTGCTGACAAAGAGTGATGTATTTGAAGTCATAGAACCTAGGTCAAATCTCTGTGCTACTGCCAATGGAGTGAGTGATCATGGGTAAGACACAGCCTCTCAGAACTTGTTTCCTCACCCAAAAAAATGAGGATGTGAGAATACATGACCTCAAAGACCTTTTCTAGCTTTACATCTTTGATCAGATATTTAGGCATGAGATTTATGGATTGTTGATAAAGAAACTTCTTTCACTTTTCAGATTTAAGATCCATTTTCTAACAAGCTTGTTGCCATCCTTTCTTGTGTTTGCCTTTGCATGGAAGTGAACTTTCATCAATTGTGTTGATTTAGAGAACTTGACTTTGTCAAGTTCTTCATATAATTTCTCTATATCTTTATTTCTCTACTGCTTCTGCAACAAATGTTGGTGTATAAGTTGCGAGTATCTTCATGTTGCAAGGTTTGAAGTACAGCAGTCGCTGTATTGGAGACCTAGAAGTAAGGGTTCTTAACTTTTTATGTCATGGACCTCTTTGGCAATGTGGTAGAGTCCATAAAATACAAAGGATTATAAGTGAAACAAAAGATCAAGGAAAATAATTATGTAATTATTTCTGCTTTTCAAGTTCATGGATCCCCTGAAAAGCACCTGCAGACCAAACTCAGTGTTAAGAACCCTGACCTAGAAAATGCTTTTTGGTAATGATAGTCGTTCCATTCTCTGGATCTCTAGAGAATACCAGTAACAAAATTTGAACCTGTTGACAAGCCATATAAAGAGGATTATATCTGGTGAATGCCTAGGGCATTGCATGATATACAGTAAGAAACATTAGCAGATACTATTACTAACACCATCCCATTTTGGGTATTTGAAAACATACTTTTGGTCATTGTTATTCATTCACTTATTCAGCCAGTCATTTGTCTACTCATTTGTTGAATATTTATTTAGGCTCAGCTATGTTGAAGGTACTATGCTAGGTATTGTGGGAAAAAAGAAAAATGTATAAGACCAATTCCTTGGTCTGAAAGACCTTATAATCGAGTTTCAGAGACACAACAAATAAACTTTTAAAAGTAGCATATATACAGTGTTTTTAAGTTTGCCAAATGTTCTCCATTTATTATCCCCACTTTTCTCACAAGAAAGCAATATCAGAGAAGTTAAATAACTTGTCAAGGGTCAAATAATCCTTGAGACAAAATTTAAACTGATGCCTTCCTGTCACCCTGTCTGCCTCCCATTTTCTAAAATATCATATCGCTAAGACAATGTGTAAGGATCATATTGCTAGGTCTCAATTGACTTTAGCTAGCATCTCTTATCGCCATGTTTGAAATGTATACTATTTGCCATAATGGAAACAAACCTATCCTGATATGAGTGATTCTTTGTCATTGCTTACTCTTCCTTCTTTGCCTCTGATTCTGATGCTGACCCAGAAATATTCTGACTTTGATTTATGCTCTTTTAAAGCCATTTCTGGCTTTCCCTGGTTCTGGTCTAACAAACCAGTGCGCTCCTTTCAGAAATAGGTTGATTCCAGGCTTGATCTTGGACCGAACATTCGTGAGTGTTTCCATTGCGTTTATTTGCCTTGGATCCACATGACTGTGAATTCTTCACCTGACCTCTAACTCAGACAAAGGTATTCTAGTTCCTTTCAGGTTTTGGTCCTGATATTGAATCAGGTAGAGCACCACATGACATCATTACGAGCTCTGCACCTGTCACTGTTACTTGTCTGCCCTCTAGTGGTGGTGTATAGCGCTACTCTATTTATACATCTGCTTGAATAATCAGGTTAACCCCTGATGTTCCAGCCATACCTGTTTGGCATCTTTATTTCTTTGGGAGTGACATAAACAAAGTTCCATATGAGTTCATGGAAGATCAGTTCTTAGACTTTAATGACTAAAATCAAGTGAAAGAGTTTCAGGGAGACATAAAATATTTTCACCTGGAATGCAAGGTGAGGCATCATGCAGTAGGTAGCATTTTAGTTGGGTTTTGTGTGTTACATTAGAAAGATGATTTAGAATTAGAGAACCTGAACTGAAATCTTGGTTCTTCTACTTACTTTTTATTAGGCCTCAGGAAATTACTTAAACTCTCTGAATCTGGTTCCTCATATTTAATCTGGGGGGCTTGGACTTAGATGTTGTCTCTTAAGGTCCCTTAGAGGTAAAAATTGTATGACTGAAGCTGCTTCAGAGACTCAGTAGAATTCAAGTTAGTGGAAATAGAAGGAGGGGCATTCCAGGAAGAGGAAATTATATGAGATATACAGGTTGAAAAGTACAGGGTATATTCAAGGATGGGAAAAAAGTACAAGTTGTTTGCTTGGAGTAAAGGTTTGGCACGTAGATATGGTAGACAGTAAGGCTAAAAAGATTGAATCTAGATTGTGGAAGACTTTGAATGTCATTTTAAGGGATTTGGACTTTATTCTAGAAGCAATAGGAAGTCACTGGAGATTTTTTTTAATTGGAAAATGATATGATTGAATAACTTTGTAGTTAGATATTTTTGGTAGTCATATATGAGAAGAATTGAAAGGGTGTGGTGGTGGTTGACTAGCTGTTGGGAAGCTAGTTAAGGAGCGTATTGTTATAGTTCAGGCATGAGAAAATACAGACTTGAATTAGGCTGATGGGAGGGGAAATAGAAAGAAAGACTTGGATGCTGTGGTTTTAGTCCAGTGACGTGCATAGGTTTTTTTTTTTTTTTCCCACTTTCTGGGAAGAGTGTCATTTATTACTTTCAGGTACATGAGACATAATCAATTTGAATGTTTCTAAGTAGAAGCCTTTTATTAGTGAATAGATAAATTTTATTTGTTGCCAGGAAAGTTTTTGTGTAACATGCTATACCTTAAAGAAAGTTTTAGTATTTCTATGAGTAGCATTATGAATTCTTGTTGTCCAATCACATGTTTAATTATTTTGTGTACTTCCTAAAGTACCCTTCGATATTGGGACAGGGGTTGGATATGTGATTTTAATAGGGAACTCTGGTGTGAGGATACTCCCTTTGCCAATGTAGATTGTACACCAAGAAGGTGTATATTGTATACTTGGAGAGACACTGTAATTGGTCAATGAGTTGAGCTTAGGATTGAACATCAGGGGATGAACATGTGAGATTGCCTTTGGTAAAGTGCAAAGTTCTTTTAATAACCCTAAGCTTCTTCCTGGGGTAAAGGCTTATTTTAAAAAATGCCAACATTTTTGTTTTGCCATATGGTGGCCAGTCATGGAAAAATAGTCACAGAATAATTTTTGAAGAATTGAAATATGCCTTTGTACCTTCTATATACCTTACAGCCTTAGAAAGTTATCTAAAATAATGAGAGGTTAGGTGAATTACTCAGGATTACACAGCTATCATGAGTCAGAAGCAGTATTTGAAGTTAGGTAGGTCTTTCTGATTCAGAAGCCATTTCTCCATCTACTATGCCATGCAGACTCTCATCCTTTTTTTATTCTGTAATTGTTTAAAGTCTTATGCCTAGGTAAATTAGGGGTAGCCAGATATGGGGAAGAAGAAGTACCTACTATGTACCAGTCACTATGCTAAGTGCTTTACAAATATTATCTCTTTTAATCCTCAAAACAACTCTGCAATGTAGGTGCTATTATAGTCCCTATTTTATAGTTGAGGAAACTGAGGCAAACAGAGATTGTGACTTGCCCAGGGTCACACAACTAGTAAGTTTCTGAGGTCACATTTGAACTCAGGTTTTCCTGGCTTCAGATCCAATGCTATGGTTTTTATGTGTAGTTAAAAATATGGTTGAGGTAACAATATGATGAGGAGGCAATTAGAAGGTTCAGTGGATAGAGCACTGGACTTAGAATTAGGAAGACCTGAGTTTAAATCCAGCCTCAGAAACTCCTAAGCTTTGTGACCTTGGGCAAGTCACTCAACCTTTGTTTGCTACTTGAAAAGGAAACAGCAAACTACTCTAGTATAATTGTGAGGAAAATTCCATGGACAGAGGTCCACGGGATCATGAAGAGTTGGATGTAACTAAAATGACAGAACAACCACCATATGATGAAATCATTTGTAAATTTATCCTAAATGCAAGCCAGTTAACTTTGAGCAACAACAGACACGAATTGTTATATAGTCATATTTTAGCCTCCAATCCAAGTAATTTATCTCTTGAATATGCACCATTTTCCACAATAGGATGTAGATAGTTTTGTGAAATCTAACCACTGCTACTAAAAAAAAAAGCAAACATACAAAATTATGTATATAATATATGTACTATATGTATATAAAAACTGTTTTGAAACAGATATAATTTCTGGCTACAGAAAAAACATGATAGGCTTCTAATCATGACTTTGCTCATGTTATTTCTAACAAGTTGTTAGTATAGTGTTCCCATCTGTGGGTACTTGAAAAACCATGTCAATTTTATCATGTAGTAAGACATAGTCAAATTATTTCCATAACTTTGGAAGTCATTCGTTCCACATTTTTTTTTATTAGTTTTTGGCATTCAAGGCTATTTTGTTGCTCTGACCAAATGTCTATGTCTTGATAGCAACAACATTTGCTTTCTTCTCATCCTGATATTTTTGGAAGAACAAATTGACAGCTACTATGAATGATTCTGCTGAGAGAGTGAGCAGGAGAGCATCTGTTGCATGATGGATCTTCCCTTTTTTGAAGTTCACAGCAAATTAAAGTCTTGCCTTCTTAAAAGGCCAGGAGGTATTGAGGGATTGAATGTAGCAGTGAAAGGATCTTAAACTTGGAATCTTTATCAGCTGCTTTAAGATCCAAGAATAGCTAATGTTCAAGATGGAGATGCTAACAACTCCTGCCCAGAATAATATCAATTTCCTTTTCAACTTCCTTAACTACCCTGACCACTTAATTTTTATTTAAACTAGATTGAGTTCTTCTTTGATGCAGTTGAATATTTCAGGGATTTAAAATGAGACATGGTTCCCAATAATTGATATTGTTTCATGTTTAAGTGGATTATTTTTCCCAGATCAAGTTTAGAAAGAAGACGCTCATGATACTAACAGAGGGGCTACCCAGTCCAGTTTCTCTCGTGAGATGTAGTCCCACCTAATAATAGCTAACATTTATATAGTGCTTACTATGTGCCAGGCTTTGTGCTAACTGCTGTATAATCAGCTCATTCCATCCTTATATGAACCCAGTGAAGTAGGTGCTATTATTATTCCCCAATTTACAGTTGAAGAAATAGAGGCAAATGGAAATTAAGTAATTTGCTCTGGGTCACATAACTTGTACATGTTTGAGGCTAGATTTGAACTCAGGTCTTCCTGATTTAGGGCCAGCATTCCATTCACTGTGTCACCTAGCTGCCTATGGGATGTTTAAAACTGCATGTTCAATAGGCATCTCAACTTCAAAATTATCAAAACAGAACTCACTATCTTCCATGTACCCCTTCCATCAACCAATCTTCCTTCTGAGTTTAAGTGTTTCTATTTAGGGCACTGCCATCTTTCTAGTCACCTAGTTTTGCAACCATGGCATTATCCTCAATTCCTCCTTCTCTTTTCCTTCATATGCCCAATCAGTTGCCAACTTTTGCTGTTTTCCCTTCTTTTTCCTCATACAGACAGAATCTAAGCTCAGACCCTAATTATTTCTATTACATTATCACAATAGTTTTCTATTTGAGTTTCCTCTTTCAAGTCTTTCCCACTTCTATCAATGTAACACAAAGCTGTTAATGTGGTTTTTCCAAATATAAGTCTGATCGTATTGTTGCCCCACTCACTTATAAACTTCACTAGCTTTGTATTACTTAGGATCAAATAAAAATCCTTTTAAAACTCTCTGCAAACTGGCCCCTTCATATGTTTCCAGTCTTTAACACATCTTTCCCTACCACACTTTAGGGTTCTCCTATAATGGCCTCTTTGCTGTTACTCACAAAAGGCTCTCTATCTCCCAACTCTGTGTCTTTGTGCTGGCTGGCACCTGTGCCTGAAACGGTCTCTCTTCTAGTCTCTACCCGGTAGAATTTCCTTATTTTAAGATTCGGTTCAAGTGCTATCTCACTCAGAAGGCCTATCCCTATTTCGTAGCTGCTAGCACTTTCTCTACTAACGATAGTTTCCATCGTTCTTCTCTATATTTACCTCATCTGCGCCAATTTACGTATATGTCACTTCTCCCATTAGAATATAAGGTCCTTGAAGGCAGAGACTGTTACTGATTTTTTATATATCCTTAGTTCCTAGCACAATCTTTGGCATATAATAATCAGTTAATACATTTTCAATAATTGATTGGAGACCATCCTCACATTCTACTGATATCATAAGGATGACAAAGGAACACATTGGTTGTCTATCAATTATTCCCTCACTCTTGCTACCTGATCAGCCTCGCTTCTTATTTTGCTCATACACTTCTTTGATGTTATCTTTTATACTGCTTTTCCTGTGTAATTCCTTGCTTATTGCAGTCCGTTTATATAATTATCATGTATCTTTCCACTGCCTTTTGAATGATTCTAATTTTTCAGTTTTTCAGAGACTGTAGTCTCCCATGACTAGAAGCCACACAATAACATTGGAAAAATGTTAGCATTTTTAAAATGGCCTTTTTTTTTTCCAGGAAGAAGCTTGTAGTCATTCAAAGAAATTTGCAGCTTACTAAAAACAATCTTGCTTGTTCATTCCCAGATATTCGATCCTGGGCTCAACTTATTGCCAAATTGCAGTGTTTCTTCAAGTGTAAATGGATGAAATCAATGGGTTGTCAAGTCAAAAGCATATCATAGTCTGGGTGATAGGCATTCTTTATCCACTTGACTTTCCCTATGTGGATAGCTAGTTCAAGCTGTTTAGAGTGACATATATCTCACTCAGGAAATCCTGCAGTGTTCAGGTATTTGATAAGAATCAGGACAATGTTATCTGTAAGCAGGAACATCTGGAAGACCTTATCATGTATAGGAAAACCTCCTCAACTCGGACTTTGCTTTGGATTTTCCTCATCACAATTATAGTCACCTTTGGCAATATGGCCAAGTATATCTCCATGCTTTGTCTGTCTAATAATAATTTGAAGGTTGCCAAATAAGACTATCTGTGTCTTATCTTAACAAAGAAACTTTTACGATTTTGAAAGATACATCAAAGGACTTTGTTGGAGTAGAATCTTTAAGTTGCCGTTTTCCCTTAGCTAATCAAATGATTTTTGTAGCCAATAAACAATAAGCACAATGTAATCTTACAGTTGGGACAGGGAGGTGGCACAGTTGATAGAGTGCTGGGCCTGATATCAGGAAGACTTGAGTTCAAATCCAGCCTCAGACACTTATTAACTTTGTGACCTTGGGAAAGTCACTTAATCTCTGTCTGACTCAGTGAGTTAATGATCTAAATTAAGGACACTCTTGTCTGCCATAGTCCTCTGCTTGACAAGTAAGTTGAGTGTGTTATGATTAGAACAGTTTTTAGGCTCTTTTGCTTGCCTCAATATGGCAACTACTTTTGTTTTTTGGACTAGGTTTGTGATTACATTGCCAGATGGAATTCCAAGAGAGGAATCCGCTATCAATACAGATAGGCACCTGCTCTGCAATTTACACTTTTATGGAATTGCACTGTGAGACTAAGAGGTTTAGTGATATAGCTAGTATGTGTCTGAGGTGGAACTTGGACCTAAATTTTTCTAATTCTAGGTCCAGTGCTTGATCCATTACACCAATAGTATCAAACTCAAATATAAGCAGATCCTTTCAGGACACATATTGATTTAGAAAAATCACAAATTAAGATTTTATACACACACATAATTTTTTATTTATTTTGTTAAGTGTTTCTCAATTACATTTTAATTTTGTTCAGACTGTACCTCTGTTCTATACTGCATTACTTCTTATGGCATTTGATTTACATTAGGCAATCATTGTTAATGAAATTGCTATAATCAGAGTCAATGTCATTTCCTACATCTATTTCCCACTTTTCAAAATAAATAACAGGTTTAAATGGATCAAGTTAGAGTCATTTAAATCACATTCCATATGTTTTTTTCATTTTTATTGTTTCTTCTTGTGCTCTGCTCTAACAAGTCAGTCTGACCTCAGATAGCTGATTCCAGAATGGTCCTTAGATAAGTAACAAGCAATTTTTCTGTTAAAATAAAGTAACTTGTGGCCTGGACTGAATCTGCTGTCACAACCTGAGATGGAGGCAACCCTGGAGCAGCACCTTGAGGACACAATAAATAACTCGTCCATCATCAGCACAGACTCTCAGGGTCTGAACCTGGGCTGCCTTGGCACCCTGTTAGATGAACATCCTGGGGCGATCTCTGTCCTAGCCCAGCAAACAGCTAAACTAACCTCTGACCCAACAGATATTCCCGTGGTCTATCTAGAGTCAGACAATGGGAATATAATGATCCAGAAACATGATGGCATCACTGTGGCATGCACAAAATGGCATCTTGACCTCTCAGACCTAGTCTCCAAATAACTGTAGAACTCAAACCAATTTTTTCCATCTCTTTTCTCTTATCTTGCTCTACCTTTAAGTGCCAGTACTTAGGCCAACCATTAAATGTAATACTTGAAAAAAAAATAACTTTCTTTTCTTGTGATTTTATTCAGCATCACAATGTCCAGTGCCTTCCATTTCCTTTTTAAAAAAAATCTATTTTGTTGATGCTTTTTGTCTTTGCATCAGAGCCATTTCCTACCCCCACCCCTCCAGATGGAACTTTTTTTGGGGACAAAGAAAAACCAAGAAAAATTCAATACAGAAACATTTTCTGACAATGTATATTATATTCTGTCTTCATAATCTGCCACATATCTGCCCTATGGGAGGAAAAAGGTATATTTCATTATCTCTTCTTCAGGGTCTTCATCTTCCCCCTCTATCCTCCATTAATCAGAGTTTGGGTTACTTTTAATGTTGCTTATGTTCTTAAAGAAAGTTTCATGTTATATAGGATGTAGGGAAGTCTACAAATTATTGACCTCAATCAACTTCCTTATTTCTGAACTCTATTTTCCAACATATTCTTATTATTTTTTATTATTCCCCACCTTGTGTTAAAATGACCCAGTATTGAAATATACATTGATTTAATTTATAGGGTTTTTATGAGTTCATTATAAAACCTCTTTGTCTTCTCATGTTCTTCAACAGAATTATCTTCATAAAGTCCTAGTATTTTCATGATTATCTATTTATAAATATTTATCATGGGTACTTAAATAAGAGGTGTACAAATGTCCCAGGAAGTAAACTTTCTTGTTGCCTTTGGAAGTACCGTGAAATAAATTCCTCCAACTCTTTTATTTGTCTTTCCAAGGAGAACCCATGAGCCACAACTTCCTTCCAATTTCTATTTCATTTATTTATGAATAAATGTTAACACAAAGATAAATATAATAGATAAATATAATTTAGTTCTCCCAGGGTTAGGTCCACTTATTCTCATTGGATAAGGACCTAGCTTTGGGAATAACCAACACTAATGTTTGTGGTTGGTCCAAAACCATATATATTATCCTTAGTAACACCTGCTTCTTTGGCTACTATTCTGCCAGTATCACTGTAGAAGTGGAAGGGGCCATGCAGGATGAAGGCCAATGTGTATTCTCCTTTGTTTTGTAGGTTGCCATGGTCAAATAATTAACCTTAGCTATGCTGGTCCTTGGAGAGCAGGACACTCCTCTGGGAATGTCCTGTTGCTCTTATATGAAAACCTTCCCAGCATTGTAGAAGCTGCCAGAACTTTCATTTCACAAGCTTAACCTTTGAGAACTCAGGTGTCATCTCCATACCACAAAAAGTCATCAGATCAGGATGTTGAAAAAATGATTTCTTCTGTATTTCTTATACTGAAATATTTTTCTTCCAATTTTCACCTTTTCTTCATTGGTCCATTTTTATATGTGCACTTTACTGACCATCTCATTAATTGTTTTAAGTGGATGCATCATCAAAGGGTTTTGAGAACATCTTCGGAAAGATTGTTAAAATGCTGTGCTTAGTAAAATTGTAAAACAAGGCAGCAGAATCCAGATTGATAATTATCTTGCCAACAGCTTTCATTATCAAGCCATTTGGTAAGACTAAAAAAAAAAAGATAGTGCTTTGACAATTAAAAAAAAGTGTTCATATATATGCATATAAGAAATACATATGTGTAAAATGTGTTCTAAAATATAGGCATATGCAATATATATGTATCTCACACATATGATATATAAATATATGTATATAAATCATACATATATGACACACACATATGTGTGTGTATGGTATCTCATATCATGTAGTGTCATGTATATGAGAAACAAAATACATATATGAGATATACATATTTGTACAGGGGTTACATGGATATAATCTTGAGATATTTCTAGTATTTGTAGGTGACAATGTACAAATAATGGTTTGCAGAAAATAAAAGGCTATTTGAATTCTCATAATTAAAACTTATTTTATAGTACTGTTGCAGCATTAGGCATAGACCAGGAGCCGTTACAACTGCCTTAGTCCTGTATGTATTATCGAGCCCTGGAAATATGTCTAGTTCTTGCCTTCAATATGGTACTGGGGAGGGGCAGATAGCAACCAGACTGGGGTGAATTTGAATCAAGTGCCTTCCTATGTTATCCTTTTACTAGAAACCTTATTTCAGGCATCTCTTCTCTTTCATTTTCCTCCAACAAAGGGGACAACTCCTTTGACTCTAACAGAAATCTTAATCTTATTAAACTGAACTCTGCTGGCTATTGCACCTCCTGGTTTTAGATCTAACTGAAGTGGAGAGACTATTCTATAACCAAGGCTACAGTTTAGGGTCATCTAGAGATTACTACCTTGGTCCTCTTTATCTCTGCATTTGTTCTGCAATAATTTTTCAGCCTTGTTTGACACTTCATGACCTCATTTGGGGTTTTCTTAGCAAAAATACTGGAGTGGTTTGCCATTTGTTTCTCCAGTTCATTTTACAGATGAAGAAACTGAGGCAGACAGGGTTAAATGACTTGCCTAGGGTCACATAGCTAGTAAGTGTATGAGGCCAGATTTGAACTCAGGAAGATGAACCTTCCTGACTCCAGGCCCTGTACTTTATCTAGTTTATCTAGCTGCCCAGTTATCTCGGCATACCTCTCAGTAATGATTATATCAGCCACAATTTAACATAAAGGGTGATACTATAGGTGGATTAGGAGAGCAAGAAATAGTTTACCTGTCAGATATATGGAAAGCCAAAGAATTTATGACCAAACGAGAGATAGAGAACATTATAAAATGCAAAATGGATAATTTTGATTACATTAAATTAAAAAGCTTTTGCACAGAGTCAATGCAACCAAGATTAGAAGGGAAGCAGAAAGCTAGGAAAGAACTTTTACAGCCAGTGTCTCTGATACTGAACTTATTTCTAAAAAAAAATAGAGAACTGAGTCAAAATTATAGAATACAAGTCAGTCCCCAATTGATAAATGGCCAAAGGATATGAGTAGGCAATTTTTGGATGAAAAAATTAAAGCTATATATAGTCATATTAAAAAGTACTCTAAACCACTATTGATTAGAGAAATATAAATTAAAACAACTCTGAGGTGCCACATCACACCTATCAGATTGGCTAACATGACAAAACAGGAAAAGAATAAATGCTGGAGAAGATGTGGGAAAATTGGAACACTAATGCGTTGTTGGTGGAATTGTGAACTGATCTAACCATTCTGGAGAGCAATTTGGAACTATGCCCCAAGGGCTATGAAACTGTATACCCTTTGATCCAGCAATATCACTACTATGTCTGTATCCCAAAGAGATCATAAAAAAGGGAAAAGGACCCACATATACAAAATATTTATAGCAGCTCTTTCTTTGGTGGCAAGGAATTGTACATTGAGGCAATTGGGGAATGGCTAAACAAGTTGTGGTATATAAATGTGATGGAATAATTTTGTGCTATAAGAAATGATTAGCAGTTAGATTTCAGAAAAACCTGGGAAGACTTGCATGAACTGATGCTGAGTGAAGTGAGAAGAACCAGGAGAACATTGTACACAGTAAAAGCTGCGTTGTGCAATGACCAACTTTGATAGACTTAGCTCTTCTCAGCAATGCAAGGAACTAAGACAATTCCAAAAGACTCATGATGGAAAATGCTATGCACATCCAGAGAAAGAACTATGGAATCTGAATGCAGATTGAAGCACACCATTTTCTCTCTCTTTTTCTTTCTCATGGTTTTTCCCTTTTGTTCTGATTCTTCTTTCACAACATGAGTAATGTGGAAATGTTTAATATGATTGTACATATATAGCCTATAACATGTTGCATGATATCTTGGGGAGGGATGGGGAAGGAAGGGGGAAAATTTAGTACTCAAAATCTTATAAAAGTGAATGTTGAAAACTAAAAATCAGTTATTTAATTAACTAAAAAAGATTACACCAACAAATCCAAATGTATGTTCCATCATCTGACCACAAAAGTCCTTTGAACCCAGAACCAAGAAAAAGGGCTAATGGTTTTTAGACTCAGGAATATGCTGTTGGCTGCCCTCTTCAGTGCAGAGGATAGTTGAACTATCTATTGCACTGCTCTCCAAAGTAATTCTTCAACTGTCCAAAGCAGAGAATATTCAGGAAATTGTTGACAACTACTCTTAAAATGTATTTCTGCCAGCGAAGGTGAAGGTAGGTTTAGCATTCCTTTATATTCTTTCCCAGTCAATCATGAACATTGACCTAGCAAGGGCTTCCTGTTACAGCCATTGATTCTCAGTACCTTTTAGCAAATAAACAATGTATGATTATGCTTGATTGAACTTCACTTAGTCAAATAGATGTGACTCCCCACCATTTCTTTTTAAACAGTGAGAACAGAGGTATTTAATGAGTATATGAAAGTACACGGACTTTTAAAAAACAGTTTAGTTCAATAAAAATATTAAATCCATCAAAAATAATTTTTATAAATTAAGAATTAAATTCTTAATAATAATGCTTAAATACATAAATGAGAGTTAGCATGTTGAAGTGGATAAAGTGCTAATCTTTGGACTCAGAAAGACCTCAGTTTAAGAACTGTCTCTGATACACACTACCTATGGGGCCATCTAACTTCTACATGCATCAGCAATAAGATAGGATTATACATTTCAGATGAATTTTCAACATGCATCAGTGTGAAGAGTTTCAACAGTGGGAATTCTTTATCTTGATGAAATCACAGGTTTGGAATTTTTCTCTCCCCAAAATGCAAGCACACAGATGTTACCATGAAAAAAGATGTAGTTAGGAAAGAAGTCACTACCCATGTAAGGGTCCTATGGAGTTTACTTGATATAAGAGCATGAGGTTGGCAGAGAGGGAAGAAGAGAAGGAGTCATAGGATCATAGCTTTAGAGCTAGATGATATACTTTAGAGGACATCTAGTCCACCGCTCTCCACCCCTCACTTTTCGGATGATGAAATTAATACCTTGTTGTTCAGTTGTGTCTGACTCTTCATGACCCATGGACTTGAACATGGAATTTTCTTGGCAAAGATACTAGAGTGGTTTGCCATTTCATTCTCCAGTCTTCCCCCATTTTACTGATAAGGAACTGGGGCAAATATGGGTTAAGTGACATCACCAGGGTCACAGAGTCAATAAGTGTCTGAGGTCAGGTTTGAACTCTGATATTCCTGACTCCAGGACAAGTGCTCTATCTACCATCTCACCTAACTGCCCCAAAGTTGTGAGTTGGAGGTCCCAGTGAAATACCAACAGAGATTAAATCACTTACATTAGGTCACACAGGTAGAAAGTAAGGGAAGCAGGATGTGAATTTAGATCCTTCGACTTCGAAGAGTTCTTTTGATTCTTTCCATTGTACCACATTGTCTCAGGTGTAGAGCTAGAGAGAAGGTAGAAGAGTTTTAGCTGACCATTGCTCTTTCTGTCAGAAAGTAGAGGAAGAGAGAATATGAAAGTCCTTGGTGCATCTTCCTACATTGTTTTGTAACAGGGGGTTGATCAAGAATTCCTCTGAAAAAAATCTGTGTCCCCCTAACTCACTTGGTGAATGAATAGGGTACAGCTCTTTGTTCACAAAAAGGTATACACTTCCTATGGAGGTAGATATTCACACTATTACTTACTGAGAGATATTTACCATAACAACTTACTGGTATGACACAGGGAACTTCTAATTAGTCCCTAGTGACTGAAGACTGTGAGGAAGATAATTAGTGCTTGAGCATCAATAGCGACACTTTTGTTGGAGAAACCTTTCCCCTCTATAGCTCGTGAGTGAAACTCCATTCTCCTTTGGACCCTTCTGCCTTACAACTGTTTTCCAGGACTACCTCTGGAAAGAGGGTAGTTATGGTATTTCTCTCCCCTTTCCTACCTCTAACAGCAAGGGCTACTTACAATAGAAGCACATGGCAGCAGGATGTGTGTTTATCTAATTGAGCTAGTGACCAGATCTAGAGTTAGGATATGGCTTCTTCTACTTTTCTTCTTTTCTGTTTCTTTTCTGAACATGTCAATTACTAGCAATCCTAAGAAATCTTTCCAGCCTTGGCAGATACCTTGCAGATCCAGAGTTTTTGAGTTCAAGAATTGGGTGCTAGACTCCCAGAGGGAGATGATTTCTGTAAAAGTTTGCTCCTCAGAGTAGAAGAGAACTATCTTCAGGAACACTCTCCAACTAGAAGACTAACAAAGCTGTACCCTAGCTGAGAGGGTGATTGGGTGATTTAGACCTTGCCAGTCCTCTAAAATGATTGTGATGAATTTCTTGGACAGTGGTGAATGTGATAAGTCTGTTCAGCAGTTCTATAATGGATTTTCTGGGAGAGCATGAATATAATGGGCTATTTGAATATTTTATTTTTTCTACATTTCTTCTAGTGGGCCTTTGTATCCTTTGTGTCTTAAGAATATTCTGTGAAGGAATCAATAATTGTTCTATATTCGATACACATATTATACAGCAGTACCTTCGTGGGAAGGGATCCTATTTCTCACATTTGGTGGGATATCAGACATGAGCCATACCTATGACTTGTTTTATTTTTTTAAATTAACATTTGTTTATTTTTAGTTTACATCATTCATTTCCACAAGATTTTGAGTTACAAATTTTCTCCCCGTGTTTCCCCTACCCACCACCTCAAAACAGCAATCCCACTGTATATCCCTTCCCCCAATCTGCTCTCTCCTATATCCTCCCCCATCACCCCTCTGACTTTCTGGTAGGGTAAGATGGATCTCCCTACCTCTGTGCCTGTATATCTTATTACCCAGTTGCATGAAAATAACAATAATATATACATATATATGTGTTTTTAACATTTGATTGTAGAACTTTAAATTCTAGATTCTTTCCCTTCCTCCCTCATCACCCACCCCCACTGGAAAGATAAGCAATTCAATACAGGCTGTACATGTGTAGTTACACAGAACACCTTCACAATGGACATATTGTGAAGGACTGTATTTCCCTCCTTCTTATCCCG
>CM053583.1:324807488-324842682 GCA_028627135.1 Pseudochirops cupreus
AATAGTGTCTTGATTTCTCATAAAGTCATTTGCTTCCATTTGCTCTGCTCTAACTCTGAAGGAATTATTCTCTTCAGTGAGCTTTTGAAATTATTTTTCCATCTGGCAAATTTGACTTTTTAAGGCATTCTTCTCTTCATTGGCTTTTTGGACCTCTTTTGCCATTTGAGTTAATCTATTTTTTAAGGTGTTATTTTCTTCAGTCAGGTTGTTGTCTCTCTTTTCATGATTTTCTTGCATCATTATAATTTCTCTTCCCAATTTTCCTCTACTTCTCTTATTTGGTTTTCAAAATCCTTCTTAAGCTCCTTTATGGCCTGTAACAAGTTTACATTTTTCTTGGAAGCTTTTGGTGTGGGAGTTCTTACTGTGTTGTCTTCCTCCCATTCCATGCTTTGATCCTTTTTGTCCCCAGAAAAGGAATCTAAAGTTGGATGGCTGAGCCTGCTTTGCTTCCTTTGCCTGTTCATGTTGCCAGTCAATTACTTGACTTTTGGGCTCCATAGAACTCTGCTTTCAGAGGGGAGAGATTTGTCCCAAATCACTGGGGTTTTTGCAGCTGCCAGTGTTATTAGGAGGTCTCTGTCTCTGCAGCTCCCACCCACTTTGGCTTACTGGTCATGCACCTCAGGACCACCACCCAAGACCACGATCTTGATCCAGGCAGGTCAAGGCAAGAGCACTTAGCCTCTGAATGTTCACTTGGGCCCCCTGCAATCCGCAGGCCAGGAGCTCTGAAGCAGCCACATGGAGGCAGCTGTAGGTGCTGCTTCTGCTGCTTTCTTGCTCTGGGAGTAGATGGCCGGACCTGCTCCTTTCCACCAAATTTAGCCAAGTTCCACTGACCTTTCACTTTATTCTTGCCTCTTATGGGTTGATAATTCTGGAAACTGACACAGCTGCTGGTGATCTGCTCTCCTGAAAGCTCCAGCTGAGCCTTGTCCTGGCTGCCCTGGGGCTACAGCTATGGTTTCAGGTTGGGCTGGTCTCAGCTCCCAGTGTGCTGTGATGGACCCTTCCTGTCCATCTCCCAGGCTTCCTTCAGCGGGAGCCTTGTTTCTCCATCATTTTGTGGGTTCTGGTTCTCCAAAGTTTGTTTAGAGTCATATTTTATAGGTATTTGAGGTGGTTATGGGGGAACTCACAGAATTCTCCTGCTTCTATGCCACCATCTTGACTCTGTCCCCTTTGATTTGTTTTACAGGTTTCCTGTAAGTTTTGTTTTGGGGTGGTGACAGTGTTAGAAAAAACCTGTCTCTTCTCTCCCAATATAAAACCAGATCTGTGTAAGCCCAGGCCTTTTAGGGGATCTCTTGACACTTTTCAATGACTTCTGGCCTAGACAGATGACATATAAGTGTCTTTTCTCTTGCTATACTCTTTATAACGTGCTTTTTAGTGCCCCCAATGACTAAAATCTGGAGGAAAGACCTTATCCATTGCATTTCAAGTTTTATTCCATCTGAGCATGTTGTCCTCTCTTTTTAGCAGCAAGTCAGTTTTGTTCAATTGTTTCAGTTGTCTCCAACTCTTCATGACACAGTTTGGGGTTGTCCTGGCACAGATTTTGGAGTGGTTTGCCATTTACTTCTACAGCTCATTTCACAGATGAGGGAACTGAGGCAAACAGGGTTGAGTGACTTGCCCAGGGTCACATATCTTGCAAGTGTCTGAAGTTGGATTTGAACTCACCAAGATAAGTCTTCCTGACTTCATGCCCAGCACTCTATCCACTGTGCCACGTATCTGCTGTAGGTCAGTTTTGTACTGAGGTAAAGTTCTGTTAACAAAAGAAAACTCCCTTCTTATCCCAATAAGATGGTTCAATGTGGTCCGTTTTCCCAAGAGCTATCATTCTTTTTGGGAAATTGCTTGTTGCTTTTAATGATTCCCATTGTTGAAACCCATATTTTTAATGCTAACCTTCTCCCAGTAAAATTTTTTTGTTGTGAATCATTATGATTGCTGAAAAATAAAAATTTCAGGTGACCCAAAAGGCAGTTTAAGAGATAAAGGAGACTGGAGTATATTGCAGTGTACTAGGCTTCAGCTATCAATGATGGCTTATGGAAGCATTGTAAAAGACTCCATCAAAGATTTGGCAAGAAGATGGGTTGCCCATACAGTGAGGGGATGGGATAAATATCCCAAATGATGCACACATATCTACAAAATGTTAAAAGAAAAAAAATGAATGTCTCTGGTATATTGAGTGAGTCTTCTTTATTGAATTTATGGATGGACATGGAAAAGACTTGCAAAAATGTGAACCATTAATGGGTTGCTACCTGTCTTATTAGAATGAGTACTGATGCTGATGAAATCATAGTTCTTTATTCTTCTGGCTAAAGCTGGTGGTGTGGAGGCATTATTATATCCCATTTCCAAAGGGGGTGTATGAGTATTCAGAGAAGATTAGAACCCTCTGGTGTGAGGGTTCCTTTCCACTTTTGGTGTTCACCTGATTCACCTAACTCTTGTGGCTCCAAGAAGCTGTAGCATACACCACAATAACCCATTTTGGCAAGCAGGCTAAATCATGTTGAAGGTAACCAAGGTGTCTCAAACGTGTTGGTGAGTTGGGGGGTTGTCTACCCCAAGCATGTGAAGACTTCCCCTGGAGGAATGAGTGGATGAGAACAATTTGTTTCAATGACCATGAAGGCAGCTGAAGCAGGTTCTGTGGAGCTTGGTAAGACCTTAAAGATGCCACTGCACCCTAAGTCATCACCAGGCATCTCAACTTTTGTCTTGCTACTGGACTTAGATGTCTTTAAGGAGAGTGAGGTTAATGACTTCATGAAAGTCTGCCTCACTTAAATCCAATTTATTTGTGAGTCAAAAGACATCACTCATACCATTTTTCCATTTTTGCCTACTTCAAAGTCCTGTGGTGATAGGCAAATGACAAAGTAGCAGGTGTGGTTACACTGGTATCTGCAGTCACAACCCTGAACATAGGTGGCCCAGGCCATAGGGTTGTCTTCTTCCTGAACTGAAATAGCAATGGGACTCAGCAGCCCTCTGGGTGTGTGAGCAATCCTTTTTAAGGACCATAATACTCACTTTCTGGTATAATGGAGGGGCTAGAAAAGGTGTCCTAAAAGTTGTCTGCATCCCCAAACCTAATCTTGGTCTATTTACCACAGCAGGCAGGATCCTACCCTGCAGTAGTAATACAAACAAATGTACAAAATCTTTCAAAAAGATGATTCCATTCACCATTGGTATGCGGAATGTGTGCACTCACATGGAAGTCAGAAGTGATAGAATGGACATTCTCAAGATCCCTTTGAAGAAGTTTGGAATTGATTATGAGATGTGAGAGACATTGGTACAGAACTGCTCAGCATGGTGTCCATATCAAAAAGGCACTATGCTTTATGAGCAAAGCAGAATTGCAGTAGCTCAAAAGTAACATGTAACACACAAATTTAGAAACATCTTCACTCCAAATGTTCATACGAACTACTTATGCTTGACCTGTGGTAGAACCTTCTGAGCATATGTTGGTTTGATCAGCCACAACCAGACACACTGTACCTTGACCCAGACAGAGTGATGTCTTTTGGTCCTCTTTGAACATAAGGATAACAACCAACTAGTCGTATCTCATTTCCAAAGAGTTACATGGTAACAAGGTATAATACAGATAGGTGATTATAATATCAGGTTTCTCTTAATGAGAGTTATGGTTATTTTGAAATATTCAAATAAACTGAGAAGTGAGGAGTGATTTCTGCACACTACATAGTTATATAGTAAGAATGCTCTGCCAGTTTTTTAAAACAAATTTTTATTGATCTCTTACTTTTTTACATCACTACAATTTCTCCTAGTGTTCTTACCTCCTTCCTTCCCATACAGCCATCTTACATAACAAATAATATTTTTAAAGGGGGAAAAAAGAAAAAGAGGAAGAAGAGAAAGAAATCAGCAAACCAGTCTACACATTGAAAAATTCTGAAAATATATGTAATATACCACACCTGTGGACCTCCCTCTTCTGAAAAGGAGTATAGTAGGGGTGGTTTCTTTGGTTCTATCTTCTTTTTCATTTTGATTTGGTTTTTTTGGAGGGCAATTAGGGTTATGTGATTTGCCCAAAGTCACATGGCTAGTAAGTGTATCAAGTGTCTGAGGCTGGATTTGAACTCAGGTCCTCCTGACTCCAGGGCTGGTACTCTATTCACTGCGCCACTGTAGCTGTCCCCTTCTTTGTTTTTAAATGTATTTTTTGGCCAACCTAGAAATCAGGTTTTTGACCCTTTCACTATGTGTGTGAAATAATTCTATCATCTGTGTCCCTACCCCAATCAGACCTTTGTCTACAGATTTCTGGCCTTTTCCTGTCTACAGTGAATACTCCTCCACCCCACCAAGGGAAATGCACAACAGGACAGAAAGCAACTGGTTTCCGCTTTAGACTTAGAGATCCTCTTTATTTATTCTCCATGATAGCGCTCTGTGATTCTGGGTTCTGGCCCTGTCTGCCTCAGGTAACTTCTCTGAACCAAAACAGGCAGACCTACCTAATCTTGCAGGTACCTACTGATCTCTGTCTAATCCTCCCAGTTCTATTTCTTTAGATTCAATGCCTTATCTATGTGACATATTACATGACAATTCCTTCCTGCCTAATTCAAATTGTGACCTGCATCCTTCTAGTCATCTATTTCCTGATGTGATGATATGTTTGCAGAAGATTAATTAAATTATTTTGCATGAATTAGTCAAATATTGGGATGTGAGAAAATTTTACCTGAAATTATACATTCTTTGATAGCCTCAAATTAGTCAATTTGGCCACTTTAATCACATAATAAGAGTGAGAGTGGTATAATGACTGCAGAGCCAACCTCACTGCCAAGAAGACCTTTGTTCAAATGTCATCCCATACACATACTGGAAGAACATTCTGGGGAAATGACTAGATTATTTTCTAAGGCTACAAGTTGGAAAGAAGGTGTCACCTTACATTAGTAGAGAGAATCTCTTCAATGGAGTTCCCTGGGCCAATGAAATTATAAGTCTGGTTCCTATCCCTATTCCCTTAATCAAATAACTGGTCATTTCAGTGAGAAACTTGTATAAGCTTACTTATTTAGTGTTATTTAGATTAAAAAAAAACAAGAAACACATAGCCAGTGTAATATAAGATAAATTAGGTAAATCTAAATTCCTAATCAACAAAGAGATTTTTCAGATGATGTTTATGACATTGCTTACAATGAACTCTTGAATACCACATACATTTTCAGTTAGGTTCATGTTCATTGAAAAACACACAGAAGAAAAAAGGATGAATGAATAAATTGACAACACACAAAAATGAAACAGTTCTTGTCCTCAAAGAGATTATATTCTTTTGAGGGAGAAAGCACATACATACATACACACGAGTAGATGCTATATACATATGATATACATATACATATATGACACAATACAATATACACATATAAATATATAATAATATACACGTATAAACATATTTGTTCAAAACATGTACAAAAAGCTAAATTGTGAGGAGAAGGTGCCTGCAGCTTGTAGAATGGAGGAAATCAGGAGGGGACTCATGCCTAAGATGGCATGATCTAAACTTTGATGTAACTAGAGATACTAAGAGACAGAGGTGGGAAGGTGCATTCAAGGATCGGGGGACCACTGGTAGTAAACAGGCCTGGAGAAAGGAGATGAAATATCACGTATGAGGAATAGTAAGAAGGCCAGTCTGTCTGAATTGTTGAGTGTGTTGAAAAGTAATGTAATGGTTAGACAGGTAGGCTGTAATCAGGTTCTGAAGAACTTTAAATAGCTAATACAGAAGATTGTGTTTGTTTACAGAGGTATTAGGGAGCTGCAGGACTTTATGGATAAAGAGCCATATTGTCTATTATTTATTCTTGTAGGAGTTTATCGTATCCATGCATATGTCAAATGGTTTAAAAAACACTAATCAAATAAATCATTTATACTTATTCCTCACTACAGTTTATAGATTAACCTCCTTTCCTCTCTACTCCCCTTCCTTCACCTCCCCTTGTCCACATAGGGTATCATACTTTTACCTGTGGATGCTCTCTGCCCAAGGGGATGTAAATTTTGATCCCTGAAACCTCACAAAATATCTTGACCTTTACAGGTTAGATTCCTTTTTTAAGGACCCTGCCTTCAACCCTAATCACTCTGGTTCTAATTGATTGGGCAACAATAGGTCTCAGCCCAAGTCCCACCTGGTCATTGGGCCTAAATGGCTCATAGTGAACGTAAATAGCAGCTGTTTCTGTTTTGACCAGAAATTCTGAGGGTCTTCACCTCCCACA
Organism: Pseudochirops cupreus; assembly: GCA_028627135.1. Taxonomy (NCBI): domain Eukaryota; kingdom Metazoa; phylum Chordata; class Mammalia; order Diprotodontia; family Pseudocheiridae; genus Pseudochirops; species Pseudochirops cupreus. The sequence goes on from CM053583.1 coordinate 324,813,815, forward strand.
TAGATTTTTTGGTTTTTGAACTAGGCAAAAGAGGCCATTCTTTACCTGCTTTCTTGCCTATCCTTAATCATGTAATGGACATTGTCTCAGCCAAACTGAGACTCTGGGAAAGCCCTTAGCTTAAAAAGGACAAGGTCTCCCACTGTAACCAAGTCATCTCCAGTCATCTTGATCTATATCTTGCTACTGGAACCAGATGGTTCTGGAGGAGAAAGTGAGGCTTTACACACCCCTCCCTCACTTAAATCCAATTCACTTGCAAGTCATGGCATCACCTTTCTGATGTCATGGTCTTCTGCGAGAATGAAGGACAAACAACCACCACAACGATAACAATAATACGGTATTACTACTAAATGACTTTGACTTTGGGTGAATAATTTAACCTGTTTGTGCTTTGGTTTCCTCACCTGTAAAATGAGGTGGTTGAACTCCTTAATCATGGAACTCTTTTCCAGCTCTTCAGTTTTATAAATATAAATATACTCACTTACAAATAATACTGATGTATAAGATATAATATGGATATGATAATTATATGTAATATGTGAGGGTGGGCAGCTAGATGATGGCACAGTGGATGGAGTACTGTGCTTGGAGTCAGGAAGACCCTTCTTCCTGAGTTCAAATCTGGCTTCAGATACTTACTAGTTGTATTACTTTGAGCATGTCATTTAACCCTGTTTACCTCAGTTTCCTTATCTGTAAAATGATCTGGAGAAGGAAATGGCAAACTACTCCAGCATCTTTGCCAAGAAAATGACAGGGTCCTTGGGCACCTTTGCTTGAACCTCAGTTCCAAAATCACATCCAGTCCCAAAATCACATTTCTCCCTAGCCTCAAATCTCCCTAGCCTCAAAACACCGTCTTAGGCAGTTTCTCTCCAGCTCAAGGGCAGCATGCACTAGCAAAATACTTCTCTCTCTTTCTGATATGGTAGCCAGCTGCACTTAGGGAATTTAGTAGTTTGAACCAGCTGTATACTGGCTAAACTGGCTGTGTACTGGGTCATAAAGATATTAATTACTCACTGACCTGTCGTATGTATCCTAGACTCAGCCATATGTATACTCCCTTAAATTTATCTTGTCTAAAAAGACATTGATGGGGGCAGCATGGGTATTTCTCAGTCAGCCCTGATTGTTAGTTGACTTAGTGATGATACAAGCCTTAAACCATACCTCCCTGTACCACCTCCCACCCCTCACCCCCGCTATTTCCCAGTGAACTCTGGGTAAAGTATCTGCAAAGTTCATATTAAAAGTGCATGTTCCTTTCAGAACTGACCACTCCTTAACTACTTCCTAATCCTGCCCTGACTCACCTAGGTAGCATACTTGGCTTTTATTATAGTTTATCCTATATAAACTTTAACTGTATCCCTCTAAGTTGGCAGGTTCCCTAAGAACTGTTGCCTGCTGAAAAGTGTAGCAATACATTTTTGCTACCTTGACTTAAAGAATGCTTGAGTGCACTAATTCATTCCAGGTGACCTTGCCCTGGGAACTCTAGATTTGGGATCCCGTATCCCTGGGGGTTTCTCCCTCAACATTTCTGGCCCCTCACCAAAATTCCCAAATGGGGAAGGGAGAGTCAGACACAACCAAATGACTAAACAACAACAACAACAACAACAACAAATATGTGAAGGTAAATCACTTTTGTCCCATTGTCCAGGTAAGATAGTCAAAAGAAGTGGATTTTTGACCAGAATAATTTCAGTATCTCTAAAATAGTTCCAAAGTGTGTGTGCGCATGCATACATATATCTGTGTATATGTATACACAACATACACGCACACAGAACATATATACCTCAAAAGCTAGAAAAATAGAATGATATGCATATATGTACACACATAAACAAACACACACATATGTCTATATAATCTGATGTTGGCATTTTAATATGTTATCAAAATTTGCAGGGCCTTAACAGTTATTTAATATATGAAGTGCAACATTGTATATGAGAAGGAAAGAGATGGAGAGAGAAAAGAGTATGGATTAGTTACTGACCACATATAGACTGGGAGTAGAATATTGGGAAAAGAACATAAAGGAGAAAGGGTATCCACCTTTGGGTCCTTGGAGCTGAGAGTATTGACTGAGTGCCATAAAATTGCAGTGATTTTATGTGAATGGTTCATGGGATGCTAGAGGGTTGTTTTTGAAAAGAAGCAATGGAGCTGTAGGCTGAGCCCCATTTACCTTCTTTACCTTTCTTTCTCTCCTTTCTCCCTCTCTCTTTCTTTCTAATTTGTGGGCTCATGCAGTGTTTCCTACACTAAGTGGTCGCTCTAGTTACAAGTGAACTAGGCTAGCCCCTTAAGTGGAGCTGGGTAGAATTCTTGCACTTGAATAAAGAAGCTTAGACTCAGGTAAGAAATAGGCGTCAGCAACTTTGAGGTTTTTTTCTCTCTGGGGAATACCATCCTGATTGCTGTGTTGATTCTGTAAGAGGAACTGAGTCGTGTTTTATTTGAATTTTGTATCCTTTTAATCAGTGTTCTTTTAATTCCTAAATTATTAGAGTGATTTTAAATTAGATATATAATCCATGAGTGATTATTAAATTTAAATTGAACCTATTGGGTTAAACCTAATTGTATTTGGTCCACAGTAATGCCTGAAAAGCTGCCTCCAAGGCTAGAATGCTCCATTAATGCTAGTGAACACTTTTATTCATCTTACACCTCCCTTTATATTTTATCTAAATGACCCTGGGTAACTAGGTTGGCTAAACTTTTCATTGAAGTGACTGGTTAACAGATTAGACTGGAGAGATTTTGAGTAGTACCCTAGCTGAAGAGGGTCTTGGATCCTCTAAACAATATTAACATTTAGGAAGTGAGAAAACCATGGAAGATATAAATATTTGATTAGTCAATTTCTGAGACCCAAGTGGTCTCATGGCAAAAACGGTTCCTGGAGCTATAACGTGAAAATGTCTTTGTGTGGGTCTATATTAATCAAGGCCAATTCTCTAATTTTACAGAGGAAGAAACTGAGTCCAGAGGGACTAAATAACTTGCCTGAAGTGATGAAGACCCAAATCTTCTAGCTTTTTCTATTAGACAGTTATGTGATTATTATTGGCTAAAAGAGAGTAACATTTTTTAGATGGTGCTACAAGGAAGAAATTTTGGGTCTTGAGATATAAGTTCTTAGGTCAGAAGGCTCCACTTCACATTCAAATGGTAATGTAGTGAAAGGCAATCATCTAATACACAATATAGCCATCACACTCATCATTGAAATCAAAAGTAATTTTAAAATGCTTAAATAGACCTGACATCATATTGGGATAATTACAAGAATATATGGTCTTTTCTCTTTACAGACAAAAAGAGAGCTGGATTTGGAATTAGAAGATCTGGATAAGAATCCTATTTCTACCTATTACTACCTGTGTTACCTTGGGTACATCACTTTCCCCACTATCTGGTAATTAGTTTCTTCATTTGTGAAATTAGAAGATTTGGACTAGGTGATCTCTAAGGTCCATTTCAGAATCAAATCCATGATTCTATGATCTTAAAGAAGGAGTGTGTGCGTGTGTGTGTGTGTGTGTGTGTGTGTGTGTGTGTGTGTATGTCTACACTGCTGTGGGTTATACTATCTGATCGTAATAGGAAAGCAAAAATATTGCATTCTAGTTTTGCTTTTTTCTTCTTCATCCTGAAAAAAAATGACCTCAAAAGCTAGAAAAATAGAAATAAACCAAATGCAGTGAAATTTGATAGGAATAAATTGGAAATCTTGAATTGTGATTTAAAAAAATAACTGTACAAATATGTGAATTGGGGTAAGAAATAGTACATCTGACAGCATCAATTCATTTAAACATGCCTTAGGCACTTTGGTTTATTGTCTTTCAGTTCTTTGGGACTCAGGTTCCTGAATCTGTAGTGGGGAGGTTGTAATAGATGATTTCTAATGCTCTTTCAAATTCAAATGATCTCTGAATCTAAAAATCAAAAGGTTTAATAGAAGGGTCTCTCAGATGTTAACCAAAAGGGATGGCCTCTGAGGGTATTTATAATTAGGCAAATAAAATGCTTCAAACCGTATCTCCACATTATAAAGCCAAGCATGAGCAGCTCTCGAGAGGACTGTTGGGGTGAGTAACTTTAAAGTACTGATCACATAGTATAGTGAACTCTCTATTTATTCAGCAATAAACTAATATAAAACAATCACAGAAATCAAAGTACAGCATTTACAGTGATATAACATAACTTATTACCAAAGTGGTCACATGGTTTTAAACAGAAGATATCATTCAGTAAATCCTTAAATCAATCATCCTTAAGGAGCAATCCTCCTTAAGGGACACAAAGTACAAAGGTCAAAGTTTTCCCACCCCTACATCACATTGTCTTAATCTCTCAGTCAAAAAAGTCTTCTTTCTTCTTGATTGGAGATTAGTTTCCAATCATCCTTAACTCAATCATCCTTAAGGGGTATAAGGTACAAAGTACAAAGTTCTCCCACCCCTAGACTACAGTAAATCATGATCTTCTCCGTCAGCATTAAGTACCCAAGGAGAGGTCTTTTCATCTTGGCTCAAGGCTGGCTCCCAGATCCCATGGTTCCTCTTCCATGGGTCCAACTCTTTCCTGAATCTCCCCAATCATCACCTGGATTCATGGGCAGGCAGCTCTTAGCTCCTCATCCAGCTCCTTGTCCAGTTCCTCATCTAGCTCCTGTTCCATATTGAAGCTCACAGTGTCCAGTCCACCTCAAGTCCTTTACAGTTTCTGTTTCTGGGAAGACAAAGCTTAACAGAGTCAAAGCAACTTTCACACACATTGCCGGCACCATCATTAAATCACTATCTGCCTGTGAAATCAATACAGACCCACAAGCAAGGTCCAAGATGTCAACACACAAATCATCAGCATAGAAATCAGCTCAGACCCACTAACAAGGTCCAAGAAGTCAAGACAAATCATCAGCATAGTCCCAGGATCTTGGAAACCCTCCTCCAGGACTTCTGTAAACAGACAACAAGAAAATCCTCTTTCAGGGCTTCAAGTAAGATCCCAGGGCTTCCGTACAAAGTATCACAAACACAAATAAACACAGACCGAATTTCAGCCACCACAAGTGTTCCCTTCTCAGTTCTGCTCAGTCCCAGCTGTGCTCAAGCTTTTTATTTGTTGTTAGCTCCTCCCTGTTCTGCCCACCTCTTATGTCCTTCCTGTTACTGTCTTTGGCAAGTCCCTCCCACTGTGGGATTCACAAGTTCTGTTTCTTAACAAAGATTTGATATAATCAGGACAAGGCTCAAAGACACTTGAACTGAAACAAGGTGCTAAATAAATAACTGCAACAAGGTGCTAAGTATTCATTTATTTGCCATTACACACATCTGCAGAAAGAAAGCTCTCTGCACATTGAGAACAAAAATCTATTTGCTGTTCCAAGTTTAGCAGGAACATTGAGTCAACCTGACCCAACCCAACCAATCAAACAGACCAAAAAACCCCAACTGGGATTCTGATGTCAACTTCCCCAGTCAAACATTGACAAGCCAACTGGATAATTATTTCACTGAATGCTTTCTCTCAGATCATGTGCTTTTACTTGGCCAGCCTGAAGTGGTCTCCCTTTAAAGAGAAGGAATACTTAGATAATAGCACTTGTAAGTATGATAGGAATGATAAATATAGTAAAGTCATGACTAGGTTAACTAAAAGGGTAATTTGTAAATCATCTCCAGAAATTGCTTTTTATTGTCTGGAGGATAATTGAAAGTGAGATGTTCATATTTAAACTGGAAACTAAAGTGCTCAATTTAGGGGCAAACTTGGCACAATTAAGCTAAAAGGACATTGTGGTTTCCTAAGCTATATGGTGATAATTAATATAAACTCTGATTTTCCAAGGCCTTTTTTCCCCTACTTGGTTACTATTCTTTGCTCTTCCTCTTTTCTCATTTCCCCTAAATTTACTTTTCCACAAAATCTAATTGTTTTACTTTCTAACCTAATTTCTCTTCCACTGAAAAATAGAAAACTATACAGTTAACTCTCAATTATTTGTTAGTGCAATCCAAAGAAATCCTCCATAAATAAAAGCAAAAGATAACATTTAAATTTCATTTTATCAATTGGTTTCATTCTCTTCCTCTCCCTTTCTCCATTGCTTTTTTTTTATCAGAATTGCTATTAAGTAGCAAAGTTGGCTGATCTGAATTTTGTTGACTTATTATTTTTCTTTTTCATCATTGTTTGATGGCAAGAGTGATGAATGTGGTAAAAAATTAGATGAGGTTAAAAAAAAAACATCCTGAAGAATCTAGTTGGTAGAAAAGCATATCTTTTCCAACCAAGAGTCAACTATGCTGCCTTTTTGAGAGATACTGTGACATAGTAAGAAATTTAGCTTAATTGTGTATTCCTTCTCTTTAAAGGGAGACCACTTCAGGCTGGCCAAGTGTGATGTACTAGATAGAGGGCTACATCCCCCCATGAAATCAGCAAGACCTGGATTCTAATCCTGCCACTGCCATGAACTAGTCATATAACCACAGACAACTTAACTTACTTCTCTGAGCCTCAGGCAATTATCTAAGACTAGATATGTCACATAGGGGCTTTGAGACTTGCTTCCTTAGAAGGTAGAGATCCCTTACCAATGAAATCACAAGTTCTTGGTATATTGACACAGAGAGCTTGGAAGTTTAAAAAGCGCTTTCAACACAATACACATGTGAGATGAGTAGGATAGTAACACTATCTTCATTTTATGGATTAAATATTTAAGAGACAGAATAATCTAAGAATATTTAAGAGACTTGCTCACATTATGAGAGGCATAGGCTCCAAGACTGTTATCTAAGTCTGTCTCTTAAATATTTCATGTTCAGTACCATGTTCAACATTATGTTTAACATTATGCTACACTGCTTTTACTAAAACTCTATGGAAACAGGAGTTATTATTATTTTACTGTGGAGTCATTAGGATATGTATTGTGGAGAAGAGGAGTAATGTAAACCTAAAATACTGTGAGCCTTTCAGAATATAAGGTAAATCAAGCTAATAAAAAACGGGATAGAGACTAAGCCTATGATTTCACTGATAAAAGGAACTACTGGATGAGAAACTCCCTCTGCCCACCCAGGTCAGTATCTTCTCCAAGAGAATTGCCTGAATTTTGTCTGAAAAGTTAAATAAGTTGTACAGGGTCACATAGCATCAGAGGGGGAATGTAGCCCTCTATCTAGTACATCATACTATGACTATAAATTAAAAAAAAATTGATAACAAAAATTGATTGAAATTATTTTTCTTCATGTTTCCTCTTTTGAATTCCCCCACCCTGACCCTCTTTAGGGACTTAGTTTAATGGCCAGAGGAATGCTACATTTTATTTTAGTGCTTATTTTTACGATTTAGCTCTTCCCTACTTTTAAATTACTAGATTTAGTTACATAACCAGCAGGATATTGTATTAGTATTCTCTGCAAACCTCTCCACCTCTTCAACCTCCCAGTAAAGAAATTATATACCAGATAAAGAATAATTAGAACTAAATCCTTACAACAAGGGGACAGAAGAGCTGCTATATATTTCTTTCGTGTGTAGGAATGTTACCTCTCTCTCATAACTGATTCTTGTTGTCCATGAACGCATTTTTACTCCTGCTACTTGGAAAAACTTTTGATGAAAGTCATAACTAAATTTTAAGTCAAATTGTCCCTGAGGCACGGGGCAGGGGATACAACAAGTTGAAGAATGTGAGAACAGGGAGACTACTTAATCCCCTCTCAGCAGAGGACAAAGGCTATGCTCCAATCCAAGCCACATTAACAGGTACAAATTAGGAAATGGGCATAAGACCTGTAAGTCCAGTCGATGTTTCTTCTTATTAGATAAGTTTTGAGGGAGATTTGGACATGCTTGAAGTCAGTAGAGATGGAACCAGTAGAGAGGAAGAAGCAGAAGATTAGCGAGAGAGAAAAGATGATTAAGGGGGCAATTAGCTGGAAAAGACAAGAGGGAATGGAATCAAGTATACATATAAATATAATGGTTTTGGCAACAAGAAGGGCCATCTTATAAGAGACTGGGGGAAAGGACATTGCATTCAGCGATTTTGATATAAAAAGAAAGGGAGAAACAAGAACTCATTTTGAATGGACTTAGTTTTCTCAGTGAAGTAAGGAAGGAGAATTGTAGGTTTAAAATGGCTTGAGTGGAGACTAAGCTAAGCAATCAATTAGGGAGAAATAAAGTGATTGCCTTGATATGATGAGAGAAGAGTTGAAGTTGGATAACATGAGTTTACAATTACACAGTTGTGGGATATTCTTCAGCTCTTATCAGCAGCCCATAAATTGGAACTGAAGGTTCCAATTAGAAGGTGAGAATAATCCAGGGGGTCATCCAAAGGATGAACAGTGGTGATAGAGCGTTATCTTGGTTGTGTCATTTCTCTGCACTTTGATGATTCTGGAGGAGAGAGTGAGGTTGACAACTTTGCATGGCTCTGTCTCACTGAAATCCAATTCATACACAAGTCAAGACCACCTGATTATGTCATTTGCCCTCTCCAAAAATGACAGAGAAATAACAGTGACAACAAGGGCTCTACATGAGGTCTTTACACAGAAAGGAGGACATCCAGAACAGGTGTTGGGAGTTAAATCTTGTCACAGATATTTCTCGCACATGTGCCTCACTACTGTTACCGTCTAAGTTTAGGTTTACTCCTCCCACGGATGCTGTCCGTGTTAGTGGGAAGGATTAAGCGAGGTTATTAGGAGAGTATTTTGTATTAAATGTCTTTACCATGTTACGTGAGAATAGTAGTAGCAGTCCTCTGGGAATCCAACCTGCCAATTCAAGCAGAAGTTGCAGAATGCTACTATTTCTTCTTCTCCTCCTCCTTCTCTTCTTTTTCTTCTTCATCCTCTTCTTCCTTCTTTGTCCTCCTCCTCCTTTTGTTTTTCCTCTTCATTTATTTATTTCTATTTTTTTCAAAAAGCTGGAATAATTTATTTTCTGTACCACACAGTTTTCATTTTTGATTTCTTGAAATCCAGCTCTGAAAAGACAGGCTTAAAAAAAAGCGGATTGTCTTTTAAACAAAGCTTCTTGACTCTGCCTTTAAACACAAATCACTCTAGCTTTCATTAAATGGCCAGTAATAGCCCCAACGCAAGTCTTTGTGGCTCATTGTTTAGTTTCTGATGGCTTAGAATAAGTGTAAATGGCAACTATTTTCTATTCTGGCCAGAAACTCAGTCTTCCCCTTCCAGACAGGTATCTTTGCAGTGGTACATTTGGCTATCTTTTGTGTCCTCTCTTACATATTCCTTGTTATTGAAAGGGCAGGGCCTCAGACAAACTGAGACCTGGGAAAGACCTTAATTTAGAAAGACCAAAATCATTCACTGCATCCAGGGGCCATTGCCATGGTTTTGATTTTGTCTTGTCCTTAGATGACTCTGGAGGAGAGAGTGAGGCTCAAGATTTTGCATAGCTCTGCAGTGCTTAAATCCAATTCATGGGCAAGTCAAGACTTTACCCTCATGATATCCAAGTCCTCTCTGAAGGCAGGACATGGATGAACAACAACAACCAGAGTGGTGAGAGGATAAGGGGTTGAGTAATTGGAGAGTTGATAATAATATAGCATTGAATTGGTTAATGCTATAGTCAATATGGGGTAGCTAAGTGGTGCAGCTAGATAGAGTACCAGGCCTGGAGTCAGGAAGACCCTTCTTTGAGAGTTCAAATCTGACCTCAGACACTCTCTGTGTGAACCTGAGCAAGTTACTTAATCCTGTTTGCCTCAGTTTCCTCAGATGTAAAATTAGCTGGAGAAGGAAATGGCAAACCATTCTAGTATCTTTGCCAAGAAAACCCCAAATAGGTCATGAAGGGTCAGACATGATTGAAAGGACTTAGCAAAAGCAACAATAGTAAAGAAAAGGAAGATGGGAAAGTGAACTTGTACTACTGTGGGGCCCAATAAGGCACTAACTGCCTTAAGATGGGATGGGGGAGGGAAGGGAAGAACCTAGAGCAGCGATTCTCAACCTGTGGGTCGCAACTCCTTTGGGGGTCAAATGACCTTTTCACAGGGGTCACAGAGTTTGCCCAAGACCATTGGAAAACACATATTCCCGATGGTCTTAGGAACTGAGACACCGCTTCTCTATCCGTCTCCAGGTAGGTTCATCCACGTGCAGATATGCCCACATAAGAGTATTAAAGGGTCATGGCATTAGGAAGGTTGAGAACTACTGACCTAGAGGCACTTGTAACTCAATGATGCAAAATAAGCACATGATTTGAAAGTAAGACCTGTCACCAGCCTTTAACTACAAAATGGAAATAATAACAGCACCTACCTCACAGAGTTGTCAAGAGGATCAAATGAGACAGTACTTATAAAGTGCACAGCGCTATGCCTGACACATAGTAATGCTAATATACTCATTTTGCCCTTCCATTCCCTTTATTTAATGAGGCATATTGGCTACAGTTGTTGTGATGTTCAATTTTGCAAACCTGAAAACCAACTGTTCTTATTATTAGCCAACTATCCACAAATATTCATTTTGATGATGACTTCATTTCCTGAACCTTCTACTACTCTCCTGCTGATCTAAAGCAGTGTTTTAGATCAATACAGGGGTGTGCTTGCACACAACCAGATTCTTCAGGGAAAAAGTGTGTACACCTTTAATTTAATATTCATTATTAACAATTTCTCGATCATTTTCTTAAGTCTAGACAATCAATTAAACAATAAACCAAGCCCTTACTTGTGGTAATTACTAAATTCTGAGGTGAATATGCTTACACTGAAAATAAAGAAACCAACTCTCAAAATTAGCTAGAGCTAGCTCTTGTATACCCTTTCATATGGTTAATTGGGTGTCCTAAGGATCCAGTGCTAGATTGTCTCAGTACTTTCTTAATATACATTTAACTTTTTATTATTTATATATTATTAATGTACATAATTATATTATTATTCAACTTATTGTGCATTAAAGTGTTGTAACTTAATGACTGGTTGTAGAATAAATCTGGTCTAAGGAAGAGGTAAAGTTAATTCATATTTCTGTGAAAGTTAAATGAGGTACAGTAGAAAGAACATTGGCTTTGGTATTAGAGGACCTGGTTCAAATCTAACCTCTGATTCTTATTGTCTGTGTTACCTTAGGCAAAAATTCAGCCTCCTTGGGGCTCAATATCTTCATCTGTAAAATGATGGGATCAGACTATATGAACTCAGTTCCCTTATAGCTCTTTGATCTTCTGAACTATGAATATAGTTAGAAAAATACAGATTCAAAGTCCAAATAACTGAGAGACAAGAAGGGAGAAAATATGTAGAAGTTAAATTCTCTATTTTTTTTTTTAGCATTTCCCCTTAGCTTTATTAGGATTTGAAGTGAAATGTCACAAATTTTTAGTAGTCATTAAAAAGTTGAATTTCTCCACCCCCACCCCCCCAATAGCTTTCTATGTGAAACTTGGCTTTTGAACAATCGTGAATGAAAAGAATCCAAATTTTTTTTTCCATCTGGCTTTTCATTTTGCTGAGACAACAATAATTGTTCTGGGTGGGAATAACAATATTATTATGTACAATGACTCCAGCCAGGTTTTTAATTTGTCAAATCTGAGATATTTGTCAAATATTTCAAAATAATTTTGAAATATTTAGAGTTTAAAGAAACTCATAGAATATTTTTTCTAAGTGTGATTTCCTTTCATTTTTTAGGTCTCATGATATTTGAACAGGAAAGCAATCTGTATATGATACTCTAGACTGAAAAATGTTGTTGCATAACAGCTATTTGATGTTTGACAAGTTTTTGACATTCTTTAAGTGAGCATTTTTATGCCTTTACTCTTAGAAATAAGATTAGAAATAATTTTACCAACATCAAGCATGAACATCAAGTGAAATGAGTTTAACATTGTATCTTTCAAGGGGGCAGAATGAGATCTACATTCAGTAAAGTACTTTTCCTTTTTAAAAATTTCCGTATTTTCTTATTCATTTTCTCCTAAAACTTTCAGGTTCTTTTTAGTAAAATTTAACCCTGACACTATTGTCTTACCAAGAATGTGTGTGTGTTTGTGTGTGTGTATACATACATACATATATGTTATGGGTGGAGAGAAAATAAAGAGGAAGAGAAGAGAGGATAGTCAGAAGTTTCCTTTATTATCTTTATTAATCCAGGGAAAGTAGTGTAGAGATTCATTTTACCTGGTAACTTTTAAACTTGGCTAGACCTATATGATTATTAGGATCGACTATTTCATCCAAGCTATTTTTTCACTAAAGAAAATAAAATGAGACAAAATGATATAGAAGATTGCTCTTACAGTCAAGAAGTCCAAGTTCAAGGTCTACCTTTGACATTTTGGCTATGTGACCATTGACAAATCATTTAGCTTCTTAGAGATCTAGGCAACTCTGTAATATGGTATATCATAATCAAGCCGATCATTGACATTTTAAAATGAATTTCCATGTTGGGAGTTCTCTGCATTGATTTTACCCATTCTCCCTCCCCAGTGAAATTCTTCAATATTTGAACAGAACCAAAGTTCTTTGGCAACTGTTATTTCCTTAGGTGACATCATTTTTGTGGATTGGTACAGTGGTTACCTAACCAGTTTAGTAATGAATCTTTTTAGATCTGGATTACTTTTGAAGAAATTCCTTTCAGTTTTTATAGTGCTATTAATATCCTCAAACTCCATAGAATAAACTCTGAGAGTAGTAGGTACCTTAAGTAATTGACTACATGGTAACATTTGAGAGATATGAGAAGACCCTCCTTGCCTCCATTCATGAATATCTTAAGGAGGGTATCACACCTTTGAATTTTGAGAAATGTTCCAAAAGTCCTTCATAAGATGGAAGTGTCACTGGGAAAGGTAACAATTTAAACTTTAGCTATAGAGTCATTGCCTAATAGTCCAGAGCTTGGGAATTAAGATTATGACATTGGATAGGTCATTTTACCTCTGTAGCCTTAGTATGAAATGGTGTTTTATGTTCCTTCCAGCTCTAAAATTCTATGAATCTTATTATCAGTATTTTAGTAGGATTCTAATAACTGCTACCTGCCTTGCAGAGATAGGAGGCAGGACAGAGCTTTGGGGGAGATTAGGGAGGGGTGATTAGTAGGGAATAGGATATCAAAAAGGGGAGGAGGAATACCTAAGATGTGTTTGTTCAGGCCATTGTTTCTCTCTTATTCTATCTATTATGTAGATATATACATATCTAGCTCTGGTTTCAGTATGACATATCAAAGAAATACCTGAGGAAATATTTGAGGGAATTGTAAGTTTCCCATGAGTTCCATGATGATCTGAATAAAATTTACATTCACAATATTTCTCCTAAAATTCTACCCAATGTCATAATTCAAAGACTACCTGAATCTTATCTCCAGGGACAGGTCTCTCAAGTTACACCATAAAGTATCACATTTAACCCCCATTCATAAATGTTTAATCATTTTAATTTATTATTTTGGATATTTGCCCACTTTCTAACATCTTACCTGCCTTTTATTGTATTGTTCATTTATCAGTGTCCATATCACTCATTGTAGATAGCTTCCAGAAAGGATCTTTAAAATACTTTGAAAGGATTTTTAAAATACTATGACAATATGTCTTATAATATGAATAATACCTGCCCTGTTGTAATGCCAAGCAAAGGCAACTTTCAAGGTTTGGATTACCAGCGTAGTAAACCCCATTTATTCAGCAAACATTCACAGAACAGAGAAAGTCAAAATACAGTGTAACTTGTTCATTTAGGAAGTAAGTTCTCAATTCAATTGCAAAGTATCAAGGTCCAAGTATTCTACCCCTTGTCAGTACATTAGTCAAAGTAGCCCACTCCTGGGCAGTGCATTTAGTCAGTCAATAAAGTCTCTCCTCTCAAATGGAAATTAGTCTCCAATCATAAACAAAGTACATTCATTTGGTCAATCACAAAACACAAAAAACTCAAAAGCTTCTCATCCCTGAATCTCAAAAGGGGCAGGAGAGCACAAAAGGCTATCCACCCTTAATTTACAACAAGGTTAAGATATCATCTCAGCATTGAATACCCAAGGAAAGGGCCTTCTTTCATCTTCACTCAAGGCAAGCCCTCAGCAATCTCAGTTCCTGGGTAGACAAGGCTCAACAAAGCCATAGCCAGTGTCCTCATCAAGTCACTCTCTGCCTGTAGAACTGCCCCAGAATCCCTGAAAACATCAGCAAGGCCTTCTTCCAGGATTTCTGTGCAGGTACCACAAGAAAATCCTCCTTCACGGCTTCTGAACCAACAGCCAGGTTCCAGGACCTCTACAACAGCAGCATTGTCCTTCACCATCAGGTGAATCTGGCAAAACAACATCAAAACAGACAGACAAAATACCGGCATTGCAGCCGTGCCTCCTCAGTTCTTGGCAGCTCTGGGTGGCAGTTCTCAAAAGTCCTGGGCAGCTCCAATGGGCGCTCAGCAGTCAGTCTTTCTCTCAGCAACTCAGGCTCCATGATACTGGATACTGCTCTCCCCAAGTCCTTCTGGCCTTCTCTCTGCTTGGGCCTCTCTCCCAATTCACAGTTCCTCCCAGTTCAGCCCTCTTTCTTCACGTCAACAAGTCCATCCCACAAGTGGGATTCACAAGCTCTGGGTTTTAACACTCAACCCCAAAACCAAGCCCATACAGGGACATCTCCCAATTCTATTACCGTTACATTCCACTCCTCCAGGATCCTTGGCCGTACAATTTCAATCTAAATGGCCATGGATCCTGGAAAAATAGAGGCACTATTCTTTGTAATCTTGCCTATTATACCATAATGGTAATAGAATTTGGAGATGCCCCTGTATTGGCTTGGTGTCTCGGTTCCTAAGACCATTGGAAATATGTTTTCCGATGGTCTTAGGTGACCCCTGTGACTCCTGTAACCCTTGTGAAAGGGTCGTTAGACACCCAAAGGCGTCGCGACCCACACGTTGAGAACTGCTGTTCTAGAGGGTAGGAATTGTACCTGTGACTTGTTTTGTTTAGCTCCAAAAAATTTATTTCATATTAATAATTTTTTAAAGTAACTTTAGACGCCTTCTCTTTTCTCTTCTGATTTGTGTAAATTCTGACAGATTTTGTTCCTTACTTTCCATATCTTCTTTATTATTAACTCTTCCTTTCTCTATCTACTTTATTTTGATTCTTGTGTTCTACTTCTCTTTCCAATAAGCCCCATCTGCCTGTGGGATCCCCTGGTGACCTCTTCCTGATGTATAAAGAAGCCCAAAGAATCCTTTTACCTTCTTGAGGATGTTCTCAATTGGGCAGTGAAATGGCAAGAGTGAAGTGGATTCCATTGTTTCCTGAATTAATTTACTTTGTAATAGAAGGGTGAAATATTATTTTTCTCCTAATTGGGTATGAGAAGTATATCTATTACATCTGGTTGCTTAAGAAAAAAAACTGAGAATTATTCAGCATTTGATAGAATATTCCAAGAAACAATAATAGGAGTTTGCCAATAAGTTTGTCTTTTAATCTCTGTAGCTTAAAGTAAGAACACATTAATAAATAACCACCTGGTAGAGGTACTCAGTGGAATATGGTGAAACCTATTCAAGAAACCAACTGTGCTTTCAGTTGCAAGAATTTACTGAACACAGGCACCCATGATGGCAGGGGGCTAGAAAGGTAACTGACAGGGAGAATAAAATTATTTGTCAAGAAGAATATTATTGTGTGAAATTGAGATTAATCTCTTTAAGTGTCACTGTACAAGTATACTTATATAAGAGATATGTTCTTAAAAAGTTAAGTATAAAATTTTCATAAACCCCCAAAAGCATATACTTAAAATATTCTAGTTTTTAAAATTCCATGAAATATCATGTAAGGTCAATAATTGATTACCCCTTATCTTTTTGGCTTTGTTAATCCAAATTGGGTTTTCATAGAGATTTTGCTTTAGGTGAAGGAAATGAAAGGAAACTATCTGAAATTTTAGAGAATAGTGGGCATTTTGAATAATGGTTTCAGAAGAAAAGTGCTCTCACATCAATTTCATTGTACAGTGATTTACTCCTATTTTATACATGGTCAGCTGAGCACAAACAGGTAAAGTATTCTCCTGGAAAGGCAATAAAGTTAGGCTTAGAACCTAGAGATTCATGCCCTTTATATTCTACTCTTAAGTTTACTTAACATTTATAAATATTTAAAGTATTATATATTAGAGATTATCTTAATACAATTATTAAATATATAGTAATTATATCACTAACAGTTTGTCTTATATGGAATCTTTTCTAGTCATGTCAGTGTATAACCAACTTTAAAAAGCCACTTTATTGATTTTCTTTCTTCCCCCACATTATTGTTTTTCCTGAAGACTCCTCCTTATAACAAAGAAAAGAATGGTTACACAGAATGGATCCCCCATTGTTCATGTTCGACAATGTGTGCTGCATTCTTCTGCACCTGTAGTTCACCACCTTTTGGCTAAGACGTGGAAAGTCTGCTTTTCCAATAGTCCTCTGAAAAAAACAATTACAGTGCCTGGCACGTAGTGGTCCATAATACATGTTTATTGGTTGACTTCCAGTTCATATGCTTTATGATCATTTTTTGTGACTTTATTTTGTGACTCTGCTTAAATGCTCTGAAGCATTATGTTTGAATTATATGTCTTTGATCCATCCACATGGCAAAGACTGTTTGCTTAGTTGAATACAAAGTCTAAGTGGAACACAACTAATGGGTTTGATTAAGAGTTTTATCTGTCGTCATTCTGCTAACAGTCTGCTGACGCAACCTCTGAAAAATGGAATGGAACCTTGGAAGATAACAAAACTTGAATTTAGATACCAGTATAAGAATTCCTAAAGGTGGTCCTTTGTGAGTCCTTAATTGATGGATTTAAGAAAGATAAGCCATTAATTTTTGGGGGGGAGGAGGAACGGAGAGGGAGAAGGTTAAAAGAGAATATTGAAAAAAAAATAAAGCTCTGGAGGCCCCTTTAAGGCATGAATAGATTATACTTGGGAATAAGATATTGCACTTATAAAAGCATACAATTATGCTTGGCTTAGCCTAGTGTTGAAAGTGACCAAATCTCCAGAAGAGCATTCAGAAAAGCTGCTTTTCTGACTTTCTGCCTCTGCCCTTTTTGCTTCTGCTGCTGAGCAGATTGCAGGAGATGGATGCCAATTCTACATTGCTAAATAATAATTCTCATTAGCATGCTGCCTTGCATGTGCCTTACAGAGCAAAACTCTACTCCTCCTTGGGCTGAATTAGAAGAGCAACGTCAGTCTCAGGATGTACAAAGGGCTTGCAGCCGCACCTGCCTGGGAGATGTCAGTGCCGATGGAGCATAACCACATTTTCCTCTCATTTTCTCCTCCCTCTCCCTGCCACATGTATTCAATGAAGAAAAGAAATGTTCATTGGGAATTGGGAAATAGGGATTTTATGTGCTTTCTGCCAGTTGAGACTACAGTCCTGGAGATTTCAGTTGTTCTGGCTTCTCGTTCACCAACTTGATGAATTTCAAATTTCCAGGACATGTCTGAATCTAACTCCCCTTTGGAGTGAGTGTCATTGACCTTTCTACGTGCATTTGGCCACCCAGCAGCAGGTGGTGTCTACCTGATGTTCCATGACTTTCCCCTGGTCCTTCCCATTAACGCTCTTTCTAAAAGTAAACTGGATGTTGTTTACTTTGCAGCAGATGCCAGAGTGACTGAATGACACTCTGAGGATGTACTCTCCACCTTGCACATTCACTGTCTATTTAACAGCGGCCATATTTCTCACAAAGGCTTTCACATGCCATCTGCTATCACATGATACCATGTGCCAGGTCCCTATAAGAAATGGATTTGATCACCCAGTTTCTCACTCCTCTCTTTGAAATGGAAAATTGAGAAGAGATTCAAAGTAAGTTTCAAACTCAAGAAATTATATACATATCAACTACACTGGATTAAGAAGCCATTTGTGTATGTGTGTGTGTGTGTGTGTGTGTGTGTGTGTGTGTGTGTGTGTGTATGTGAGATTCCCTTTAAAAAAATAGCAATCAAGTGTCCTGATGGGGCATTTTCAAACTTACTGGATGCCTGGAAAAGCCCAAATTTTCCATTGGACCTGTCTTGTCACATTAACAGCACATATAAGTAAAACAATTTTAGAAGAGTTGTCCAATGTATTTTGTATCTCTCAACTGCCTTTATTCAGAGGTTGACTCATTATACCTTCTCTCTGATGAAGCTCTGAAATCTGTGATGAAGCTCTGTTATATCCTAAAAGGGCAATTGAAGCAGGAAGGATAAAGAATGAGGAACAAGAGGAGCATAGCCTAAATGTATGAGAGCATTATAATAAATTTCACTGTTTAAAACTGCCACCGTAATTGTTAATTGGGAGGAAGATGTTAAATGATACCAGCAAAAAAGGAGAAAGGATTCACTTCTGTTCTTTCTCTTTCCTTCTCCCTCATGACCTTTGACAGCATGCTGTAATGTCTCACATTCTTTCTTTTCCATGTTTTATTCTGAGACTGTCTGCAGGGAGGCTAACATGGGCTGTCTAAGAGAGTCTGTAATTGAAAGTTCTTTCAACAGAAGGACTTATATCAGTCCTGCTGAGGGAATAGGAGCTCCACCTGCTGACTTTTTTATGTTTGCTGACTCTGGAAGAATGACATGCATAAAGAAATTGCATGGCAGTCATTTCTTTTATAATTTCTCAGTGGAAATATAGTTTTCAGAAATATTGATAAGATGTACCAGTCGACCACAGCTTTCAAGTTGAAATTGCAATCTATAGCTTGTTTTAGGAGTGGGGATTATTCTTTGAGTCTCTGAGCCAGTCTAAGTAATTACTTTAATCTGTAACAACATATAAATTCATAAGTTGTTGCCATCATGGCTCTCTGGGAGTACTAGACTTTGGAAAAGCTGCATCTTTGAGCCATAAATTTACACTCTACTGTTGACCCAAGAGTTTGCTGTTTTGAGATGCTGTAGCGTCTTGTGATGGAGTGAGAGTGTTGTTGATCTTTGATCTAAACAGCAAAGATCAAATCTCAATGAAAGCATTAATACTTTCAAGAGCAAGATGGGATTTTAGTTTTTGATGTGTCTGTTATATGGAAAAGCCATTTGAGTTGTGTGTGCTTTAAAAAGTACTATCTGAATAGATCCTATTATGCATCCATTTGAAAGACTATGTGTTTATATATTCTAGGAGTAGTAAAAGGATATTATATTTAGAATCAGAAGACCTGAGTTCAAATCCCAACTTTGCAGTTCTGTACCTGCACGACTTTGGGCAAGTCTCTTATACTCACTGGGCCTTAATTTCTTTATCAGTAAAATGAAGGGGTTAGATTAAATGATCTCTAAGATATTTTCTAGCTCCAAATCAATAGTCCTATGACAGCATAGAAATCAATATTTTCTTTACAACTTTTTTTTCCTACTTTATATCATATAATCTGAGATTGTAGTTGAAAAGGCTTCTTTATGATTCTTCCTTCTTGGCTTATTTAAAACACATTTTCTACTACTATTATTTGTTTCCTAAATTTGAATCAGTGCAAAGATCTGTCACTGCATTTATGCAGCATTACCCTGCTATCTTCACCATGTATGGCACATGACTGAATTGATTATTTTCATTGTCTTGATTCAGCAAAAGATACAGCCTGGCAGGCTCATCCTCAAATTTAATTGCGAATTTTCATGTTTTTAATTTTGTTCAAAAATAAATTGTTGATTTTATCTCATGATTGAGTCCCATGAGCCCTCCAATAATAAGATTAACTTGCATTTACAGCAAAGAGGGCTACAATCTGGGTGATTATAGTTGAGAGAGTGCTGAACTTGGAGCCATAAGACCTGGGTTTGAATCTTGCTCTGCCACTTAAAAACCTGTGTGACTTTCAGTAAGTCACTTCATCTTGCAGGCCTCAGTTTCCTCTTCTGTAAAATTCTAGGGTTGGACATTATCTCTGATGCTTAATCTATGGTCCTATTTTCATATAGTGCTTTAGCTTTGTAAGTCACTTACATTACTGTCATCATTGATACTCCTGACAATCCTGTGAAAGAAAGAGGTGGTCCAATTATTAGTATTTCACAGAGCAAAAAACTGAGGCTCAGAGAGAGTAAGGGACTTCTCCAAAGTTAGATAATGCCTGATAGTGGTAAAGCTGAAACCCAAACATAAGACTTGTCACTACAAGTATTTCTATAACTTTGCTAGACCCCAGCATGTAAGAAGAGCCCATTGATAAAGGGACCTTGCTTTCCAGAGCTTCAATCTTTCCTCTTTCCCCACATATGACTTCATACAAGAGACAGGAGAGAGAGATTTGTTAGCAATATTTTCCCTCAGTAGCAATTCATATACCAAGGAGACAGTGAAGAACCCCATTTTTTGTAGAGGCTAGGATCATACAAGATAGGCAGGGGAAAGGAAGAACTGAGGACTGGGTCAAGGACAATGAAAATACATTAGTTAAGGTAATTAATAGTTTAAAATTTTCAAGAAAAGAAAGAATTGGGAGGAGTCTTCTTTAGGATTGTTTAGCCTTCCCTTGTAATCATTTCACTGAAAGAAATATAGGTGGAGATATGATGAATCCCGGAAGAAGAGACGGTTTGGCTCCTTAGATAATAAAAGGAGGGTGATTCATTCCTCAGGAGGCCACAGGAATGTTGGAAATCCAGGAAGTCAACTGAGGCAGTGATGTGGAAGTATATTGAAACTGCTTTCAATATAATAGGAGTTTACTCACTGATACTTGGTCTAGGAATGTATAGAACTATGCTAATGATATTATAATGAAGATAAGCAACCACAAAGGTTGGATAAAGTCTATACTTGAGCAACATTTGGGGATGTACGCAGAAAACTTGATATGTGAAAGGGTCATAGGTTTAAGAGTAAAAGAGGCTTTCTTTTTTCTTCTTCTTTTTTCTTTGTAAAGGAGGTCCTTTAGTAGAGAGAGGGTAACTGGTGTCATACACATATACCCACAGCATCTATTTTTTTAAAAAAATTTAAAATTTTTGTTGATATACTTTATTTTTATGTGAATTGATCAACAAACATTTATTAAACTTCTACTGCTTAAACTCTTACTGTGCTATGCTATGCACTAGAAATACAAAGACTGGCAAAAAGCAGTTCCTGCCCGAAAGGAGCTTATACTTATCAACATTTCCCAATATACCCCTTCTTCTTCCCTTCCCAGAAAGACACATTTTTAATTGGTTGGTTATTTGTTGTCTTTTGTTCCCAAAGAGGATCAAGATGACACTACTGTGTCAGAGTCAAGTTACAGTGTGTCTGACTGTGACTGATCAGACCAATGCAAGCTCAGAATACTCTACTGTAAGTCAGGCACAAATGTTCCATGTGAACATTTGGGGTGGGTTCTCTAAATTTGTGTATCTTGTGTATACACATGCATAGTTTTGTGGCTCTTTAAGCATAGATCCAAATTACTCTCCAGAATGGTTAGATAAGTTTAGAACTCCAATAATGGTGTGTGAGTATTCCTGTTTCCCTACATTCCTTCCAGCAGTTCTCATTTTCCTTTTGGTCATCTTAATCAATCTGATAGATATGATGTGACCTCAGAATTGTTTTAATTTCCATTTCTCTGATCAATAGCGATACAGAACATTTTTGATACAACTACTCATAGCTTTGATTTCTTCTTCTGAAAACTTCTGTTCTCATCCTTTGACCATTTATCAATTAAGGAATCGATCTTATTTTTATGAATTTGGCTCAGTTCCCTCTGTATTTGAGAAATGATGCCTTTATCAAAGGAATTTTCTGTATAATTCCCCCCTCCCAGTTTTTTGCCTTCCTTCTAATTCTGGCAGCATTAGTTTTATTTGTGCAAAAGTTTTTAAATTTCAAGTAATCAGTTTTATCCATTTTACTTCCTGTGAACCTCTCTATTTCTTCTTTGGTTATAAACTCATTCCTTATCCATGGTTCTGACAGGTAAATTTTTCCAGGCTCCCATAGTTTACTTATGATTTCATACTTTAGGTCTAAATCACATACTCATTTTGACCCTATCTTGATATGTAGCAAGAGACATTGTTTTACGCCTAGTTTCTTCCAAACTGTCTTCCAGTTTTTCCAGACATTTTTTGTGAAAAAGTAAATTCCTGCCTACAAAGCATGGATCTTTGGCTTTATCAAACACTGGGTTACTATGATCAATTACTATTATATAGTGAATTTAATCTATTCCATTAATCTACCACTTTATCTCTTAGCCAATATTGGATTGTTTTGATGATAACTGCTTTGTAGTGTATTTTAAAATCTGGCACTATGGATCACCTTCCTTCACATTTTTTCCCATGGATTCTCTTGAAATTCTTGACCTTTTGCTCTTCCAGATGAATTTTGTTAATTTTCCTGGATCTATAAAACAAATTTTTGATAGTTTGATTGTTGTGGCACTGAATAAGTAAATTTACTTAGGTACAATTGTCATTTTTATTATATTGGCTTGGCCTACTCATGGACAATGAATATTTCTCCAATGGCTTAGATCTGACTTTATTTGTGTGAAAAGTGCTTTATAATTATATTTATATAGTTAATGGATTTGTCTTCGCAAGTTGACTCTCAAAGTATTTTTTTTATTATCTACAATTATTTTCAATGGAATTTCTTTCCACACCCTCCACCAGGGTTTTGTTGTTAATATATAGATTTATATTTTTTTAAAATCCTGCAACTTTCACTAAAATTGTTAGTTGTTTCAACTAGTATTTTTAGTTAGTTCTTTAGGGTTCTCTAAAAATATTACCATATCATCTGTAAAGAGCAATAGCTTTGTTTCCTTGCATGTTCTTGCTCCTTCAATTTCTTTTTCTTGTTTTATTGCTATAGCGGGCATATCTAGTACAATATTGAAATACAATGGTGATAATAGACATCCTTTCTTCACTTATAATCTTACTGAGAAGGCTTCTAGTTTATCCCCATTATAGATAATGCTTGCTCTTAGTTTTAAAAAGATGCTACTTATAATTGTAAGAAAGACTTAATTTATTTTTATGCTTTCTAATGTTTTTAATAGGAATGGGTGTTGTATTTTGTCAAAAGCCTTTTTTATATCTATTGATTATAATCATATGCCTTTTATTGTTTTATGCTTACAGTTTTCCTAATATTGAACCAGCTCTACATTTCTGGTAAAAATTCCATCTTTTGTGTTTGATCTTTGGAACATATTGCTGAAGTCTCCTTGCTAGTATTTTATTTAAAATTTTTTGCGTCATATTCATTAGGGAAATTGGTTTGTGGTTTTCTTTTTCTGTTTTTGCTCTCCATTTTTTAGGCATCAAAATTATATTTGTGTCATAAAAAAGCTATTTCTCAGATAGTTTATAGAGTGTTGGTATTATATAGTATTTGAACTAATTGTTCTTTAAATGTTTGATAAAGTTAACCTTTAAATTTTATTGGTCCTGGGATTTTTTTCTTAGGGAGATAATTTTGTCCTGTTCGGTATCTTTTTCTGAGATAGGGTTATTTAAGTATTCAATTTCCTCTTCTGTTAATCTGGGCAATTGATATTTTTGTAAATATTCATCATTTTCCATTCAATTATAAGTTTTATTGACATATCATTGGGCAAAATAACTCCTAATAATTCATTTGATTTCATGTTCATTGGTTGTGCATTCACATTCTTCATTTTTGATACTTGTAATTTGCCTTTCCTCTTTCTTTTTTCAAAGTCAAATTAACCAATTGATTATCTATTTTATTATTTTTTTCATAGAACCAGCTCCTACTTTTATTTATTTGTTCAATGCTTTTATCCCTATCAATTTTTATTAATCTCCCCTTTGTTTTCAGTATTTCTATTTTGGTGTTTAATTAGAAATTTTTAAATTGTTCTTTTTCTAGTTTTTGTTAGTTGCATACCCAATTTATCTTTTTTTCCCCCTCTTTTTATCAATGAAAGCATTTAGAGGTAAAATTTTCCCTAAGTAGCGTAATGCCAAGCAAAGGCAACTTCCAAGGTTCAGATTACCAGCATAGTAAACCCTATTTATTCAGCAAACATTCACAGAACAGAGAAAGTCAAAAAAAGTGTAACTTGTTCCTTTAGCAAGTAAGTTCTCAATTCAATCCAGGTACTACTCCACCCCTAGACAGTACATTCATTTAGTCAGTCAAAATTCTCTTCTCAAATGGAGATTAGTTTCCAACCATAAACAAAGTACATTCATTTGGTCAATCACAGAGCACAAAGAAAACTCAAAGGCTTTCCACCCCTGAATCCCAAAAGGGGCAGAAGAACACAAAAGGCCATCCACCCTTAAGTTACAACAAATTTAAACTCAGCATTGAATATCCAAGGAAAGGGCCTTCTTTCATCTTCACTCAAGGCAAGCCCTCAGCAATCTCAGTTCCTGGGGAGACAAGGCTCAACAAAGCCATAGCCAGTGTCCTCATCAAGTTACTCTCTGCCTGTAGAACTGTCCCAGAATCACTGAAAACATCAGCAAGACCCTCTTCTGGGATTTCGGTGCAGGTACCACAAGAAAATCCTTGTTCAAGTCTTCTGAACCAACAGCCAGGTTCCAGGACCTCTACAACAGCAGCACTGTCCTTCACCATCAGGTGAATCTGGCAAAACAACATCAAAACAGACAGACAAAATACCGGCATCACAGCCATGCCTCCTCAGTCCTTGGCAGTTCCAGGTGGCAGTTCTCAAAAGTCCTGGGCAGTTCCAATGGGCTCTCAGCAATCTTTCTCTCAGCAACTCAGGCTCCATGATACTAGATACTGCTCTCCCAAAGTCCTTCTGGCCTTCTCTAAGCTTGGACCTCTCTCCCAATTCACAGCTCCTCCCAGTTCAGCCCTCTCTCTTCACATCAACAAGGCCATCCCACAAGTGGGATTCACAAGTTCTGGGTTTTAACACTCAACCCAAAAACCAAGCCAATACAGGGGCATCTCTAAATTCCATTACCAATACAAGTAGTGATTCGACTGTATCTCACAAATTTTGAAATGTTATCTCATTGCTTTCATTCTGTTTAATGAAGTCATTGATTGTTTCTAGAATTTATTCTTTGACCTACTCATTCTTCAGGATTAGGTTATTTAGAGTCCAATTAATTTTTAATCTATGCTCCCATAGCCCTTTGTTTAAATTAAATTTTTATTGAATTATGGCCCCAAAAGGATGCATTTAACACTTCTTGTTTTCTGTATTGGGTTGTAGGTTTTTATACCCTACGTGGTAAATTTTTGTGAAGGTGTCAGCTAAAGCTGAGAAAAAGGTATATTCCTTTTTGTCCCCATTCAATTTCTCCAGAGCTCTATCACATGTAACTTTTCTAAGATTTTATTCATCTTCTTGACTTCTTTCTTTTTTTTTTATAATTAGATTTATCTAGTTCTGAGAGGAAAAATTTGAGGTCCCCCATGAGTAGAGTTTTACTGTCTATTTCCTCCTATAACTCAATTAACTTTTTCTTTAACAAACTGAATGTTATGACATTTGGTGCATATATGTTTATTGTTGACATTACTTCAATTTTAGCAAGATAAAGTTTCTCTGCTTAATCCTTTTAATTAGGTCTATTTTTGCTCTGTTTGAAATCAAGATTGCTACTCCTGCCTCTTTTTTTTTTACTTCAGATAAAGCATAATAGATCTTGCTGCAGCACCTTACTTTAACTCTGTATGTGTCTCTCTGTTTCAAGTGTGTTCCTTATAAATAATAAATTATTGGATTCTGGTTTCTAATCCATTCTGTTATCTACTTGCATTTTATGGGTAAGTTCATCCCATATGATTACCAACTGTATTTTCCTTGATCCTATCTCTCTCTCTGTCTCTGTCTCTCTGTCTCTGTCTGTCTGTCTCTCCCTTTCTCTCTCCTCCATGTCTCCTCTTATATATTCCCTCTCTCTCTCATATCTGTCTCTCTTAGTTTTAGCCTGTCTTTCCTCAAAAGTCTGTTTTTCTTCTGACCACTATCTCCCTTAATCCTCCCTCCATCTTATTACTGTCCTATCCTTTCTCTTATCCCCTCCCCATTCCTACTTCCCTGTTGTAGAGGATAGATTTCTGTACTCAATTGAGCTTGTTTATGTGTATATATACACCCATATCTATCTATCTATCTATCTATCTATCTATCTATCTATCTATCTATCTATCTATCTATTTTTTCCTTCCCTCTTTGAACCAGTTTAGATGAGACTGAGTTTCATGCTTTGCCTTCCCCTTCCCTATTTCCCCCTCTACTACAGAAGTTCTTCCTTGAACTTCTCTTTTAAGTGAGATAATTTTCCAAATTATTTTTCTCCCTTAACCTTTCTCCAAGAGCATACTTTTTTCTCACTCTTTATTTTTTTTTTGGAGATAATGCTAACATAACTGACTCCTACCCATACCCTCTGTCTATGTAGAGTCCTTCTAACTGATCTAAAAATGTAGAAGTTGTTATAAGTTATATATATAATCTTCCCCTACAGAAATGTAAATGGTTTAACTAATTAAGTCCCTTGTGAGTTCTCTTTCATGTTTACCTTTTTATGTTTCTCTTGGGTCTTATTTTTGAACATCAAATTTTCTATTTGCTCTTGTCCTTTTATCAGGAATGTATACTCTGTTTTGCTAGTTAGATTATTCTTGATTGTAATCTTATCTCCTTTGCCTTTCAGAGGATCATATTCTAAGCCCTCCATTCTTAATTTTAATGGTTAAATCTTATGTGATCCTCATTTTAACTCCATGGTTTTTGAATAGTATCCTTCTGGCTGCTTGCTATATTTTCTTTTTGACTTGAGAGTTCTAGAATTTGGCTATAATATTTATGAGAGTTTTCATTTTGAGTTCTTTTAGAAGATGTTTGGTGTATCCTTTTACTTTCTATTTCATCTTCTGATTCTAAGATATCAATGCAGTCAGTTTTCCTTTATAATTTTTCAAAATATGATGTTTAAGCTCCTTTCTTATTTTGGCTTTCAAGTAGTTCAGTGATCTTCAAATTATCTCTCTTCAATCTATTTTCTAGATCAATTGTTTTTTCAATGAGATATTTTACATTTTCTTCTATTTTTTCCTTGCTCACTTTGTTTTGTTGTTTTTTGATATCTCATTGAATCATTACTTTCTACTTGCTCAGTTTTAATTTTTGAGGAATTATTTTCTTTGTGAATTTTTGTTTCTTATCCATTTTGATCAATATTACTTCTTATGGAGTTATTTTCATCAGTGAAGTTTTGTATCTGTTTTACAAAGCCCTTTTCTTCAGTGAGGTTTTGTATTTCTTTTACCATGTGGCCAATTCTGTTTTTTGAGGTGCTATTTTCTTCAGTATTTTTTATTCCATTATCAAACTGTTTTCACAATTTTCTTGTATTGCTTTCATTTCTTTTTCCTAGTTTTTCTTCTATAATTTTAATTTGATTTCTAAGTAATTATTTTATTCTTTCTTTAGCTCTTTTAGGAATTCTTGTTGGGTTTGTGTCTAATATTCATTTTTCTTTTGAGGTTTTGCTTGTCACTTTTTCACATTTTTGTCTTCTTCTGAGTTTGTATCTTGATCTGCTTTGTCACCATCATATTTTGTAGTCAGATTCTTTTTGTTGGTGTTGTTTCCTCATTTCTTAGTCTATTTCTTGACTTTCAACTTTGTGCTAAATTTGGGCTTTGCTCACCTCAGGGGTAGATGGTACTTTATCAAGCTTCAGGCTTTTTGTTCTTTCTGTTTTCCTTGCTAGTTCTGGGATTTTATAAGTTTTTGGTGCTTCCAAGGTGGTGTGATCCAGGGATAGGTATGGCCACTACTTTCCTGGGACATGCTCTTGTTCTTACTCAGGAAAGACCCCTGCTTCCTTGCAGCCACCATCTCTATTGCTTCTTAGAGCCTGTTTTTTTGGGGACCACAAGTGCTGATACTCTTCTCTGCCATGGAACTTCAACCTGAAAGGTTACATAATGAAATTGTGAAACAGTAGCAAGTCCTTTGGGGCAGCTAAGAGGCACAGAAGATAAAGTGCCAGGCCTGGAGTTAGAAAGACTCATCTCTGTGAGTTCAAGTCTGACCTCAGACATTTAATAGCTATGTGTCTGTCCCATGGCAAGTCCCTTAACTCTGTTTCCCTCAATTTCTTCATCTATAAAATGAATTGTGGGAGGAAATGGCAAACCGTTCCTGTGTCTTTGCTAAGAAAACTCTGAATGGGGTCATGAAGAGTTGGACATGACTGAAAAGACTCAACAACAACAACGATGTCAACCATCAGCTCCTAAGCCTTTTGCTAGCACAGGGGTTTCTTTTCATATCTTTCTGACCAGTTGTCCAATCTCATTGTCTCTGGTCAGAAAGCTCTAGATGCTGTTGCTGCTGCATCTACTGTTACAGCCACATGCAAGGCCCATTGCTGGTGTTGCCACTCCCGAATCCTCTATCAAAGAGTGTTATACACTTTAAATGCCCTGTTTTTAGGGTATCAGAGGGGAGGGTTTGGGGCAGAAATTGAAACTCAACACCTTACAGTAAATTTTAGATATGCCTCTGAGGAGTATAATCTAAGAACATGATTCATTAGTATCCATAAATGTGGAAATAGTCTCCCGTTAGTTTTGCACATGAAATGTACATCAGAAAGGAAAGAAAAGGGGGCGGAGCCAAGATGGCAGCGTAGCAGCAGCAACATATCGCAGCTCTCACATAGCCACCCCAAAATACCCATAAAACAGAACTCTAAACCAATCCTAGAACTCCAAAATGCACACAAAGATACTTCCCACTAAAGT
>CM053583.1:324850145-324872648 GCA_028627135.1 Pseudochirops cupreus
TTTTAAAATTATCTCTTCTGGATCTATTTTCCAGGTCAGTGTTTTTCCAATGAGATATTTCACATTGCCTTCTATTTTTCATTTGTTTGGATCTGTTTAATAGTATCTTGATTTCTCATAAAGTTATTAGCTTCCATTTGCTCCAATCTAATTCTGAAGGAATTATTCTCTTCAGTGAGCTTTTGAAATTCTTTTCCCATCTGGAAAATTCAACTTTTTAAGACGTTCTTCTCCTCACTGGGTTTTTGGACCTCTTTTGCCATTTGAGTTAATCTATTTTTTAAGGTGTTATTTTCTTCAGTCAGGTTGTTGACTCTCTTTTCATGATTTTATTGCATCATTCTAACTTCTCTTCCCAATTTTTCCTCCACTTCTCTTACTTGATTTTCAAAATCCTTCTTGACCTCCTCCATGCCCTGTAATTAGTTCATATTTTTCTTGGAAACTTTTGGTGCAGGAGTTCTGACTGTGTTGTTTTTCTCCCATTCCATGCTTTCATCCTTTTTGTCCCCAGAAAAGGGATCTAAAGGTGGATTGCTGTACTTGCTTTGCTTCCTTTGCTTGCTTATGTTGCCACTCAATTAATTGACTTTTGAGGTCTTTGCCGCAGTAGAACTCTGGTTCCAGAGAGGAGAGCTTTGTCCTAAATCACTGGAGGTTTTGCTGCTGCTGGAGCTATTAGGAGGGCACTGTCTCTGCTTCTCCCACAAACTCTGGCTCACTGGTCACACACCTCAAGAACACCACCTAGGACCATGATCCACATCCAGGTGTGTTAAAGCAAGAGTGATTACCCTCTGAATGGTTGCTTGGTCCCACTACAATCTGCAGGCCAGGAGCTCTGAAGCAGCCACATGGAGATGGCTGCAGGGCCACCACACCTCTGTCACTTCTAGCTCCTCTGTCCCCCCCTGTTCCAATAGAGTTCTACCCTGACCTCTCACTTTTTCTTTGGCATTTATGGGTTGATAATTGTGGAAACTGCTACTGCTGCTGGTGATCCACTCTCCTGAAGTCCTCTGCAGCCACTGCTTGGGGCCACACTGGGGCTAAAACCATGGCTCATGAAGGACTGCCCTTGGCTCCCAACACTCTGTGATGGACCCTTCCTGCCCACCTGCCAGGCTGCTTTCAGCTGGAGGTTTGTTCCTCTCTGTCACTTTTTGGGTTCTATAGCTCTAAAGTTTGTTTACAGTAATATTTTATAGGTATTTGAGGTGGTTATGGGGGGAGCCACAGAGTTTTCTTGTTTCTATTCTGCCATCTTGGCTCCACTCCTGAGGGCTACAGTTCTGGATAGCTTTATTAATATATATTTCACTTATAATTAATCATTCATGACTATCTTTTTATTGTTAATAGTTTGCCATTCTTTCAAAACAGGTTATGTACTTTTCTTTCTTAGTTTATGAGGAATACTACATATATACATACATACATATGTAGCATGTATGTGTGTAATTTCTTTATATATCCTTTTACAAAAGATTCTTATCAGAAGTATTTGATACATAAATTTTCCCCCACTCTACCATTTCTCTCCATATTCTCCTTTTTATATTATATAATTAAAATGATCTATTTTATCTTTTTGTGACTTCTACTGTCTCTTTCTGATTGTGGGTTGTCTTTACTAGTCATAGGTACAAACAACAGAATTTTTCTCTAATTTCTTTATCATGTGACTTTTCATATAGATCATATATGTGTTCATGGTACTTGGTAAGTTGTTGGTTTAAATTCAATTTCTGCCAAATTGCTTTCCATTTTTAACAGCAATTCTTAATGGTTAGAGAATCTTTCCCTGAGTAATTTCTGTTCTTAGGTTTATCAAACACTGAATCACAGTATTCTATTGTTTCTGGGTCTTTAAAAAAAATATCTAGTATGTTGCTCTGATGAACTTTTCAATTTTTAAACTAGTAACAAATAGTTTTGCTGAGAGATGCATCCAGTAATGCTGTGCCCCTTTCATTCCTGCTTTTAAAAAAAAGGCACTTGAGATTCAAAACTTTTTGTTGTTTTAAATGAATTTTGTTACTATTCTGCTCTTTAAAGTAACCACTTTGCAGTTTGGTTGGTATGGCATAAAACTTGTAATTAAATTAGATAATATAGTCCAGGGATGGGGAGCCTACAGCCTTGAGGCCACATGTGGCCATCTAGGTCCTCAAGTGCAGCTCTTTGGCTGAATCTAAACTTCATAGAACAAATTCCCTTAATAAAAGGGATTTGTTATGTAAAACTTAGACTCAGTCAAAAGGCCTTACCCAAGGACCTAGAAAGTCACATGTGGCCTTGAGGTTGCAGGTTGCGTACCCTTGGCCAGTCATTTTCATTATATTGGTGCATACTAATCATAAAGAATGAACCTTTCTCCAATTATTTGGTTTCTTCACTATCTGTTTTTTTAGAAGCATTTAACAATTTTATTTATTGTATATAAGGTTTTATTTTTTTTTTTTTTTTGCTTTTTTTGGAGGGGGAAGGCAGGGCAAATGGGGTTAAATGACTTGCCCAAAGTCACACAGCTAGTAAATGTTAAGTATCTGAGGCCAAATTTGAACTCAGATCCTCCTTATTTCCAGGGCCAGTGCTCTATTCACTGTGCCACCTAGCCACCCACCCTTGTATACAAGTTTTGAGTGTGTCTTGGGGAGTTAACTTATACATATTTAAGAAATTTGTAGCATTATTTATTTTTCTTCTAGCACCGTATAGAATTGCTGATGATATTCATGGACTTATTTTTTATCCCACTTGTTTTCTGAAACTAAGAATTATCTTGATTAGCTTATTTATTTATTCTTTGGGATTTTTGAAGTAGACTGCCATAACATATGTAAATATGGACACTATTGTTACTGTGTTCTGTCTCTTGCTTATTGCTTTACCCAACATTGATAGAAATGTGTCAAATAGTGGTGGGGAAGAGGAACAGCTGTGCTTTACCCCTGTACTTCTCAGAAAAGCTTCCAGTATTTCACCACTGCAGATAATACTAGCTTTTGATTTTAGATACTGTATTTACTTTTTAGTATATTAAAGAAGACCCCTTTCATACCTATCCTTTTTTGGACTAACATATATGAGTGCTATATTTTGACACAAGTGCTTTTTATGAGCCTATAACCATGAATTTCTTTGGTATGATTCCTATTTATTGTTTTTCGTAATGCCAAACACTCCTTGTATTCTGTACGTATTTAACTGGATCACATTGAATTATTTTTTGGATCTATTACTGCATTATCTTTGTTAATATTTTAATTAAAAAATCTACACCGTTATTTGTGGAGGATATTGGTCTATAGTTCTCTCTACCTGTTTTAGGCATCAGAACTATGTTTATCTTATAAAAGGGACTGGTATGGTGCCTTTTTCTCCATTTTTATGACTAATTTTTTGTAACAAGTATAACTTGATCTTGAAAGTCTTAATAGGGTCTATGTGTAAATCCTGCCAGACCAGGCTTCTCTCCCTGCTATTAGCCCCTTAGGAATTTAACTAGTGATTTGTTCTGCTTCTCTTTATGAGTTTTGATTCTCTATCATCTATATTTCTTGTTTTTAAAATTTGGATATATTTAATCTTATTTGTTGCTAATTAACCATTTCCTTCAAGTTCTCACTTTTGCTGTTATGTAATCATGACATCGTTTCTGATAATTTTTTTCTTTCCCTACACCCCATTCACTAAGAATCCCCCCCTTTTCGTTTTTGAATGGGATAATTTGATTTCTCTCTTTTTAACTAGTTTTCTTAGTCTCAAAAAAATCACTTTTTGATCTGTAAAAAATCATTTTATCACCATTTTAATTTCAATTATCTCTATTTTTTCTTTTAAAAATAGATTATATATTTTGTTTTTATATTATCTACATTTCCTCTCTGTTACTTCCACTCCCCATCCCAGAAAGCCATACCTTATAACAAAAACTTTAGGAAAAAAGAGAAAGAAGAGAAAAATTTAACAAAACTAACCATTACATTTTAAAAATATGATACTATATTCAATGTTTCCCTCAATTTTTGAGATTTAATCATTCTGAATTTGCTAATTTGTTGAGTTTATAGTTTTAAAACCT
This sequence comes from Pseudochirops cupreus, assembly GCA_028627135.1. Taxonomy (NCBI): domain Eukaryota; kingdom Metazoa; phylum Chordata; class Mammalia; order Diprotodontia; family Pseudocheiridae; genus Pseudochirops; species Pseudochirops cupreus. The sequence continues at coordinate 324,854,233 of CM053583.1, forward strand.
GCTTGTTCAATTCATTAATCTTCTCTAGTGTTTTGTTTATATGTTTTTAGAGGTAAAAATCTCCTGCCCGGTACTGCCTTAACTGCCTCTCCCAAATTCTGATATTTTACATCATATATGTAGTTTTCTTTTACACATAATGCTTTTTTGACACCTTGGTCAATAGGACTTTTGGACTGGCAAGAAACATTTTTCTGACCCAAAATTTCATCAAATTTCTATAAGAGGTATGAGATTAGTTTCTTATATATACATAGGAAACTCAATGAGTTGTATTGCATATTTGGAGAATATGAATGAACTGATATGTAACCCTTATAGATGCTAGACTATAGTCTATAGACTCTGGTCCTTATCCCAACTCTCACTTACACTGTTGTGTCAGATCCTCAGAACAAGGATTCCTCTTCCCCTCAGTGTTCTACAGGTATCCCTGAGGAGTGATAAGCATTTTTTTAATGTTATAATTTCAAGTGTCCATTCTGGCATTTTGTGTCAATATCAATGATATCATTGATTAGTGCCTTCCTTCATTTAATCCACTGACATGAAATAGTGTTTTACAAAAGAATATTTACTGAGAAGATCTATCAGGAAGTTACAAAGCATTTTCTCCCCATAACTGGGGACACGCTTTTCTTTGTGTTACCTTGGTCCCGGGGTGGGGTTAGCTCAAACTTAAAGTGGTTGCACCAAAACATTGGCCCCATCAAATTTAGTTCTCCATGTAGCATAGCTCATAGATGAAATAGTTCCCTTGCTTACAGAAACTGGTGCCTCTACTGCCAAGTCTGATTCAGTGCTATGATTGATCCTGCAGGTCATTCCTTAGACTTAGTGTATCTAACTCAGTTGCCTGCAAAGTGTGGAATGGACTCTGTGTCCTGGATTCCTGGTGCTCTTCAGCCATTCAAAGCTCAGAAGGTCACAGCCTAGACCATTTCATCTCCGACCTTTCACCTAAGGCAGACCAGACAGGCACTGAAGTAACTACAGGGCTATGTGCTCATGGCTTCATGTTGCCCAGGGTTGTAAGACGAAGCTATCAGCTCTCACCTCATTCAAAGGCTTTCAGTAGTTGTTGCCTCCTCTTTTAATTACAACAAAAGAGGAAGGAGACTAAATTGTCTTCAGAGGAATTTTTTATACTCAGCCCAAATCTGGTTGAGTAGCCTATTGAAAAGGCATGCAGTAAATAGACTGGAAGCAGTTGTAGAATACGCGTTCATTCTCTGAAGTCCACTTGTGGCATTTCATCAGACTGAACATGATATAGATGCTCATAGGGGTTGGCCATGAAAGGGCCAGTCCTCACTTAATAGATAAAGAACTGACTTTGTCAGGAAGACCTGGGACCACGCCCTGCCTCTGACACATACTAATTGCTAGTCCCTGGGCAAGTCACTTGACAACACTCTGAAATAATAAATTGCAAAGAAGATACTAACATGCTTTGATAGAATGGTTTTCTTCATCCTTATACTAATTATTCATATCCTAATCATTTACTATGTTTGAGTCATTATGCTAAGTGCTAGAAATACAATTACAGTGTAAGGCAGTCCCTATCTTAAAGGAAAGGGGAGACTACAGATAAAGGGGAGCTGTGTCTGGTAAAGGAGGTTTTTGTCTATGGAGTGACGGGGCAGTCCATTGACACTCTCTTTTCAGAAACAAGGATGATATTGATTGGCTTCATCTCAGAAAACACTAATGAGAAAAGTGATAGTATGATACTCACTTTTGTTGTTTTTATCTTTAGCAAGGTGACAGAGTTCTACTAAGAAAGCTTGTGTTCAGGGAATACATAAGATAGCAGACCAGTGTCAAGCCACCCCATACCAAGTAGTTGAAAGACAGGGCCACTGATATTTTATAAAATCACTCGGGAGAATTTTGGAACCTTGCAAACCAATACATAGTGACCATCTATTCCTTTTTGGGTTGTTAGTAGGATTCCCTTATGATCAAGAGAAAAGGAGAGATGAAGAACTAGTCAAGTGTATTTTGTGAAGTCTCTTTTTATCAATGGCAAAAAGCTGTCAGAACTGAGAAGATGACTCAGATAAAAAAGAAACTGGGTGTTATAACCTGAGGGATGGTCAGGGAAAATAACTGAATGTGTCCCAGCTCTAGGGAGACAACCCCTTCTTTATGTAATGGTCCAGCTACGAAGATACCTAATGAACAGAAGGTACCCATATAGATACAAGAGAGTGATAGTCTGGAGGAAGTTGAATAGAAAGAAGAGAATGAGGGAGAGAATAAAAAGGAAAGAATAATTTCAGTGTTATATTAACTCACAAGGCAGGTAAGTAAAAAGTCAACCAATTCTTAAATGACTTCCATTCCTCACTTTCCTTCCCTCTGAATAAAACTATTTCATTTTTTTTTTCCTTTGGAGATTAGGTATACATCTCAGAAATGGGAGAACAATTGAAGTAGAGAAATTGAAAATCAACTTGTGGAGGTATTTCCTTCAGAAAAGCAAAATAAATTCAACCAGATGAATAAAAAGAACAAATACCAACCTCCTTTGAATAAATTAAATAGAGCTCTTGGCCTTGTTTAATAGCTGGGTGAACATCATCATGGCCTGGGAAGGGGATCATTCAGCTAAGGCTTCTTATCCTCGAATCACTAAGAGAGGAGCCTTAGTAATTCTGCAGAAAATTCACATGCCCTTTCAGCCCATGATGTACCTATCTCATCAATGCTGACATCTTTTTTCCACCAGGAAAGCACTGTCAGTATCATTGTCAAGTTGCAGTAAAAAGGAAAATAGTATGAGAACAAGTGGTATTTTAATTTATTTTACATTCTGAATAGCTTCTACTTATGGTAATAAGTAATACCTAAAAAGCTACAGGGAACAAAAATTAGCAGACTATGAATATTTATGTAGCAATCTTTTTTTTCCTAAAGAGCGATGAATTTAAGCTCAGAAGACCTTGGTTCAAATCTTCTCTCTTTCATCTCTTGCTTCTGTGATTTTGAACAAGTCACCTTACCTCTTAGGGACTCTGTTTCCTCATCTGTAAAATGAGGGAATTGGCTAAAGTTCCTTCTATCTCTAAATTCTATGATCTTATAACCTTCTATTATACAGAATTGTGCCCAGAGGAAGAAACACCTTGATAAAAACATAATATTAGTGATAATGTTGGCAAAGTACTTTATGCACATTGTCTCATTTAAACTTTACCATAATTATGTGAGGTAGGTACAATAGTTATTATTTCAATTATCCCCAATTTATAGGTAAGAACACTGAGACTCAAGAGGCTAAACAATTTGCCCATGGCCATAAAGGTAGTAAAAGTTAGAGCTGGCATTCAAATCTAAATCTTCCTGACTCCCAAGTATGACACTGTATCCCTTATATAGAAAAAAAAAAGAGTAAAATGGGATGTCCAAATTGAGGTATCTAACTGGTGATGTAGACCTGGAGCTATCTTTGAGCTAAACTGGCCTATTTGCTGTTCTCTGAACAAAGCATTCTATCTCCTTCCTCAGCGTCTTTATAAAAACCTTCATTCTTACCACCATGTCTTAGGGCCCCAAGCTTCCTTTACAATTCAGCTCATGTGCCATTTCTCATGGGAGACCTTTCCTTTTCTGATCCCCTTAGTGTTTTCTCCTCCTCGGGCATGATGGTTGCACATACCTGTTCACCTGTGTTCCTTCCCCCAACTTCCTCCAATATGTAAGTTCCTTGGAGGCTGTTGCTGTTCAGTCATTCATTCACATTTGACTCTTTGTGACTCTGTGGACATGCCATCTATGAGATTTTCGTGGCAAAGATATTGGAGTGGTTTGGTATTTCTTCTTTGTTAAAGCAAACAGAAGTTAAGTGAGTTGCCCAGAGTCACACAGTTAATAAGTATCTGAGGCTGGATTTGAACTCAGGTCTTCCTTACTCCTGGTCCAGTGCTTTGTCTACTGAACCATCTACCTGTATTGTTTTGGAGGTAGAAATAAACTTTTTCATTTTGTCTTTGTATCTCAAGAATCAAGCACTATGCCGTGCACATAGTAGGCACTTAAGTATTTGTTTGGGTTGGATTGAATATGATTCCTTATTGCCTGTGGATTAAAATGAAAAACAAAACTTTCACCTGACATTAAAAGTCCTTTATGATTTCTCTTATTTATCTTTCCAGTATTATCTGATATTAATCTTTTATATTCCAGGCATAAAAGACAGGCTAACATAATGGATAGAGAGCTGGTTTCGATGTCAGAAAGACTTGGGTTCAAGTCCTTTCACTGACACATAATGACTGTGGGACTTTAGACAAGTCATGTAACTCCTCGGTGATTTAGGCAGCTCTCTAACAGTATTATTTATAGAGGAGGTGCTGACCCGCATAGGTTAGAGGAGTTTCCTTACCTGAAGTTCCCTAAATTATTGAATCCCAAGTCCAATCCCTAGTCCTGTACCTATATTCCCAGCAGTAGCTCAAAAGAAATGACAGATACAAAATTTAGAGACCTTTCCATTCCAAATGTTTATATGGATTATTTGTGCCTGACCTATGGCAAAGCCTACTGAAGTCATATTGGTTTGATCAGACATACTATATCTTGATCCAAAATAGTGGTGTCAGTTTGGTCCTCTTCAAGAATGAAGGACAATAACCTACCCCATCGAACCAGACTATTGCTGGGTACTCCATGTTTCATTTATGTGCATTACACAGGCCATTCTCTGTGTCCAAATTATACACCCAATATACTTTTTCTTCTTAGAAACTTTGTCTTCCTTCAAAGTTTGGTTCCAGTGCCACTTCTGTGAAGTTGTACTCAATTCCCCTCAGTTTCAGTGCCCTTTCCTTCCTTAGTTTTGTGTAGTACAGAAGTGCTTTGGAAGCAGGAACTGTTCTGTTTTGTTGTTGTTGTTGTTTATTTGATTTTTTTCTCACTTGTTTTTGTAGAGCCAATAGCCTCAGAACCCTCATAGGCTCATGTACAAATCATGCATACTTTTGAAGGTGATGTATTTCTAATGGAGGATTGACCAATAAGATTCCAGTCCTTAGGACCATGCATTGCACTTTTGTCTCTTGTAATTCCCCAAGTGGATGCTGTATGATTCTACTTTTGGAATTTTGTGATGACTTGGGATGAAAGGACCAAGCTCTTCATTTCAGAGCATATGCATGTATTCTGTGGAATATCTTATACATTTACTGAGGTGCACAGCATTATGAAACTTTAAAATGTTGGATTAGCAGTGATGTAGGGGCAGCAGACCATACCAGAGTTTGCTAGTAGCTGAGCCTAGTTCTCTAGCACAGTCTTGAGGATTGTCTTATTTGAGCCAATTCAACAATGAAACAACCCAGTAACTGAGATGCCACATCCTATGCAATGGGAATCAACTTGTCCAGCAACTTCATTTGGAAGTGAACTTGGCAGGGGGGAACTACTTGAATCAATTTCTTTAAGTTTGAACCATTCTCCCCTGGAAGTTAGTGGTATAGAAAGGAGAGTAAACCCTGGTTCAGTGGTATATTTTAGTATTTTAATTCTTGCTCTATCTTTTCAGTAAATATCCCTTTGTAAAAATTGAATTGGTTAACTGATATTTAAGAGATATTAACTGGCACTTGAGAGTGACAGAGGGAGTGGGAAACAGTGGAACGGGGTCTTCAGCAGATATGTATACCCATAATCCTTGAGAGTTACCCCTGGAACACTCAGGGAGATATAATCAGTTTCACTGCTAGTGGTCAGGTATGAAGGTTGGGAGAGAAGTTCAGAATCTCATTACATCTTTTCTTTAGCTCATTTGCTTTTATCAAGGTGAAAAACTCCAAACTTCTGAATTATTTCTTGATTACCATGCTAACAGATGCAGGCAAGGAATAGCACAGAAGTAGTAAAAAAAATAATCAGGACAGAAATAAATAGGAAGGCAATGAAAATATTGGCACTCATTCCTAAAAGAGTATAGCATCCTTCTATTCCACTCCCCATCCCAATGCAGTGACTTTGGAAATAAGGTCCTCAAACAGACATAGGCTCTGAGAAGCAAAAGCAAGACCCTTGAGCAACTACGATAAAGAGAATGGAAATGTCAGTGCAGGTATCTTTGAGTTTGCTTACAACACAATCTCTGTGATATGTGATCCCACTGTTCCTTCACTAGCTCTTCTGTTCTGCTTTGGCTTGATTGTCCTTTCCCCATCTGATTTTAGTCCTGATTCCTCAGCTTCCCCATATCCTCATCATTTTTTTTTCCTCCATGTGGTCATGAAAGCCCTAATCAGTCATTTAGTGGGGAAAATGTCTTCATCAGAACCCTCAGTAACTCCCAATTAACAGAAAACCTCACTTTTATTGCGCCAATGGTTCTATACACATACCAAGAAGCTTCTGGCTATGTCTGTATCTCCAGAACCTAGCACAGGGCCATGCACACTTTTGGTGCCTAATAAGTATGTATTCTTTTTCATTTATTGACTTGAATGTCACACAACATTCAGGTCAAATATTGAACTTCTTCCATGTATATTAAATCATTAAATGTTGAAACTGTTGGGGACTTTGGAGGTCAGCTATTCTAAACCTATTCTTTTTAAAGATGAGAGAACTCAGGCACAGAAGGTTAATTGACTTGCCCAAGATCATGTGGCTAATAATAACAGATCTGGTACTTCTTTTGCTTTTCCAAGACACCTACCCAGGAATATCATCTATTCATTCAAAGTTCTGGGAAATCTCCCATTCCCCCTATCCAAGAGTCTCAGAATATTGAGTGGTTTCACAAAAGATCACAGGATTCATCCTTGCATTTCTTCATGCTTGTATATTTACCTTCTCATCTAATTTTTGAGAGGATAATAACAAAAATGCTTTCCTCAGTCCTGTAATTCTTCTTATTACTTTCCCAACCCCCAAATTTCAGTGAGAGTTTCAAATAATGTTTTACAGCACATTCTTCCATTAGGGAACACTTTATTTTGTGTTCTAGGACACAAGTACTTGTTCTAGTACAAAAAAGGGGAAGGGGTTAATTAAAAAAAAGTGAGGTACTTGCTCCTGTCTGACTTGAGATGAGGAAAGAGAATGGGTAAATGTGCACTTCTCTCAATAAGTTGTGTCTCTCCCACCACTCCTGGCTAAGGTATAGTTTGACATTCCATTGAAATTCCAATGAATCTCTAAACCAGTGGTTCTCAACCTTCCTAATGCTGCAACCCTTTAATACTCGTATGTGGGCGTATCTGCATGTGGGTGGACTCGCCTGGAGACAGATGGAGGAGCAGTGTCTTGGTTCCTAAGACCATTGGAAATATGTGTTTTCCCATGGTCTTAGGCGACCCCTGTGACCCCTGTGAAAGGGTTGTTCAACCCCCAAAGGGGTTGTGACTCACAGGTTGAGAACCACTGCTAAACCCTCAGGAAAACACTAATGTAGAAACCTGTAGCAGCTATCCACTCTTTTTTTTTTTAATCTTGAACTAACTTTCCTAACCTGAAATTTGAAAAGGAAGAAAACTCTATATATAAACACTTCTCAAATTACTTTGCATTCAATCCCTTTCCTTCACCATTTCCTTTTCTCCATGTATTATCTCACAAATACACTGACATATCCACATTTGCACCTTCACATGGACTCTCCATTGAATTTCTCACTTAGTTGTGGTTTTTTTTTTGCTCTGAGACATGGGCAGCAGCAGAACAGTTCACAGATGCTTTCAGAATCAATATCCCAATTTTTAAAGCATAATTATGAGGGAGAAACATGGAAATTATGAGAGCAAAAATGTTACTTCCCACCCAACTCTAAGTTTAGCCAGTGGAAGGAAGAACTAAATCTGAGTGATTTATTGTTTGTGTATGTACTTTTTTGTATCATAAATGAGTATCTAGTATTCCTCCCCATTCTTCAGTAAAGTCCCAAGCTGATGCCATATTCTATCATAGAAATGATCCTGGATTCTCAAAGGTCATGGCAGTGATTTGTCAAGTTTTATCAAGCTGAATAAATTTTGAGTAGATAGACTGTGTCTAAGATGTGAGAAGTCTAGTCACATTTGTATTATCTCATCACCTGAGCATGACCAACCAGTTTTGAATATATTTGGCCCCAGCAACCCGTAATGATAAAGATCTATTAAGGCACAAAGGGGTTGTGATAGACATTGATAGAGGAAATTCACATCCATGAAATTCTGGATTCTTGAAGTATTAAAGTAAGTAAGTGTAGGGAGAGTAGCAATTTTGTTGCTGGTAGGAATACAGAATTACCTATTCCCATCCCACAGCCCTGCCAAGTGATGATTCTGAGATGATTTGCATAGACTCATGTAATGACCCTGGACATTGTGGTAATTGCAAAGGAACTTTTGTGAATTAACTCATGGAGTAGAATTAATTCAGAGTGGCACTGAGGCAGAAGAAAAGGTTTCAAAAGAAAGTTAATGTTTAAAGATTTCTCTGACTGGCTGACTTTTCTGGCTGGCATTTCTGAATCACAAGAGATAAAATATTCTCTGTAGGTAGACTGCCTCTCTCCTATAAAGCAAAATCTATTTAGAAGAGAACTAGCAAATAGAAAGGGTAGAGAAACAGTAGAAGGATGCTCAGTAGGTTCTCTAGAAAATGGCAGCAAAACAGAGAGAATTAGGCTAACATAGACCCTCAGTGTGTAGAGTAGCAGAAAAAGCAACTAATACTAGGTGACCAGAGCTAGAAATGATATCAGCAACTCTACAGAGAAGTAAGTATGCTACTAGAAGTAGAAAGGTGTTCCAATAGGAATGATATCCTAAAGCATGAAATGCTCTGGCAATGGATGTTCTATGGTCATGGAAGTCCCTATGAACATAATATTTTTCATGTGTATGACCCTACCATACATATTAGCTACACATGTTCTTATTCTTGGGTGGCATTGTGAAAAGATTAATCCTGTGTATATGGGAGAATTTTTTTCCATTTTGGTAGATTATCTACTACTTTGAATGAGAGCACTCTCTGGTTAATCTGGGAAAAGAAGCAATGGTGGAGGGATTGAAGCTACATATGCAGTTTCTTTTTTTTAAAATTATTTTATTTATATCATTAAATATCTCCCAATTATAGGTAAAATATTTTAACAAAGATTTAAAAAAATTGAGTTCTAAATTCTTTCCCTCTTTTTAACCCCTCCTGGAGAAGGCAAGGAATTTGATAGCAATCATACACATGGAAGTCATGAAAAAAAAAAACGTTTTCATATTAGCTATTTTGAGAAAGAAAACATAAACAAAATAAAACAAGAAAAACAAAACAAAACAAAAACATGCTTCAACCTGCATTCAGAGTTCACCGATTTTCTCCAGAGGCAGAGAACATTTTTCTTCACAGGTCCTTTGGAATTGTCTTGAATCACTGTCCTGATCAGGGTAGCTAAGTCTTTGATAGGCGACCATCCTTAAAGTATTGCTATTACTGTGTATAGTGTTGTCCTGGTTCTCTCTTCACTTTGCATGAGTTCATGTACATTTTCTTTTTTTTTTAATTTTTAATTTTTTTTTGCTTTTTTGGAAGGGCATTTAGGGTTAAGTGACTTGCCCAAGGTCATATGGCTAGTAAATGTTAAGTGTCTGAGGCCGGATTTGAACTCAGGTCCTCCTGATTCCAGGGCTGGTGCTCTATTCACTGCACCACCTAGCCACTCCAGAGTTCATGTAAATTTTCACAGGTTTTTCTGAAAGCATCTTGCTCATCATTTCTTATAGAACAATAATATTCCATCACAATCATATACTACAAGTTCTTCAGCCATTCCCCAACTGATGAGCTTTTTCTCAATTCCAATTCTTTACCACCACAAAAAAGTTGCAATAAATATTTTTGTACAAGTAGGCCCTTTTCCCTTTTCTTTCATCTCTTTGGGATACAGACCTAGTAGTGGAATTTTGAGGTCAAAGGGTTTGCACAGTTTTATACCTCTTTGGGGAGAGTCCTAAAAAGTTCTCCAGAATGATCAGGGTACTTTGAAACTCCACCAATGGTGCATTAGTGCCCCGATTTCTCTATATCCCCTCCAGCATTTGTCATTTTCCTTTTCTGTCATGCTAGCCAATCTGATAGATGTAAGGTGGTATCTCAGAGATATTTTAATTTGCCTTTCTCCAAACAGTAGTGAGAGGAGCTAGGTGGCACTGGGAATAAAGTGCCAGGCCTGGGGTCAGGAAGGCCTGAGTTCAAATCTGACCTCAGACACTTACTACCTGTGTGACTCTGGGCAAGTTGCTCAACTCTGTTTGTCTCTGCTTCCTCATCTGTAAAGTGAGGTAGAGAAGGAAATAGCAAATCAGTCCATTATCTTTGCCAAGAAAATCCCAAATGGGCTCATGAAGAGTCAGAAATGACTGAACAAGAACAAACAAATCAGTAGTGATTTAGATAATTTTTTCATGTGACTAAAGATAGCTTTGAGGTTTTTTTTTAACCTGAAAACTGCCTGTTCTTATCCTTTTACCATTTATGAATTGGGGAATGGCTTTTATTTCTTACAGATATGGTTCAGTTCCCTATATGTTTGAGAAATAAGACCTTTATCAGAGAAACTTGTAAAAAAATTCCCAGTTTCCTTCTAATTTTTGCTGCATTAATTTTGTTTGTAGAAAAGCTTTTTAATTTGATGCACTCAAAGGTATCCATTTTACTTTCTGTCAACCTCTCTTGTCTGGTCACAAATTCTTCCCTTATTCACAGATCTGACAGGTAAATTTTTTTCATGCTCCCTTAATTTACTTATGATACAACCCTTTGTGTCTAAATCACATCCATTTTGACCTTTTCTTGCTATTTGGTGTGAGATGTTAGGCTATGTCTAGTTCTGCCAAACCATTTTCCAGTTTCCCCAGTAATTCTTGTCAAATATTAAGTTCTTATGTCCAAAGTTTGGATTTTTGAGTTTATCAAACACTAGATTACTATGGTATTTTACTACTATATACTGTGTACCTAATCTATTCCACTGATCCACCACTGTATTTCTTATCTAGTACCAGATTGTTTTGATGCTTACTGCACTGTAATATAATTTGGAATCTAGAATTGGTAGACCACCTTCTTTAACATTTTCCCCCCAGTAATGCCCTTGATACTCTTGGCCTTTTGTTCTTCCAGATGTATTTTGTTACTATTTTTTTCTACTCTATAAAATGATTCTTTAGTAATTTGATTGTGATGGCACCAAATATGTAAATTAACCCAGGTGGGATTGTCATTTTTATTATATTGGCTCAGCCTACTCATGAGTAATCAATATTTTTCCAATTCTTTGATGTGTCTTTATTGTGTGAAGTGTTTGGTAATTGTGTTCATACGCTCTCCAGGTTTGTCTTGGCAGGTAGACTCCCAAGTATTTTATATTGGCTGCCATTATTTCTAATTTCCTTTTCTCTCTCCCTGCTGGGTTTTATTAGTAGTATATAGAAATGTTGATGCTTTATGTGGATTTATTTTATATTCTGTAACTTTGTTAAAGTTATTCACTGTTTCAACTAGTCTTTTAATTGATTCTTTAGGGTTCTCTAAGTATACCACTATGTCATGTGCAAAGAATGATAAGTTTTGTTTCCAGGTTTTATTCTTTCAGTTTCTTTTTCTCGTCTTATTGCTCTAGCTGGCATTTCTAGTGGTGAAAATGGCCATCCTTGCTTCATTTCTGAACTTATTGGGAAGGTTTTGAGTTTGTCCCTATTACAAATAATGTTTGCTGTTGGTTTTAAATGGATATTACCTATCATTTTGAGAAAGACTCCATTGATTCCTATGCTTTCTCACATTGTCAGTAGGAATGAGTGTTGTATTTTGCCAAAGGCTTTTTCTTCATCTATTGGGAAAATCATATGGTTCTTGCTGTTTTTGTTATTGATTGTTATTGAAGGTCAATTATGCTGATAGTTTTCCTAATACGGAATGAGTCCTGCATTCCTGGTATAAATTCTACTTGGTTATAGTGTATGATCTTTGTGATATATTGCTGTAATTGGTTGCTAGGATTTTGTTTAAAAATTTTGCATTGATATTCATTAAAAAAGTTGATCTTTAGTTTCTCTCTGTGTTTTTACTTTCCCTGATTTAGGGATCAAAACCATATTTGTGTCATAAAAGGAATTTGGTAGGACTCCTTTACCTATGTTTCAAATAGTTTACATATTATTGGGATTAATTGTTCCTTCAATGTTTGGTAGAATTCACTTGTAAATCCTTCTGGTCATAGGGATTTTTCCTTAGGGAGTTCATTGATAATTTGTTCAATTTCTTTTTCTAAGATGAAGTTATTTCAGTGTTCTATTTCCTTTTCTGTTAATCTAGGTAATTTACATTTTTGTAAATATTCATCCATTTCACTTAGATTTTTCTTGTCATCAAAACCTCAGCTGCCATCAAAGTCTCTCTTTCAATAAGAGTTGCTTGCATTCCTGGTTCTTCTTTTCCTGCCTGTTCCAATATTTCTGCTCATACCTTTAAATCCGAGCTCACATTGAAAAATTCAATGTCCCTCTAAATGCACATCTCTCAATCTCTCATTGCCACCAACTCCTTTCCCTGACCCTGTTCTTCTTTGTGGCACACCATTTTACTCCTGAGCTCTTGGCCTCTTCTTCTGCTTGCCCTCTACTGACTGATTTTTCTTCCTCACTTTTCTCCTGTTCTTCACAGTCTCCTGATTGGGGCAAAGTAACATCTGCTGCTCTTGTTAGCCCGCTTTTTTTTCAAGAGGCCATTACAAATTTACAGAGATAAAAATAACAATATGAAGGATGTATTGTGCAAATCTTTTTAAAAGCCTGCAAAAACAGCAGAAAGAAATCAATTAGAGTTGCCATGGCAACTACCAACAATTTTATATGCAAGAAGGAAAAAAATAAAACAAGGAAAGTAACAAAACTGAAAATGCATAAATTGATTGAAATACTATGGACTTTTAAATAAATATTATACAGTGCAGCATCACAAAAGCTAAGGTCTTTCATTGAAATTATTGAATTATGATGTAATGCATAGGATTATAAACAAGGTAAGTGTGTGGATTCCTACTTATGTAGGGAAACAAACTATTATTGATGAATTTTGGTGCTGTATAGCTCAAAAGAAGCCCAAGAAAACAAGAATTGGGAAATTGAGAGAGCTTTAAAAAAAGATTCAATGCAATTTTAATTTATTTCAATTGGGTGCGTCTAGAGAAAAATAATGTGTTAGGTGAGGCATAAAGGTGGTATAATGAAGACTTGGAGTCAGAAAGATCTGAATTTGCATCCTACCTCAGACACTTAACAGCTGTGTGACTCTGGGCATCACTTAAGCTCTCTGTGCCTCAGTTTTCTTCAGTGTAGAATGAAGATATTAAACTCAGAAGTCCTGTACAGTCCTGAATCTGTGATCATGTTTGTCAAATGCTGTTCATAGATAAGCTCATTTGCACCTCATAGCAACCCTGTAACATAGAAACAACATGCAACATTAATTCTCATTACACCAAGAGAGGTACTGAAACTTATTTCCCAACAGCTATTTCTTGGACTTCTATCTTTGAACTTCTTTGGAACTCACTGTTATCATCTTCATTCCTCAAGAAATCTTTCATTTGGAAATCTCATCTGATTGAATCTGCCTGGTACTCAATCCTTTCTATAACAATCCCTGGAGTATTTCACTGGAGGACAGGGTTGTGACACTGCTTACTTTTATGTAGCCTTGAGGGTCTCTATTTAAAGAGGGGAACTCAGCACATTTTTTTCTGCCTATTTTCCAAGAGTGATGTTACTTTTAAACTTCTTAGGAATTCTTCATCAAGACCAGTGTTGGGCATGACTTCACTCCACCTCTTCCCTTTTCAGCATATTGTAAGCTCCTTGAAGGCAGCATCTGTCTTTGTCTTTATTAGTATTTGTATCCCCTAGGGCATAGTACAAAACCTGGCACATAGTGGGCACTTAATAAGGGTTTATTGATCAACTGATTAATTCAGAAAGATTAAGGAATTTACTGATATCATAAAGCTGATGAGAATAAGAGGAGGGATTTGAAGGCAAGTCTCTCCTACACCAGCTTCTCCATCACTACAGCATTCTGCTTTTCTCTGAAAAATAATAATTGACGTGCATATAGTACTTCTATGTATTTTTTCAAAGAACATTAATTATCTCATTTGATCTTCACATCAGCTCTCTCAGGTAATTATGCTCATTTTATAGATGAGTAAACTGATAAACATACAAATAATTCTAAGACAAAGTAAAATATAAAGTTTAAGAAAAGTAAAAAGGGTTATAAGATGTCATAAAAATGAGAGGCAACTCTCCTTGGAGAATAGTAGGGAATACTTCATGGAAAATATGTATATGAGATGAATTTGAAGGATGATGGATAAGAGTTCAACAGGTAGAGATGGTAGGGCATATAAGGAGGGTATTCTAAATATACCATGTTTGTGTCATAAAAGGAATTTCATAGGATTACTTCCTTACCCAATTTTAAAAATAATCTATACAGTGTTTGAATGAATTGTTCCTTATCTGATGGATAGAATTCTCCTGTAAATACATCTGGTCCTCAGAATTTTGTCTTAGGGAACAGTATTAATAAGGACCAGAGTGCAAACCAAGAGAGTGCTGACCAACCCTCTACCAGAGTCAATCCTCCAGAATTACATCTGTAAACAGCAGTTCAAGAAAGCTTGAGCTTGAAACAGCGCCCCTCACTTACTCCATGCCAGGAACAGAACCCAGCAACAATATAAAGTTACAAATCAAGAAATATGGTGGGGAAAATGAGCAAACAACAACAACAACAAAACCTTGAACATAAAAAGTTATTCTGGTGACAGGGCAAATCAAAACACCAATTCAGAAGAAAAGAATAAAGTTGAAAAAGCTACAGAGTCATGTTTCAAAGAAAAAAAATGTAAATTGGACATGAGCCCAGCAAGACTTCCTGAAAGAGGTTAAAAAAAATTCCAAATCAAATAGAAGTGGTAGAGGAAAAACTAGGTAAAGAAATAAAAAAAAGGAAGAAAATTATGAAAAAGTTTGGTAAAAACAGTTTGGTTAAAGAGGCACAAAAGTGGTGTAGAAAATAAGAACTTATAAAACAGAATTGGCTAAATGAAAGAAGAGGTACAGAAGTTCATTGAAGAAATAAATTCCTTAAAAATTGGAATGGGGCAATTGGAAGCAAATGACTCCATGAGACATCAAGAAACAATAAAACAATATCAAAATAATGTAAAGAAGGAAGTAAATATAAAATATTCCATTGGAAAAAAATGATCTGGACAAATAAATCAAGAAGAGATAATTTAAGAGTTATTGAACTACCTGGAAGCTACATATTAAAGAAAGAACCTAAACATCATATTTCAAGAAATCATCAAGGAAAAACTGCCCTGATATCCTAGAACCAGAAGTTAAATTAGAAATTAAATGAATCAATCAATACCTGAAGGAAATATCAAAATGAAAACTACCACGAATATTATAATCAAATTTTAGAGTTCCCAAGTCAAGAAGAAAATATTGCAAAAAGTAAAAAAGAAACAATTCAAATATCATGGGGCCATAGTCAGGATCACACAAGATTTAGAAGTTTCTATGTAAAAGGAATGAAGAGTTTGGAATATGATATTCTAGAAGGCAAAGGAACCAGGATTACAACCAAGAATCATCTACACAGTAAAACCAATTCTAATTCTTCAAAGGAAAATGGATATTTAATGAAATAGAAGACTTTCAGGTATTCCTGATGACAATACTAGAACTCAGAAGAAAATCTGATTTTCAAATACAAGACTCAAGAGAAGCATAAAAACATAAATATTAAACAGAAATCATAAGGGACTCAATAAGATTAAGCTGTTTATTTTTCTATGTGGATAAATAGTACATATATCTTCCAAGAACTTTATCATTATTAGGGCAGGTAGAAGGATTCTACAAAGAAAAAGCGTGTGTGAGTAAGTCAATTATATTGGGATGATATAAAAAAAAATGGATAGGTGAGAAAGAAAGATGTCCTGGGAGAAGGGTGAAGAGAGCAGAAGAATGACAAGAATTGTCTCACATATAAGAAGTACAAAAAGAAGAAATGGAAGGGAAAATGGTGGAGGGAAGGAGGCAATATCTAAAGCTCACTCACATCTCAATTGGTTTGAGGGAAAAATGTAAATACATGCATACATACAGTCAACTGGTAATAGGAAATCTATCTTACCCAACAGGGAAGTAGGATGGGAAAGTGATAAGATAAAAGGGGTGAGGTAGAATGTAAAAGAGAGGACAAAAAAGAAAGCATTAGTCAGAAGCAAAACTGACTTTAGAGGAGTGACAGGATAAAAAGACAAAGAGAAAGGTAAACAGAAGAAGATATAATGGAGGGTATATGATCCAGATTTCATATGATATACAACAATGAGGTCAGCACAATGCCTCTGTAGATTTTTAGTTTAGTAGGCAGTCTAATACCTTTTTTCTCCCATACCCAAACACTGAGCTAGCTTAGTGATGTGTCAACCATATCATCTTTGTGGACATCCCTGGAAAGTATACTGCCAAAGTAAAGTAAATTTAAGCATAGCATTTAGAATTCCTCCATTTGCAGTAACCAAATAGTTCTATATATGATTGGTGTGGTACTAGCTGGAGGAAAGTCTCTGTTTTCTTAGTGTTAATTGTCAGACCAAAATTAGCACAAATAGCAGAGAATCAATCCATACTTTGCTGTATCTCAGCCTCAGAGGTTGCATAGACTGCACAATCATCTTTGAAGAAAAGTCATTCACCAAGTCTCTCTCCATTTTAGTCTTAGCTTGTAGACTTTTCAAGTTAAATAATTACGATCAGTGTGGTAGTTGACCTTCATTCCATTTTATTCCTGTTGAAGGCATCTGACAACATCACTGATAATATCATGCCAAAAAAGCATAAGAGCAAGCACACAGCCCTCTTTCACTCCTTTGGTGATTGGGAAAGCACGTGAGTCATTCTCCAGAAACCATACAAGCATGCCATCATGAAACTGATGTACAATACTAATGAGCATCTGCAAGTAAACAAATCTTACCATGATATTTCAAAAGACCTCATGACTGACGATATCAAAGGTCTTGAGTAGATCAACAAACATTGTGTGTAGACCTCTGTTCTGCTCCTAGCATTTCTCCCAGAGTTGTTGGACAGCAAACACCACATCAATCATTCCTCAGTCCTTCTTAAAGCTACACTGGCTCTCAGGTAGATGAACATTTTCCACGTGAAGGATCAACCTATTAAGGGGTCTCTGACAAGAATCTTGCCAGCAATAACTAAGAGAGAGAAAGTTCTCTCTCCCTCCCCATGATTGTCACAGGGCAACCTATTTCCTTTTCCTTTATAGAGATGGACAATGGAAACATCCTTGAACTTCTGGGGGATAACCTCCACTTGGTATATAACTTGTTAGATTTCAGTAAGCTTTTGTATGATCATTGGACCCCCTTGCCAGGAAAATCTCAACTGGAATAGAATGAACCCTTTTTCACACAAGAGGAGCGGTTGGAAGTTTGACTAGAGAGGGACTGATTTCAATTTGAGGTTTATGGTTAATGGCTTCAAGATTGATTGATTACAGTCTGTAGAGAACTCTGGAAGTGTTTAAGCCCATCTTTCCAGGATCAAATCCTTATAACTATCACTAATCAATGATTCCTTCAGCACCAAGTAGTTGAGATACACCATAGGTCTTTGGGCCAAAATAGCCATTATGACATCATAAAAGTGATTTGCATTGTTACTATCAGTGTAAAGCTGAATTTCATCTACCTTTTCACTGAGCCAAGAATCCTGCATCTCTCTAAACTTCTCTTGCACTTTACTTTTGATAGTAAATGCTACTTTCTTAAAAATGGATGAACTACTTATTACTAAATGCTGCCTTCTTAAAGATAGAATTGTCCTGCTGGTAAACCCTGCAGAGTTCTTGTTTTTTGCTTACCACCTTCTGAATTTCCCCATCATTTTATCAAACCAATCTTGATAGTTGTGACTGTTCTGGCCCAGATGAGTAAATGTGGTGCTGTACACCAAATTTCTGGAAGCTTCCCCACTTCTTTTTTTCTCCACTGTTGCAAACCGTATGTTAGCTCTGCTTTTCCTCCAAGTTATCAACAAACTATTTATGCTCAAAGAAGCACTCTAATCTGTTGACATTATGTCTTCTGGTAGTTGTCTTGCCTTAGGGCTGCCACTTTTGTTGAATGTGAATGTTTGACTTGGAGAGGGTGTAATGCCAAGCAAAGGCAACTTCCAAGGTTTGGATTACCAGCATAGCAAACCCCATTTATTCAGCAAACATTCACAGAACAGGGAAAGTCAAAATACAGTGTAACTTGTTCCTTCAGCAAGTAAGTTCTCAATTCAATCCAG
>CM053583.1:324873148-324908875 GCA_028627135.1 Pseudochirops cupreus
TAGCTCCTCTCACTACTGTTTGGAGAAAGGCAAATTAAAATATCTCTGAGATACCACCTCACACCTATCAGATTGGCTAGCATGACAGAAAAGGAAAATGACAAATGCTGGAGGGGATATAGAGAAATCGGGGCACTAATGCACCATTGGTGGAGTTTCAAAGTACCCTGATCATTCTGGAGAACATTTTAGGACTCTCCCCAAAGAGGTATAAAACTGTGCAAACTCTTTGATCCCAGAATTCCACTACTAGGTCTGTATCCCAAAGAGATGAAAGAAAAGGGAAAAGGGCCTACTTGTACAAAAATATTTATTGCAACTTTTTTGTGGTGGTAAAGAATTGGAATTGAGAAAAAGCTCATCAGTTGGGAAATGGCTGAAGAACTTGTAATATATGATTGTGATGGAATTTTATTTTGCTATAAGAAATGATGAGCAGGATGCTTTCAGGAAAACCTGTGAAGTCTTACATGAACTCATACAAAGTGAAGAGAGAACTAGGAGACCACTATGCACAGTAAAAACAATATTTTAAGGATGGTCTACTATCATACACTTAGCTGCTCTGATCAAGACAATGATTCAAGACAATACCAAAGGACCCATGAAGAAAAATGCTCTCTACCTGTAGAGAAAATAGACGAACTCTTAATGCAGATAGAAGGATGCTTTTTAAACTTTATTTTTCTTGTTTTATTTTGTTTTCATTTTCTTTCTCAAAATAGCAAATATGGAAATATTTTTTGCATGACTTTACATGTATAATTGATATAAAAGTATTTTGCCTCTCAAGAAGGGGGGAGGGTTGGGAAGGAGAAAGAGAATTTGGAAATCAAAAATTTTAAAGTGATTATTAAATTTTTTCCATGTATTGGAAAATATCTAATGAAATGAATACAAAGAATATTTATTCTTTTAAAAAATGAAAGATTTTGTTTTCACTTTGGGAGCTCCCAACACACCTCTGCCCATCTGTATACAGACACACAGATACACACACACACACACATACAGACTTAATTATAATGGTTCACATAAACACACACATGCATATGCATCTTTACAGTTTGCAAAACACTTTACTCATTTTCATTATGTCATTTGAACCTCATAGCAATATTATGAGGTTGGTAATAATATTGTCCCAATTTTAAGGATGAAGAAACTGACCCTCAGAGACATCATATGGTTATAAAGTTTCTGAGGCAGCATGAAAATCAAGTCTTCATCTCAAGAACTGAATAAACTTGTGGTGTCAAGCACAAATAGAAACAGGAACCACTAAACTATAGATAAGGATCCATAAGGGCTGTGTATTCACTTAGAAAACAACATAGTTATATGCATTTTTTTTTACTTCACAAACACTTTAAAATCATATAAGAACTGTAAGAGTTGTGGGCCACATCTGGTCCATGGACCTTGTGTTTGGCACCTCAGCAGTACACACTGTTGCAGTACACCCCAAAGCTATCTCTTTATCACATGCAAATCTTTATAATCAAGAGATGAATGGAAAATGATGACTTGCAATTTGAACTGCTTCAGAAATTTGAGAATCTATGATTTTGTTTCTACTGTAATCTCATGACTTGTACAGAACAGACTGCTCTATGGTTTGCCAGGCAGTTTAATCTAAATAGCCTAATTTTGAGCATAGAATGAAGAATTTGACGTCAGGAAGAGTTGGGCTTTAATTCTGCCTCAGACACTCACAGTGTGACCTTACATGAGTCACTTAACTTTTCTGAGTTTCAGATTTTTCATTTGAGAAATGGGGATTCTCAGAGGTATTTGGAGGCTCAAATGTGATAATATATGCAAAATGACTTGAAAACTCTATTTTAGTATGCAAATGTTAGCTATGATTATTATCTCATCCTCATCTTTTAGGTTGTAATTTATTTAGAAATGTTCTTAAGTCACTATCCTGCCATTATTCTATCATAGTTCATGTTCTGTGATCTATTTCACAGGTAGATATAAAACTCCTTTTTATAATTGAATGGAGTTTTTTAGGATATAATAATTCTTCTTCATAGTCTAGTTTTTCTCATTTTCTAATGAGAAAGTTTCTATTTTGAATTTTCATTTGATGGAGTCCAGATAAAGATGGTTCTAGACCAAATTGCTCTTCTACTATTGTTCTTTGATATTTAATGTTCAATGGATTATTGTGCAATTAGTTAAAATGATTGCTTTTTATAATTGAATAGAAAGTATTGGGAATGTCAACTCGTTAATGAAAGCATTTTCAGAACAATTCCAGTAGTAGGCAGTATGATGGAGATGACATTTATTTCATCCCATTCCCACACAACTTTGATTTCTTTGACTCAGTCTTTCTTTTGAGAGCATTTCCTGGTATGTAGTTTTGAAGTCATGGGTATTCAATAAGGCAATGTCCATTAATAACATTGTTGTTTTTTTTTGTTTTTGTTTTAAATAAGCCAATATTGCATGCCAGTGATTGTGGATAATTGTTTTATTTGTGCTGATAACTGGTTGCAGAATAGTTTTTTTTTTGAATGGAATTCTCAAGGATATTCTGGAGTTCGTAGGATGAGAATTTGTTTGTTAGTTTATAGAAAATCACAAGCTTCTGGTATATTATTCTCACCACTTGCTTGTTTCTTTATGAATATTCAAGAGGTGCTATTTTTTAAATGACTTTCAGTGATATGTTGCCCAGTTTCTATCACTGCCTTGCAAAATCTGCACCAACAACTTAGTCCAAACTTATGTTATATAACCTCAACTGGGTCCTCACTGCTACAAGGTAATAACTTTATACCTTCCTAATTAGTTCAATATCGCACTCATTACAGTGGCTATTTTAAAACCTCTCATCTTTCTTTGCATCCCTTATGGATCCCCTTTCCTCACTCTAAGCTGAGAACCTTGCCTCATATTTCACTCCTCTCTCCACCCTCTCTCTCTCTCTCTCTCTCTCTCTCTCTCTCTCTCTCTCTCTCTCTCTCTCTCCCCCCCTTTCCTGGCTTCTGACCTAATTATTCAATTATTCAATCAAAATAACTCACTCAGAGTTACCAATGATTTCTTAACTGCTAAATCTAATGGCCTTTTCCAGATTTCACCCTTCTTGATGTCTTTGTAGCCTTTGGCACTATTAATCACCCTCTCCTCCTCGATACCCTCTCCATTGCCCCTTAATTCTACTGCTTTCCCTCGTTGATCATCTCCAATTTATCCTGCACACAGTGTTTTTGTACATAGTTGCTTGCATGTTGTCTACCCCATTAGACTGTGAGCTCCTTGAGAGTGGGGACTGTCTTTTGCTTTTCTTTGTATCCCCAGGACTTGGTAACCTGCCTGGCACACAGTAGTCTCTTGATATTTATTGATTGACTGACTGACACTATTCTATCCTGATTTCCCTCTTACCCATCTTACCACGTCTCAGTTTTCTTTGCTGTATCTTCATCTGTCACTCCCATTAAAAGGGGGCATACCCTAGGTTTCTGTCTTGGGTCCTTTTATCCTTTTCCTCTATACTATTTCACTTGATGGTCTCACCAGCTCCCATGGCTTCAAAGATCGTCTTTAGGTTGATGGTTGTCAGATCTACTTATTCAGCCCTAACCTTTTCCCTGACCTCCAGTCTTGCATCTCCAATTGCCTATTAGATATTTCAAATTGGATATCCTGTGGACTTCTTACACTTGACACATCCCAAACTGAACTTACCATCTTTTCCTCCAAATGTTTCCTGCTTTTGAATTTCTCTATTACTGTTGAGGATACCACCATTCTTCCAATCATCTAGGCTTATGACCTAGATGTCACCCTAAACTCCTCACTCTCACTCTTCATATACAGTCTATTGCCAAGTCATATGTTTATGTATATGTATGTGTATATATGTGTGTGTATATATGTGTATATATATGCAAGTATACAAATATATATTGCCAGAATGTGTGTGTATGTTTATGTGTATGATGCTTCACAACATCCTTTGTATATATTTCCTTCTTTTCTTTTGTAGTGCCATGACACTGGTGTAGGCCCTCATCACCTCACATCTAGACTATTCCAATTGCCTGCTGGACGTTCTTTGTTCCTCAAGTCTCTCCCTACTCCAGTCCATCTTCCACACAGCTGTGAAATTTATCCTCCTAAAAGCAAGATCTGGCAATGTCACCCCCCTATTCAATTGATTCCACTGACTCCTTATTACCTCCAGAATCAAATATAAAATCCTCCATTTGGCATTCAACTAACCATTCAACCTGCCCCTCTACCTTTCCTTTCTTCTTACAACTCACTTCCCTAATGTACTTGTGAATTAGTGATACTGATCTCCTTGCTATTCCTTGAATAAAAAACTACATATCTTTGCTTTTAGTCATAGTGTTCCTTATGTCTGGAATGCACTGGCCTCCCCAACCTAACTAGCTCATCAAATTGGCTTATGAAGCATTCCCTATAGTGTAGCAGTTCTCAACCTGTGGGTTATGTTCAATTTGTAAAAAGGAAAACACATCCTGCATATCAGATATTTACATTATGATTCATAACAGTAGCAAAATTACAGTTATGAAGTAGCAACGAAAATAATTTTATGGTTGGGGGTCACCACAACATGAGGAACTATATTAAAGGGTCGCAGCATTAGGAAGATTGAGAATCACTGCTATAGAGTAACATTCTACCTTCCATTTGGAGTTTCCTATGTCTGGAACATTATAATAATAATAATAATAAAAATAGCTAACACTTATACAGTGATTTAAGGCTTGCAAAGCACTTTGCCTCAGAGCTGAAGTGATTTTTGTAGGGGTGCATAGCTAGTATGTGGCATGATTTGAACTCAGACTTTCCTGATTCTAAATCTAACATTTGATCCAGGTACTACCCCCCTCTCACTTTTATTTCCTAGAATCCTTGATCTCTTTTAAAACACAGCTGATTATCACCTCCTAAATGCCTATAAGACCTTTCCTGATTCCTGCAGTTGGTCCTGGTCCACTTCTTGAATTGACTTTAGAAGACTTCATGTTTGTGCCATATCGATTCATCTGTATACATGATGCCTTCCAGTAGAACATAAACTCTTTAAGAGTGAGGATTCTTTATGTCTTCAGAACTTAGCATAGTGTCTGACATGTAATGAGCACCTAATGAATGCTTATGGAATAAAATAAACATTCCCCAATTCAGCAAGGTGCCACACATTATTTGCCTGTCTTCTATGCAGAAAATGAACTGTTACAACATCTGATATATTTGTCCAGAAAAACTAGCTTGACAACAATGAAAGGTTTTGCTATTTCAGGATGAATTGGCTTGTGGTTTTGGTTATACATAGATGTCCAGTAAGTTATTCTAAGGAGTGAAATTGGAACTCCAAGCATATCCTGGAATATTGTCCCAAATTCTTTGCAAAGTAAAAGGATCATATTTTACATAACAAATAACATCAAGACAGCCATGACTTTTGCTCAACAAGAAGTATGAAAGAATAAAATCTTTCTGTGTTTACTTGGAAAATAGTCTTAGTAAACATGATTTTTCTGAGAGAGCTATTGTACATGATGTATTACACAGCATTTGCTTATGAACTGTGCAAGAGGTTTAGGAAAAAATCACTTGGAATAAGCTTATACTTATACATATATATGCATATATAATTCTGCATATGTATTATATATGGATTATTTTAACTGTGCTCTATTGGTACAAACAAACATGAACACACTTAAGATAAATATACCATATTACATTTTAGTTTGGGGAAAAATTATGTGCAGATTCAAGATGGTTAAAAAAACTCACAAAATTTAAGATCTATTCTGCCTTTGGCAGTCAGCAAAAGGTATCTGGAACTAAAAACATATGCTTAAATTTAGCTCCACATGTGGCAGCGAGCTATTGATTGAACACTGACGTGTGCTTGAGCTCTGGGGATCTCAACCCCCTCTCTACACCCTTCCCGAACACACACACACACACACACACACACACACACACACACACACACCCCTAACACTGCTAGTTCTGCCTGACAGTCAAAGGGAATTTAGAGTCTATCTACTGTTGTACACTTGCTCCAAACTCCTCAGGTAATTATCAGGTGACAGGAGGAGATTATATAGGAAGAGATTATTTGAAGAACTGGATGCATTATTTTCCTGTGGTCCCTGGTATTCAAAGCAGGCTATCTCTCTGGAATGAAAGAATGTTATGCAAAGCTGGGTCCAATTCCTTGGAGCACACAATGGTGTGATTTGCAGCAAATCTGAGACATCTTTCAAACATGCCTAGGTCATCAACAAATTTGTCCTCTCTGATGTTATCTTAGTGATGGACATGACATCCCCAAGGGGGTGGATTTCTTAAGTCAGCTCTACTTCAGGTAGCTGGAAGCAATGTTCTGATGGCAGGATATAATTAGCAAATTAGAATGTGGGGGATAGTTTCTGGAAAACAGGCAGGGTTCATTTCTTTCAGTTACACACTGCATGTATAATTTTAAAGGTGAGTTTGTGTCCCTTTTATTTAATAAGATTAGTGAAACTTCTCCAGGTAGACTGTATAAGTATAGGCAACACAGAATAGGAAAACCTGGGTTCAAATCTTAGCTCTAGTTCTTATGAACTGTATGACTTTGAATAGGCAACTTCATTTCTTTGAGCACTAGTTTCCTCATCTGTGAAATGGGAACAACAGTATCAGCTTCACAAGATTGTTGTGAGATAATCAATAAGTAAGTTCCTACTGTGTGCCAGGCATTGTGCTGACTTCTGGAAATACAAAGACAATATGCTTATATTCTATTGGGGAAGGTAAAATCCATCATCAATAACTAAACATTTATTTACCATATGCCAGGTGCTGTTCTGAGTTCTGGAAATAAAAGACAAAAAATAAAAGAATCCTTGTCCTCAAGAAACTTATATTCTACTGAGGGAGGTTATACCAATCAATCAGTCAATCAATCAACATTTATTAATCACCTATTATACGACAGACACTGTGCTAGACTACATACAATATAAATACGAAGAATATTGGGTGAAAGGAAGCACTAGTAGTTAGAAAATCAGGAAAGGCTTCATTAGAAAGTGTTTATCAAGAAGAGGCATTATGGAGTTGTGGATAAAGGGTTAACCTTGGAATTAGGATGGCTTTAGACTCCAGATGAACTCTGTTCCCATCTAACCTCTGCCACATGTTAGCTGTTTGACCTCATACAAGTCACTTACGATCTCTAAGGCTAAAAGAAGTAGAGAACTTGCTGTTTCGCATTGATGAAGAATTTCTTTCCTCTGGAGTTTCCCACATCAATGAAATCACTGGTCTAGTCAAAAATAAAAAAGAACACCAGAAAATAACTTCAACTTGCTACATAAATATCAATTAATTATATAGTCAAGAGTTACTTCTTAAAAAATAGGTTTTATATAGTGAGCTGGGAACAGGGGCATTTTGTTGATTTTTAATTTGATCCCATGGATTCCATCGCTGGTGTCAAATTCTCCATTTTTATCTGCCCAGAGACAATTTTCAATCCATTCTCTAGTCTGTGGAACCACTGAGCTTCCAGAATCTCTAAAATGGAAAGTCTGTTTTCTCTTTGCAGAACTATAAAGTATCATAGAATATATCTCTTTTGAGGACAAAGACCACTTTTCCTTTTATCTTTGAATTCCCAGCACCTAGCACAGTACCTTGCATATAGCAGATGCCTCATAATTGTTTGTTGAGTGAATGAATGAATGTATATTTCCCTACGTAATTCACATTTACTTAGTGCTTTCAGATTTACAAAGCACTTTCTTCCCCTGTGAGTGTAGGCATTATTTATCCCCTCCTTACAGATGGAGGCTCAAAGGGGGCAAAGTGACTTGCCTAAGGTCACACAGAAAGTAATGTCTGATATTTCGGTCAGCTAGAATGTGATTAATGTGGCCAGGATTGGGAGCAGGGTTTGAATTCCACAAACACTGGTTAGCTCTAGTCTGACCCACAATCACAGGTTCCATCCTTAACCTTGACCATCTATCTTGCAGATTTGTGCTGTTAGTCAAAAGCAGTTAAATGAAGATTGTTGATGGTTAAAATGCAGATCTATTCTACTTTTCAGGGGAAAAGAGCTGCTAACATGTGTCCTATTACTCTAAGCCTTTGTATTTGGGGGGCAGTTTACCCTTGTGCTCCAGTCAAGCCCTAGCCATCCAGGGGTCCTGGCATGAACAGAAGATGAAACTTTGCTCATTACTATTCACATGTTTGAGGACAATTTATTCAAAATTCACATAAAGTCAGCAATGGGCTTTTTCTAAATAGAGCTCAAACATCTTAAAAATAAATCTGAGCCTTTTAATACTCTGTAATTATCTTGTCTATTATCTCATCTGCTGCTTAATCTTTCATTCCTTCCCTTGATCTTTTAACTATATGGGATGTGTGTGCATGCACGCGCGCGCACGCGCACGTGTGTGTGTGTGTGTGTGTGTGTGTGTGTGTGTGTGTGTGTGATGTTTTTGCATATCTCCTGAAGCAAATTCTGGGTTTTTTCAAAAGCTTTAGGTAGGGGGAGGGGCAAGGATCTGTCGCATTCATAATACTTGGTTTTCTAAAAATTAACTCTTCAGGTACCTTCAAGATAGCATGCATCTGAGCAGTTAAATCTTGAATACTCTGATGTATCTGTGATCTTGGTATAGGTGTATATAGGTGTACAGCTGTATAGGTATTCCCTCCCAAGCTGCAACTGCAACCTATCCCCATGCTTTCCCAGCCCATAGGCTTATATATTTTTGTCATAAATTGAACACAGAGAGCATTGGAGGCTCTTTGAGCTTGCTAGGCTTTGAGAGGATACTATTGGAACAATTGGACTGTGTATTGGTTATTTCACACTCTTGCTATGTGACCCAACCCATCATCTTTTCTATTCATCCACTACTTTAATTACGACTCAACTATTTCTGTATGATTCCTTACTTGTAGTGGGCAACCACTGACTTATGCCCACCATGGAACATATAGAATTAGAGAATCACAGAGGGTTGGACAGGATCTCTGTGACCAATCAATACTACCCATATGCAAAAAGAACCCCTACTATAATAAGCTTCTGCCTGAGTACCCCAAGGAAGGGGAGATCCCTACTCCATCCAGGAAGCCCTTTCCATTTGTATATTACTTTAATCATTGGGAAATTGTTGTGGTTGGTTTTCCTGACATCAAGCCCAAGCTGGTCTCTGCCATTTCACTCATTGTTCCTGATTCTGCCCTCTGGGGCAAAATAGAACAAATCTAATCCATCTTCCAAGTGACAGTTCTTCAAATACTTAGAGACATCCATCATTTCTCCCCTCCTCAGTCTTTTCTTCTCTAGACTAAATATTCCTTGTTCCCTCAAATGATAGTCCTATGAGATGGACTCAAGATCTTTCATCATCCTGTTTGCCTTCTCCATTGGTCTTTTGGTATTCCTCAATGTCAAAGATTTTAATTGTGCCCTCTCACTGTTGTAAGACTTGGATTTAAGAATAAAAAATTTTAAAAATCCTGTTTGAAATTACATATTCTTAGGGACTTCATCTTTAATAATCTCAAAAGCTTATTTACAGCATGTACGTCTATTGATGTAAATAAACTTTCTGTGAAGGAAGGAAACAAGCATTTTTAAAGCTCCTACTATGTGCTAGGTACTGCGCTAAGCACTTTACAGATTTGATCCTGATTTGATCCTCACAACAACCCTGGAAGGTAGCTGCTATCATGATCCCCATTTTACAGTTGAAGAAAATTAGTCAGACAGAGATTAAGTAACTTGTTCAGTGTAACAAAAGTAGCAAGTGTCTGAGGTCAGATAGGAACTTGGGTATTCCTAACTCCAGGTTCTGTGTTCTGTCCATTGCACCATGTAGATGTCTCTGGAAAAAAAAGTGCTTAGAAATGATGTTTTATGTCTCAGAAACAACATTTCTGACCCCGAACATATTCAGATTGATGATGTCATCCCCTGACAATGAGTGACTTTTTGAGAGGAATGAATGACCTCAATTTCAGTCTTATTATATAATAGGGACTCAGATGAAAGGTTTTCAGAGTATTTCCTTGTGAGACTCGTGATGCAATTCTTATAATCCGAATTTTACAGATGAGGAAAATCAGACTCAGGGAGTTGAAATGAATTGTCTATTGTCACACAACTATTAGGAGTCAGAACTGGGACTTGAACCTGGGTCTTTTGATTGTAAGACTAGCATGTTTTCCAATGTACCATGCCTCCCATGTTCTGCTTTTATCAATTAATTTTATTACAGCTAGTAAAATTTTAGTGGCAGTTTAGTCATGTCCTAACATTCAATATTATCATCATTTAAAAAACACTTTTTAAGCACCATCTGTAAGTGGTAACATGCTAGTGTAGTACCTTGAATGAATCATAGACATATTTCTTACCTTCTGGTAGACTATTAAGATAAGACAGATAGCAGTCATGTAGACAGATGTAAGAGACTTCCAGACACCTGAACACACTTGAATAAACACAATAGGGAGAGGAGATAGGTAGATGGGTAGATCCAATATAGTTAAATACTTGAATCAGCCAATAGCAGCAGTGGTATGGGCATTCAAGAGTCAGTTAGGACATGCATAAGAGCACTGGACTTATAGTCAGAATTTCAAGCTTTAAATCCTAGCTCTGATACTTTTAATGGCAAATATTTAGTAGGTACCTTGTGTGTTGGCAGCTAGATAGAGCACTGGACCTGGAGTTGAGAAGACCTAAGTTCAAATTCTGTCTCAGATGCTTATCATCTCTATGACCCAGGGTAAATCCCTTAATCTCTGTTACCCTCTGTTTCTTTATCTGCAAAATGGCAATCATAGTAGCACCTACCTCCCAGGGTTGTTGTAAAGATAAAATGAAATAATAACCATAAAATGCTTTGTAAACCTTACAGCACTATGTAAATGCCAGCTTTTATTACAATATATGTTCAAGGTCCTGGGCTACATACTGGGGATAAAAAAAAAGTGAAGAATATCACAGTCCCTGTTCTCAGAGAACTTATATTCTTTTCGGAACGGGGATATAACATGTATCCACATAATTATAATATAAAGTGGAATGTGATAGGAGCAAGGGATTGATCCAGATAGAATGCTCTAAGAAAATTTGAGTTTAGTATCATACTTTGTGAGAATGTTTTGGTGGCAAGTACTGTCTCAGCCATCATTTTCAGGCTGGACTAGGTCATGTTTGAGGCTCCTTTCAACTCTGAAGTTCTATGACACTGCAATGTGTGTGTGTGTGTGTGTTTGTGTGTGTGTGTGTGTGTGTGTGTGTGTGTGTATGTGTGTGCATGGTGTCAGGAAAGGCTTCATGGAGGAGATGCTACCTGGGCTGAGCTAGTTAAGTGACCTTGGACAAATCCCTTCAGTAGTCTGGTCCTTACAGCATTGTGTAAATGCTAGCTTTTATTACAATATGTGTAACTTATATATGGACTTCCTCATTTATTTGTAAAACCAGGGAGTTTCAGTAAAGAGTCCTTTCTAGCTTGAAATCCTAGGATCATAATTCTTTGATCCCTTCGCAACTGTGGATTACAAACCACCTACTTCGTGCAAATTAAACCTTTGCAATTCTTGTCCGTAATTTCTGGAAAACTTCCATAGAGGACTGGCCAACACTGACTAGCAGGGGTTCTTAACCTAGGATTTGTTACTTTAAAAAATCTTGCTAATTTTATTTCAAATTTAATGGCGATTCCTTTGTAATTCTACATATTTTGTTTTATACATTTGAAGAAGATATTTTGAGAAGGGGTTCATAGGCTTCACCAAATTGCCCGGGGACCCAGAAGAAGATGAAGAATCCTTCCTTCGGTTTTTTGTACTCAGTCTGTAAGTAGAGAGTAAATAATATGTATTTACGAAGTTTTGCCAGTAAATAAACTTAAATAGCTTAGAGTAAACAAATTTAAACAAACTTGCTACTTTCCTACTAGAGTGTAAACTCCCTGAAGGCAGGGACTATTGATGTTGTCTTTTCATCCCCAGCACCTCACTAGTAGGTCCAACACATTTGTTGAATTCAGTTTTAAAATTTTGTGCAATTCTAGGTCTGTCTCTTTGTTATCCCTCACTCTCCATATATTAACTCTTTTTCTAGGTATGTCTGGAAGTCTTTATGATACTTTTCAAATGCAAACTCCCATCGGTGATATAACACCAAAATGTACAACAACTCACATTTATTACAGCTGCTCATGATATCTTATGATAATCATGTGAGTCCGCTTCAGCTCGTTTATTCCCACCATTTAAAAAAAAAAAACAATTAAAAGGATTCTCGGACTAAAATAACCAGATAAACAAACTAATGAAAAAGGAAAGCAATGGCATCACTTTGGAGATGGTGAATAAGGGGCATTACATATTAAAGTCAATTGGAAACTGAGACCCTAGCAAAGAATTTAGGTCAAAGAGGAGCACTGCCCCTCTTATACAGAACCCTCTTTTCACACATACTAAGGGTTGCCCCACTACTTTTTTTTATTTACAAAGGAGCACCGATTTTTTTCCTTCTTTTACAGACACAGGGAAAGTCATATAAGGTTTTTCTTTTATGGGGAGAGTGCCCCAATATGGAGCCTTCAACAGTTTTTAGCAAGTGGAGACGTTCTCCCCAGTCCATTTTAGATCTGGCAGCAAAAGACGCATAGTAATAGTCAGTCAGCAACTGTCTACACCAGATGTTTTCCTTGAGCATGAGCGTTAACACTCCATTTGGCCTTTTCAGAATTGTAATGCAAAAGGAGCAGAAATAGCCCAGGAGGCAGCATGGCCCAAGCAAAAACAAAAAAATCAATCACACAAAAAAACACAAAATCCTAGCATAGGACATGCAGAAATTGAAACTTAGCTATAGCTTTGCCATTGAAAGAATCTATGACCTTGGGTCTATTTTTCCATCTGTTAGATGGAAACCTCTAGTAAGACTTTGGCTGGTCACAAAGACCCCGGGAATTATAGTTCTTCCCAGCTTGGCAGAAGAAGCAGCTCATACAAGGACTGGAGGGGAGGTTTTTTTATGGCCCTGCATTCACTGGGATTTGAGGGGTTCTTGAGAGAAGAGGAGATTAGAAGGGAAAAGTGGCAGGTAGTCTTCATGACTATGACAGCAGGTGACTGTGACATTTGCAGTTCCCCTCTTGAAGATCATGATAGATGACCCATAAATGGACAGAGAATATGTGTGTGACTGTGTTCTTATTCCAAGCATTCCCTCTTAAAACATGAGGGATTTCATGAAGAAATGGAGGGGTGGATTTGTGGGGAAAAGAAAGTATGGAGGGAGAAATTTCATGAAAATATGAGTTTCTGGATGAAAGGCACTCAATCAGATTGATTAAAGAAATGATTCCTTACTATGATTTCTAGCCAAGATGCAAATACAACCGATGTTTGTCTCAGCTAAGAGAAGCAGCAGCAATAAATAGCTTGCTTTCTGAATGATTTTCCCACCAGCGTTGAACCCTTCATATTTGGCTTCCAGGCACTTTGGAAAGGCTTAGAAGAGAAGACAATTTTCTGTTTCTTCTAAAGAAAAAAAAAAACCCTTCCTTTCCCAGCCTGTCAGTGACAGCTGTCAAAAACTCCTTTGGTGAACTCTGGACTTAGAAATAATGGGACAATCTGGGTAAAGTTATCTGGTGAATCATTTCCTGATGTGCTAAGAAGCTGCAAAGTTCATTGGAATAGCAACCAAAGTGCAAGAACATCGCTTATCTCTCAGTTGTAATAAATATAATTTTCTGAATCCTGTTAGGCTACCCCTCCTCTGCCTTCAAGGACACAGGGTCACCTCCATACTACAGTGGGGCACTGTTGGACAATTACAAAGAAAACTAATTATCTTGAAATATAGTTATAAAATATAAAAAAAAACCTTTAAATTTGTAGAGCCCTGTTCTAAAATTTGTCTCTAATAACTGAGCTGAAGCATACTGTGACCTAATTGAATTCATATTTTTTGAGGTTAATTTGTAGAAAGTTTAATTAATACTAAGTCTTTGGTTGACTTAACTGATTTCTATGTACAATGTTGTCCTGACAATATTTTGGGGCTCCTTTCTGAGTTTCTGACTGACTTGAAGGAACTCAAGGATAGAATGAGTAGTTTTCTAGTCTGCCTAGGTAAAGGCAGTCCAGATTGGTCTCAATTTGTCTATCATCTTATTGTTGTTTAGTCATTCTCAGTCATGTCTGACTTCATGATCACATCTGGGGTTTTCATGGATTTTTGCCATCTAATGCAAACAAAGTTAAGGGACTTGCCCAGGGTCACATAGCTAGTAAATGTCTGAGACCAGATTTTAACTCAGGTCTTCCTGATTCCAGGTCTGGTGCTCTATCGAATGTACCACTTAGCTGCCCTCTCTATCTATTCTCGTCCTGGGTGTAATGGGGAAATTTCTTGAAAGGAGATGAAAAGAATGCTATCAGTTCCTTAGATCTCAGAATATTAATCAAGATACTGCAGAAATTCTTACTCTATCCTTCATTCCCAGTTGTGTATAGAGTCAGTTCAAATCAAGAAACATTTATACTGGGTCCTGGAGATACTAAGAGAAAAATAAATTAGTTCCTGCCCTCAAAGAGCTTACTTTTTAATAATCAGACCATGGGGAATCAGTGATATTGATAGTTAAATGTAAGTATAAATGATCACTTCATATAACTTAGGAGTTCCTTTTCTAGGAAAAATGAAGGCAAAGATTGCTGAATAATCAATCACAGTGACCCCTTGGTTAGAGGTAGATGTTTACTATCCCTTAGACTTATCTCATGACTTGACTTTGTTTCATTGTCCTCCATGCCTAGAATGTACTCCCTCCTCATCTCTGCCTTATAGAATCTCTCTCTTCTTTCTTTTTTTCCTTCTCTTCTTTCAAGACACAGATCAAACACCTTGAGAAACAAATCAAATTATAGGAATTCTTTCCTGATACTGACCTTTCTCCCAACTATCTTGTACTGATTTGTATTTTTCTTCTATATTTATTCTGTATATACTTACTCATGCAATGGTACCCTCATTCGAATATAAGCTGTTTGGGAGTAGACACTTTCATTCTTTTTTTTTTGAATTCCCATTGTATAACACTTGGTACATGATAGGCACTGCATAAATATTTCTTCTTTGATTGATGGAAGATCATCAAATTGGTTTCAGAAATCTAAGTCACTAGTGTGTAAAGTAATGGGTATTACATGAGGAGAACAGAAAAAAACCAATTATTTATTGTTAAAAGGTCCAAGTAATTCAGAATTGGGTTTTCAGATATTTACTGCCATCATAACTCATCCTTGACACTTTATGCCATTTTGCCAATTGACTGAATGAAAGTAGGGTCTGAAATTTTGGATGTGGGAGAATTAAATATTCATTTTCTTATTTTAATGTGAAAACATACATCAACAAATATGAACTTATCAACATATAAAAACAAAAAGGAAGATTGTATATGAAATTGTGAACTTCTGTGACATGGTTTTTAAAGTATATATTAAATTTAATACAGTAATAAGACAATTGCTTTATTTATGTCTGCTTCTAAATGCCTTTTTCTTTACTTCTATATATTTTAAAAATATTGTATTATTCATTTTCTAAAGGTAGCCTGAAAACAACAATGAACCATAAATCGAGTTATAAAGGCCCTTGGAAGTTATCGTGTCCACCCTCTTCGTTTTATAAACAAGGAAGTTGAAGCCCAGAGATGTTGAGAGACTTGCCCAAGATCACATGGGTTTTAACTGGTAGATTTAAACCTATAACATCTAACTACAATTCTAGCGCTTTCCACTATGCCACATAGAATACTAGAGACAATCACAAAGCTCAGGAGATGCATTAGTACCACATTCCATCAGGCCAAGTCTCTTGACTTCTTAGGGAAAGTGGTAAAGTATCATTTCTGGTTCTAAACTGGTCCTTCTTTTCTTCTTCCTCTATACTATTTCATTTGTTGATCCCATCAGCTCCCCAGAGCCCACCTCCAGTCATCCTGATCTATATCTATACTTTATCTTGACACTGAATCCAGATGGCTCTGGAGGAAGTGTGACTTTGCAGGGCCCTATCTCATCTAAGTTCAATTCACTTGCAAGTCATAGCATTCACCTTCCTGATGTCATGGTCCTCTTTGAGAATGAAGGATAAAAACCAACAATCATCACCTCTCATGGCTTCAATTAGCATCTCAATGTTGATAATTTTCTATCTACTTATCCAGAACTAAGTTTTTTCTAAACTTCCAGACTTGCATCTCCATTTGTGTATTGGACATCTCAAACCATATGTCCTTTATAAATCATATAAAACTCAACATATCCGAAACTTAACTCTTTCTCTCCAAATACTCACTCCACTACAAACTTCCCTATTACTGCCTGAGGCTGTCACCATCCTCCCAGTCAGTATTATTTAATTCTTGTACTTTCCCTCTTTTATTCCCATTTAACCTGTATATAGCTTGCTTGTACATAGCAGTTTGCATATTATCTCATGTATTAGATTATGAGTGCCTCAACAATAAGGACTGTCTTTTGCCTATCTTTATATGCCTGACATTTAGCACAGTGTGTGGCACATAGTAGGCACTTAAGCAATGTTTATTGAGTCAAAGATTGATTAGTGCAGATCTTTATCACCTCATGTCTTGACTATTGGGGAAGAGCCTGCTGGTTGGTCTCTCAGTCCCAAGTGTCTCACATGTACTCATGTATTCTGTGATCTAGTGACATTAGCTTCTTTGCTATTCCTTGATTAGCATTCCTTCCTTTTCCCAACTCTAGGAATTTTTTACTGATTATCCTCCACACCTAGAATGTTCTCCCTCCTCATCTCTTCCTCTTGTTCTCCTTGACTTTCCTCAAGTCTCTGCTAAAATTCCACTATTTTAAAGAATATTTTCCTAACCTTCCCTGAATATTAGTGCTTTACTTGTATTAATTATCTCCAATTTGTTCTCTGTATATCTAGTTGGTGCGTAGTTGTTTTTTTTTTTAAATTTTGTCTCCCCTATTAGACTGTGAACTCCTTTAGAACAGAGACTATCTTTTGCTTTTCTTTGTATCTTCAGTTGAGAGAAATGATTATTTCTTTCATATATTAATAACTGATTATTGAATTAGGCCTAAAGGGTTCTCTACTTCCTTATCCAGAAACCAACCATTGTGGGAAATCTTGGGCAAGACTTACCCAGCCAGGAAGGCTAAGATCTAATCAAATCAAATAAATTTTATTTTAAAATATTTTGAAATATTTTCTTTTAATTTTTAATTTAATTTAATTTAATTTAAAATTTAAATATTTATTTTAAAATATTTTTAAAAAATAAAGAAATTCTAAGTCTAGGCGAATGGATCTAGGATCATTGTGTTTACTCAGACAGGTTTCGGAAAATATGGATTCTCCCTTTTGTCAGATAGGTGATATGGATGTTGATAAATCTCATTGACCTAGACTGGGTACTTAGTGTCATGTACCCAAAGATTCTCATTGGAATAAGCCCGTCTCTTATTATAATATTCATTCTCTCACTAAATTTTAACCAGAGCTGATTGCCCCCCTCAGGAATACCCATTCTTCCAAGGATGTACAAACTGTGAGCCCACTGCCATGATTTGCCTTTTGTCTAAGAGAGATGGCCAAATGACAATGCCTTTTATTAATAACACACTAATAGTATTAATAACATTATTAATTGCCCAGAAACTATGTCTCTTGAACTTTTTATACATCATACAGTGCTTAGCATAGTGCCTGATACTCAATAGGTGTTTAATACATAATTGTAGCTGAACTGTAAATTCAGTTCTTTCTACTTATATCACATAAAGTTTAGTTGATTTGTAAATTTGTATCTGTCTTCCCTTCCTACCCTTCCTATCCCACTGCATTTGTTGCTCATGGATTTCAAGAAAGCCTAACTCAGTCAAGCAAACTTCAACCCTTAAAGTTCTCTTAAGACAAAGCTTTTTTGTATGTAACAAAATTGTGCAAGACTCTATGACAGTAAAGGAGTGATACAGGGAGAGGTTTCAGATATGGGATTCAGCCAGTGTAGGATTGCCATGTGTGAAGAACAACAAATAGGACAGGTTAGCTAGATCTAAGAATAAAGCACAGGAAGCAATGTATAATAATTCTAGAAAGGGGTTTGGGATAAGTTTCAAAAGTCAAAAAAAGAATTTTATATTTGATCCTGGAAGGAAACAGAGGAGGTTTTTGAGAAGGGGAGTGACATGGTCAGATTTAAGCTTAAGGAAAATCACTTTGGTATCTGGTCATAGATTTGAGAAGGGAAGATGCTTGGGGCAGTGAAAATGAAGGAGCTATTGCAAAAGTATCGATGAAACTCCGCTACTGTCCCAAGTTAGGTGCCAGGTTCTGCTGCTTCAGTCACATCCCTGAAACAAGATGGTGAAGGACAGAGTCAACAGATTTCACTGGATTGGACTCCTAGTGACCAGAGCTGCGTTCACCTCAGGTGGGGTAGACAAAATGGCCATCAGTGACCCCTTCACTGATCTCAACTATGTGGCTTATATGTTTCAGAATGATTCCACAAGTTCAAGGGCATTTTCAAAGCTGAGAATTGAAAGATGGTGATCAATGGAAAAAACATTACCATCTTCCAGGAGTGGGATCCCACCAATATTAAATGGGGAGATGCTGGAGCTGGGTATGTTATAGAGTCCACTGGAGTCCTTACTGTCATGGAAAAGGCTGGGGCTTACTTGAAGGGTGGAGCCAAGTGGGGCATCATCTCTGCCCTTTCTGCTGATGCCCCAATGTTCATGATGGGAGTAAACTTTGAGAAATAGGATAATTCCTTTAAGACTGTCAGTAATACCTCCTGTACTATCAACTGCTTGGCCTCCTTGGCCAAGGTCATTCATGACAACTTTGGCATTGTGGAAGGACTCATGATTACAGTACATGCCATTACTACTATGCAAAAGATAGAAGATGGTCCCTCTGGCAAGCTGTGGCAAGATGGTCCTGGTGCTCCTCAAAACATCATCCCTGCTTCCACTGGTACTGCTAAGGCTATAGACAAAGACATACCTGAGATGAATGGGAAGTTCACAGGCATGGCCTTCCATGTTCTTACTCTCAATATATCTGTTGTGGATCTGACCTGCCTGGAGAAACCTGTCAAATACGATGATATCAAGACAGTGGTGAAGCAAATATCAGAGGGACCCTTGAAGGCTATCTTGGGCTACACAGAGGACCAGGTTGAGGTTGTGTCCTATGACTTTAACAGCAACACCCACTCTTCTACCATTGCTGCTGGCACTCATATTACCCTCAATGATCATTTTGTCAAGCTCATTTCCTGGTATGACACCAAGTATGGTTATAGTAACCAAGTAGTAGACCCCATGGTCTACATGACCTCCAAAGAATAAAGTGGAAAGCCATGGACCTTCAAACCCAGCCAAAAAAGGAGATCCACCACTGGGGAGCCTACATTGTTAACTTATGTTCTTATACTGGAGATCACATGTCCCATTCACACCCTTTTCCTAAAGTACTCCTGTAGAAGGAGGAAGAAGCCTAGAGTCCTGTATTGTGTACCATCAATAAAGGTACCACAACCATTGAAAAAAAAAGTATAGATGAAAAATTATGAAGGTTTGAACTAAGGTTGTGGCTGTGAGAATGAGAAGGGGGCAGAGGGAAGAGGTGTTATGAAGATAGAAATAATGTGATTTGGCATTTGATTAGATATGTGAGGTAAGGAGCCAGGCATTACACTGAGGTTATGACCAGGGAGGCTGGAAGGATAGTTTTGCCCTCAAAAGAAACAGGGAAGTTTGGAAGGGAGGACCATGTTGGGAAAAAGAAAATGAGTTCTGTTTTGAATTATGTTGAGTTTGAGATGCCTATGGGACATCCAGTGTGAAATGATCATTTGGTGATATAAGACGAGTTCAGAATAGACAATGAGACTGGATAGACAAAAATGGGGTTCATCTGTATAGAGATAATAATTAAACCCATCGAAGTTAATGAGGGGATAAAGTGAGAGAGTATAGAAAGAGAAAAAGTAGGTGGCTCAGGGTAAATCTTTTTATACAATTTGGGTCAGGATAGTATGTTAGGCTGATAAGACAACAAAAGAGACTGAGAAGAAATGGTCAGATAGGTAGGAGGAGAATTAGGAGAGAGCAGTGTCACAAAAAGAATGAGAGAGATTGAGAGAGAGAGAGAGAGAGAGAGAGAGTTAAGTGTTGTTGAGAGGTCAAGAAGAAAGATGGAGAAAAGACCATTAAATCTGACGATTAAATCACTGCTAACTTTAGGGAAAGCAAATTAGGTCTAGTGACAGAGTCAGAAACTATATTTCACAGAGTCACAGAAAAAAGAGTTATCTTTATTTTCCCTAAGGCTTCCCCCTTGTTTCCTTTGCTTGCTGCCTCCTCCAAGAACCTTATTCCAGGAATCACTCCTGTTATCTCACACATGTTTAATCTTTACTTCACTGACTCCTTCTCTATTTACATTCTAACGGGGAAGACAACATGTAAATAAATAAGTACAAATGATATGCTGTCTTTTTATCTGCTTACATATGTGCTTAGATATCCCCATTCTTTAAAAAAAGGAGCCTTCCTTTGACCTTTCCAGGCCATTTAGGTACCCTCTCTCCTCTTCATAACTAAACATTTCCCCAAATGGCCTGTGTCTGATGCTTACACCTTTTTTCTTCCTAAGCGTGTCCTTAGTCCTTTGCAATTGTGTTTCTAAACTCACCTCTTTACTGAAATAGCTCTCTTAAACGTCTCAAGTGACCTTTGAACAAATCAAATACCTTTTCCCTCAGTCCTCATCTTCTTTGTAGGACACTTTCCTTACTGGGAGTGTGCTTAGGAGAGAAAAGAACTGAGAGAAAAGCTTGATTGAAAACTTTTGGATGACTCTATTATTGCTACTGAGGAAGATTTGCATTAAGATGAGGTCCTTTATTCTGGTCAGTTCGTTTCAAAGTATCTCAAGCATAAAACAATCTATTTATTTCCAGAGAGGTAAGTAAACGTTCTTTGGAGAGTCAGTTCAACTCCTTCCTAAGGCTTGGCAGACTGGGAGCAGAAGTGGAGCAAACGTATTGGGCTTGCCCAGGGTGAGGGTTTGATATGCCAAGCATGGTAGTATAAGTGAGAAATATCAAACAATTGGCCACAATGACCCAGTTCAGTAAGGAGTCAAAAAGATCCACAAAAGGACTCGGGGAATGGGAGTTGAAAAGTTCTAGAAATTATGCTGAGAAAAGCATGTCCAGTAAATATAAAGGATTGGGAAATCTAGCATTTACCATCCAAAATCTTGCTCACCCCAAGTTTCAAAACTTCAAGTTTCCGTTATTTCCTCAGTGTGATCACTCCTTCCACAGACAAAGAGGCAAAATCTCTGTGCCTTGGTAGATGTTCACGAGTCACAACTTCTAGCATTTGTTGTCAGTTTTATTTGGTGGCAAATCCTCTGGTGATGGACCTCCCTGAAATTTGTTAGGCCCTTACTTAAATCCTTACTCGAAATAGGCACATTTGAATCTCTTACATCTTGGGAGGGCCCCACCAGAGTTTTGCAGTAAGTTCAGTAGTATTCATTAAGTGCCTACTCTATGCCAGGCGCCAAGCTAAGGTAAATTCTTTTTCTGCCAGTGTTGTCTT
Organism: Pseudochirops cupreus; assembly: GCA_028627135.1. Taxonomy (NCBI): domain Eukaryota; kingdom Metazoa; phylum Chordata; class Mammalia; order Diprotodontia; family Pseudocheiridae; genus Pseudochirops; species Pseudochirops cupreus. Next base: position 324,894,893 of record CM053583.1, read on the forward strand.
TTAGAACCCAAGGTCCCCTTCACACCCCAAAGACTTGAAATAAGGCTTTAGCAGATTAAGAAATTCAGTAAGAGAAACAAATTTATGAGATATGTAAAGAAAGAATTATCTTAATTGTCAAATTCAGCAAGATTAGATATATTTTTACTGTGTTCTTTTATGATTTAAATTCATATGTTTGCACATGTACACATCAAAAAGTCATGATTTCATCAGTTTGGGTCCTTCATAGATGTAGATGGAAACTCTTTTATGCCTTAGTTGGTGGCCTTTGTCAGTTTGTGACTCAAAGCATCTGTGGCCAACCTGGAGAGGGACTTCTTATCAGGATTGGTTGTCTACATGCATACATTGATGGTTTGTACTTAAGGCATTTCTAGGTTGGCAGGACATTACAAAGCTCCACTGGCAAAGCACTGAAGAACCAAGAGTTTCCCCTATGCATCAAAGCAAGTATTTATGTAAAGGATTTTGTTCTTTTATTTAACTCTGAAGCAGAAACAGAAAAGACCTGTGGAATTTCAATGTGACTTTAAATTCTTTTGTCATTTTTTTTTTACATTACCTTCTTTCCACTGATATAGACATTAAAATGGTTTAGTAAATCCTTGTAAAAAATTTATGGCCTTTATGAATGGGTGTTTTTAAAATATTTTCAATTGCTGATTTATAGGAGAATTTCTTGCAAGCATGAATTGTCTGTTTAATATTTAAAAGATTCTTACAGAGAGCCATCTGTTATGTGATCAAGCATGGAAATTCTTTAACCAGCTTTACATCAAGAGGAGTTTGAATGTTTGTCAAGCTTTAAATATCCTCAAGTTTGGTCTCTATTTCAAATGGAAAGGTAAATGACTTGGATGCAGGAAATGATGTCTTTTAAAATATTCAGTTGCCATGTTGGAGAAATCTTTGAGCAGGTCATGGCTTTAAAAATTATTATTCCTTAAATTTGTCTTAGCACTCTGTCCTAATAATCACAAAACACTGCTCTGAGAAAAAGAAGATATGAGTGATTATATCTTTATTTTGCTATCAGGGTTACCTTTGCCTTTTATCTCAATTAAGTCACTCCAGTTATCCAAATCAGTGTTCCATCCTTTACATGCTAAGATGGTGCTACGTGCTACCACCAAGCAAACCTGTGCTTTGGCCAGATTTTTTTTGTCCTTGGTATTGACAATGAATATGAGGCTGATCTATGGGTAACTCTTCCTTCTGTGCCTCTTTTGCTGATGTATGATGCCTGCTCTGGTTCAGCAGTAAAGTCTATGGTCATGAAACAGAGTGAAACTAATCTGTTTAGAGGGAGGGAGGTCAAACTTGAATTTGGCTTCATTACAAAAATATCCCCTCCTCCAACCTTTCTAGTTAATAGATTAAATGATGGAGGATATAAAACAACTTTTTGAATATTTTTAAAGAATAACTACTGTTAACATTAACTACTGTTAAACATTAATTTAACTACTATTATTATAAATGTGAGATTTATATCAAATGACCAATGAGTAAACATGATACTTGAAAAAGATATAGACATTTTTATGATTAATAAAATGAGAAAATAAAAAGAAATTGCAGATGAAGGGTAACTAAGACTTCACTTTGGAAAGACCAAGAAGGGGATGTAATTGGTTTAATGTACTATACCTAAAACTAATAAGAAACATGAGATACTGAGTTATTTGGTCCTGGTTTGTGATGAGCACAAGCAAAAAGAGTGTCATGAGGATAATTGTAACTTAAGTACCAAGATCTGTTGAATAGGATGAAGAGAGAGAAAGAAAAGTTGTACAAAAAATTTGACTTTCTACCTACTGTGATAGAGGGAGTTTCCCAGTTGGGAGTTCCCTAATACCAATAAAGTCATAAGGCTGGTGTGCCAAATCCCCAAAGAATCTGCTTTTGTTTGACTTGCTAAATTTTTCCATTAATATGAGTTGTTCACACATGACAGTATTTTGCGACCTTGGCTCTCAGAAATGAAATGATTTATACAATTCAAATACTTATGAAATAGGAACATACTTGCAATTGCTAGCAGCTACTAGGAATAATGATATATGGTGGGTCCTTTAAGGTTATAAGGTATTTCCCTCACAAGAGACATATGACGTTGCTAGTGCCAGTCTCATTATTCCTGTTTTACAGATGAACCTAAGGCTTAAAGAGTTTGAATGGTTTGCTGAAGGTCACACAATTGTTAAACATCAGAGAGGTGACTTGAACTCAGATCATCTAACTTTAAGGTCAGGGCTCTTTCTACTATATTATGAAAGAACCCAGAATTTGCATTAGCCATCAACCACTCAGTCCCTTTGTCAGGCAAAGAAATGGCAGCTGAGGGAGGCACCTGAGTCAAAGCTTATTTATCAGACATCTTGGAGGAGAATGGTAGAAAATGAAGTAGCATCAATCTCACTAAACTTCACAATACAAACAAATGAGCTTACAGGGAGCTTGTTATGTGATATAGCTAAGCCAGATCACTATGAGAACATTTTTAGATAAAAGTGGAAGTGGAACAACAAATACAAGTGAGGCAGAACAGATTACTTATTTATCTGGGTTGGTTGCAGTCAGGTAGGTGGTGCAGTGGATAGAGTACTGGGCTTAGAATCAGGAAGACTCATCTTCCTGAGTTCAAATTTGGTTTCAGACACTTACTAGCTGTGTGATGCTGAGCAAGTCACTTAACCCTGTTGGACTCAGTTTCCTAATCTGTAAAATGATGTGGAGAAGAAAATGGAAAACCACTCAATTATCTTTGCCAAGAAAACCACAAATGGGGTCATGAAGAGTTAGACAAAGCTGAACAACGACAATGTATTCTAATTGACTACAATAATGGAAGTACCATACTTGGACTCTACCACCTCAGTATCCAGCACACTATGTTGAAGAAGTGGCCTTGTGCCAAAGAAGATGAATTTGGGAAGAATGACTGGACCTGATACTGTATACATATATACACATGGGTTACATATGCGTATATGTGTATATGTGTATGTATATGAACACACATATGCATACACAACCCATGTGTATGTTCACATATATGCACACAGTACACATATATATACATGCACACATATACAAACACAATTCATGAGGGATGGGGTACTTAAGGATCCGTTATCATGATAGTTTGAAGAAGGGCAAATTTTAAAAGAATGGAAAAGATCACAGGTTTACTATCCCTCGGAAAGGAAAAAAAAAAGGATAATATGGAAACCTTTAACAACTACTTACCCTGCTTTCTCATCTCTAAAATTCTTTTAAGAATCATCTCTATACATTGAGATAACGTCGGTGATAGCATAAGAATAGGATTGCTGGATTTAGGGACCTTAGAGATCTCCTAGACCAACCCCCTCATTTTATATATGAGGGATCTGAGGTTCTGGGCAGTGAAGTAAGTTGTCTAAGGTCACGGAGCTATTACTGTAAATCTCAGAGAAGATATTTGAACGTAAAACGTCTGATTTCTAGCTGATGCTTCTTGCATTAAACTAAAATGAGGTGAAACAATGTGGAGAATATGACTTCCTTCCATGTTGGTTTCGTAAAAATTGCATTTATCTTTGCTTCGCTATAGTCCTACCATGATGAGCCATTATGATGAAGAGATGACCTGTGTTCAATAGGGATATGCCCATGTATCACAACTCTGGCAGGTTCCAATAAGCTGGAAAGGCTATGAATTATTAGCTCAGTGTTACCTCCCAGCTGGATACCTGTCACCTGAGGACCAGTCTAGCTTATTTCAGAAAGACCATCAGATAAAGGTGGCTTGGTGGTTAGAGTGTTGGACTCAGGCAAGGAAAGCCTGAATCTCAGGCACTTAGTACGTGTGTGACCATGGACAGGTTAAGTAACCTCTCTAAGCCTCAGTTTCCTTACCTATAAAGTGGGTATAATAAAAGTAACTTCCTGTCTTTTATTATCCCCACTTTATAGGTAAGAATTGGGGTTGCTTTAACGATCAAATGAGATGAACATTTGTAAGGCAATTTGTATACCTTAAAGTGCTATCATAAATGCTAGTTATCATTACGCTGCCAATTAAGGTAATGATGGTTTGTAAACAGTATGTACAAAAAGAGGGCCCAAATAAATGAACTAAAAATATTGAAATTTAAAGTACTTAAAACTGACTTGGTAGAACAAAATGCAGCCTTTAAGGCTTTCTTTAGACAAGGTGTCTCCAGTCCCCCGTGAATAAGTACATCAAAATGAGAGAATTACAGATGTGAATCTCAAGATACTAGCACTTGACAAATATACTGGAAACTAACATTAAATGAGGTATTCCAGAAAAAGTCGCATGACTCCTTGTAAGATATCTTGTAGAAAGGTTTCTTTCTTTTTTTAACCTTTAATAATGGCTTTGTACTTTAACCTGTAAAACATTCAATAGATAAAATTTTGAATAAGGTTCATCAATGAATAATACAGGTTAATAGGACTGTCTAAATCATCAGACTTCTTTTTAGGGCACTCACAGAGTGTCCTATGACACCATCATCATTGGGCGGACTCTACTTCTCTTCTTCTGTGCTTATATTCTCAGCCTTCCCTATTTTCCCTGTTCTCACCCATCTCTATTTTAAAATTATTATTGTTTTTTGCACACATGCAATCTTATTTTTTCTTCCTTCTCCTCACCCCCTTATACTTGAAACCAAAACTGGAAGGGATTTTTTTCAGGTATGGATTAGAATCAGGGGTGGGGAACCTGTGGACTTGAGGCCACATGTGGTCTTCTAGGTCCTTGGGTGTGGTCTTTTGACTGAGTCCAACTTTTTACAGAAGAAATCCTTTTATTAAGGCAATTTGCTCTGTGAAGTTTGAATTCAGTCAAAGGGCCACAATTGAGGACCTAGAGGGCCACATTTGGCCTTGGGGCCACAGGTTCCCCACCCCTGGATTATATGGTCCCTAAGGACTCACACAACTATGAAAATATGTGACTCTGGTGGGTGTAAATCCCATGAGAATCTTCCCAAAAACCAAAGGGAAGAATTCTTACTGTTACAGATTTGGAATTAGAAAACACATTAGAATTCAAGCTCTTCATTTTATAGGTGAAGACACTGATTTCTCAAAGTGATTCAATGATCAATCAGAAGTTACACAGCCAGTTAATATCAGAGTCAGGACTTGAACCCATGTTTCCTGAATCCAAATCCAGCATTACTTCTCACACTCTATTTAGTCTTCCCAGGTTTCAAAGTTCTGCATAGTGTCACTCTACATTTATGGACCAGTTATTCCTTTTACTCTGAATACTCTGACTATAATTCTTAAGATATTCTTGTGATGCCATCAGACCAGGCCTCAGAATAGAGAGCTTGCCTTCCAATACCATTTCAATTTTGCAGTAACCAGTCTAGGATCTGGCTTGTTGGCACCCTCTACTGGTTTCTAGATGAGAACAACTGCCCTCATGCTTTCCCCCCTTTTTTTGTTAGGGGTTCTCAAAAGCCTAGCATTCCTGTAGAGGCAGATCACAGTTTCTTCTCTTCTACTTATTTCCTTTTTCTGTTTCTAACACCAGTACACAGCCCTCCTAGTTTTTTTAAGGGGTTAGTTACAAGCCCTTCAGGGAATTGTTCAGGGGGGGTTCCAACTACCTGGAGTTAGAAAGGTGATAAGTCTGTCCTACCATTTTCTTCATAAATCAAATGGTTATATGGTAAGTCAAGTTACCATTCTACTAAATAGAAAGGCATAGCTCAAGGCACAATTCATGTATCCAAAACCAGGTTTATTGAAGATCTAATATGGATGGTTGGATCCCAAATGATAGTGAAGTTTGTTGTGTTAGGATTGTCTCTAGCACAGCCTGGTTGTGGTTCCTCTTCATTCTCCATCTCGGTGTTGAGCCCCTTCTTTTGTGGAGAACTGGGAACCCAACTCAGTGTTTAGCTCCTGTTGCCAATATAGGAGAAAGTTTCACTTCTGATATATAGTCAATGTCTGTCATTTTTTAATGTCTCAGACGTTTTATGGACGCTGATATGGCAATATTCAATTGGCCTGGTTCATGACTGGCAGTTTTGGGGATTTCTATATTCAGCCATACACAATAGCCTTCCTGCATGACCTGGTTGATGGCCATTATCTTGGTGTGAGTCATCTGCCTGGTGAAGTTTCTCACAGTAACCTTAGTGATAGCCTTGTAAAAGACTGTTATCTTTGAGTGGGAGTCTACCCAACGAGACTTCTCAGAGCTTAAGAACCTTTTCATTCTGGAAGCTCCTTCTAGCCTTGAAATCCAAACATTGGGATGTGACAGACAGCATTCCCCCTCTTTCCTTATTCTACCCCCCCAGCAAATGCCATAAACCCCCGAACCATTGAACTTCTTACAAATAAGCAAAAAAGTTACAACACATTTCACTTAGCACAGACTAGACCTGTGATTTCATTAACATAAAGAACTCCTAATAAGGGGTCTCTCTCCACCAATACTGCATGACATCTTCTCTGCAATTTATAGTCTGGAGGTAGTGAAGGGTTAATGGAGTTGTCTGGATTAGCATAGCCAGAGTCAGGACTTGAACTCAGTTCATCTTGATAGCACACACGCACTATATTCTTTCCCCTAAGGTGGATGAGAACTGTCAAATTTTTTGTTGTTGTTCAATTCTGCCTGACTCTTCATGACTCCATTTGGGGTTGTCTTGATAAAGATACTGCAGTGGTTTGCCATTTCCTCCTCCAGCCCATTTTACAGACGAGGAAACTGAAACAAACAGGATTAAGTGACTTGCTCAGTGTTACACAGCTAGTAAGTGTTTGAGGCCAGATTTGAATTTAGAAAATGAATTGACTTTTTGAATTTAAGCCTGGCACTCTATCTACTATGCCTTCTAGCTGCCCTGAACTGTCATGTTACTGGTAATTTCTGCATTCCAGAATACCCCAGAATGCCCCAGAAACCTTTTTATCCTCAAAGCTGACTCTAGCCCTGGAATCTACACATTGGGTGCCTCTCTCCCCTGATTAGGGTCTCCCAGAACCTCCATTGCTGTTGCACAGTCATTTCAGTTGTGTCTGAATCTTTGTGACCTCATTTGGGGTTTTCTTGTAAAAATATTGCCATTTCCTTCTCCAGCTGATTTTACAGATGAGGAAACTGAGGCAAGCAGAGCTAAGGGGTTTGCCCAGGATCACACTGCTAGTAAGTGTCTGAAGCTGAATTTGGATTTAGGTCTTCCTGACTCCAAGGTCAGTGCTCTATTCACTGTGCCACTTAGCTGCCCAAAGAACCTGTTATCCTTAGACCAATCTGGTTCTAAACTTCCCCAGTTTTAATAAGACCAGTCCTTATACAATAGATATATGATCTATAACTAGACCAGCACTTGAGACTTTTCCAGCTTGGAAGGACCTTTCATACTTTCCATTAGTTGACATCATTTTCCAGAAACAAGTCACTTCCACAGTGCAATGACACACTGAGGCAGAACTTTAGTGGTGGTTACCATATCTACAATCTAGAATCAGAAAACATTACTCCCTACCGACTATATTAATTTTAAAGTTTTCCCAATGCAATTTCCCAGGAAGGAAAAGAAATACAATTCTGTGCTGTAGAGATTGAGAGCCTGAAACAGGAAGGATAAGGACCCAGAGGGTAGGAAGATTAGCAGCACTGGAACTCAGGGGGGAAGTAGCTGGGATAATGCTTTCTCTCCAAACCTCCAAGGACTGAAGTAGATTGAAATAGCGTGAGATTTGGAGGAGGGGGTTGAAAATGTGGGAGAGTGTCCAGATGCAATGAAACGACTTGGGGTGAGTGTCAGAGGGTGGGGGAAGGTGATTCGGGAGAAAAATTTAGTACTCTGTATTTTGGACACAAGCATGCATCCCTGCTTAGAGAGAGAAATCTAAAAAGATCAGAGTTTCCCCTAGACCTTTCCTAATTTTTCTGACATAGGCCATTTTGGAGTTATAATTTATAGTGACCTGAAGAAAGACAAAATTACACAATAAAATAGGAATAGTTTTGAATCATCCACCAAAACAATAGTCTCTCACATAGAATCATTTCCCTAAGACCTTTCAATCCAGTAAAAGGTAACAATTGGTAATGGCCTTAATTTAGTTAAAATGCTCTCATTCTAAGTCTGTTTACCCCCTTGATCCATTTTCCAGGAACTTAAGAGTTCCTTCTTAAACTTCTGTCCAGTTTTCTATCAGAAAGTGTTTAGGCTTTTGGTAAGAATGCTATGAGAAGAGCTCATTGTTGTACCTATTTTTGGCAGGGATAGTGAAATACTTCAAGGTTTCTCATTCAGGTGGAACCAAAGACTTCAAACTAAAGCATTGTCACAATATTAGTTTGTAATTTGTAGCTTAAAAAGAGAAGGGGGAAGGGGAGAGTGCTTAGTATCTTTCCTCATAGGATGTGCCCTTTCTTGGCTGAGTAAATGTTGACTAGGGTATGAAAATGTATGGGATCCCCTACATTTTGAGGAGGATAAATAATAATAATCAACATTTATATATATATCACTTTAGAGTTTACAAAGCACTTGATGTACAAGTTGTTCATCTGGCTCTCAAAATTATTCATGAAGTGGGTATTAGAGAGTACAGATACCATAGCCTGATTTTACAGATAAGGAAACTGAGATTAGGGAATGAACTTTGCTCTGGAGGAGCTGATGAGAGACAATACACATAATTCTATGATCAACATTTATGACCTTAGGGCAAATCCTATCTATCTATCTATGTATCTATTCATCCATCTTTTTTTTTTAAACAGTTCTCAGTCATTTAGTATCTGGGGGTTAACAAAGTGCTTTTCTCACAACAACCCCATGAGGGAGATGATGCAAGTATTAGTGTTCTCATTGTATAGATAAGGAAACTGAGTCATCTCATAGAGATCAATCAACCTGCCTAGGGTCAAATTGCTGATAAGAGTTGGAGCTATGGTCTAAGCTCATGCCTTCCTGAATTCATACTCTTTTTGCTACACCAGGCTGTCTCTTACAGTATACATTTTCTAAAGACTATTACAGTAGAGAAAAGACAGCTCCCACTATTAATGATTTGAAGGATGAGGTGTGCCCTCCAGGAACTGTGCTATCCTTTGACATTTTTACTGTTTATTTCATTATAGCCATTCCTTTTGGTTGTTAATTGACAATTTATAGAAATCAACAAAAATCATCCAAGTGAAGGAAAATGCACAATCATCTTAGTTGTACAGGATTCTCTAAAGACTGAGAGAAGGCTGGGCCCTCTGTGCCTTACTGCCCGAGTACAGGAATAGAAAGAGCTATTGCTATTTGACAATGTACTTTTAACCAGCTATAATGTGGAGAAAGGATGGCCAATATTCATTCATTCACATTCATTCATTCACTTAGATATTGTGTACATGCTGCTAGTTTGAGGGAGTACCTCTTCTTACGTATTACCAGGCTACCCTGCCCTCTTCTAAGCCACAGATTTACAGAATGTCAGAACTAGAAGGGACCACAGAGGGCATTTAATCCAATCCATTAGAAAGATTACCCTCAGTAGCATCTCTGACAAATGATTACCTAGCCTCTATTTAATGCTCATTCTTTTTTCTTTTAAAACATTTATTTTTAGTTTTCAACATTTTCTTTTGTAAGATTTTGAGTTTTAAATTCCCTCCCTCCACTCCCCACTCCCCAAGACAGCATGTAATCTGAAATAGAGTATACATGTATAATCATATTAAACACATTTCCACATTAGTCATGTTGTGAAAGACGGATCAGAGCAAAAGGGAAAAACCAAGAGAAAGAAAAAACAAAGCAACAACAACAAAGGAGAAAATAGCTTGCTTTGTTTTATATTCAGACTCCATAGTTCTTTATTTCTCTGGACGTGGGTAGCATTTTTCATCATAAATCTTTTGGAATTGTCTTAGATCATTACATTGCTCAGAAGCGCTAAGTCTAACAAAGTCGGTCATCACACAATATTGCTAGTACTACGTAGTGTTCTCCTGGTTCTGTTCACTTCACTCAGCATCAGTTCATGCAAGTTTTTCCAGGTTTTTTCTGAAGTCTGCCTTCTCATAGTTTCTTATGGAACAACTGTATTCCATTATGTTTATAAACCACAACTTGTTCAGTTGTTCCCCAACTGATAGGCATCCCTTCAATGTCCAATTTTTTTGCCACCACAAAAAGAGCTGCTATAAATATTTTTGTACATGTGGGTCATTTTCCCTTTTTTATGATCTCTTTGGGGTATAGACCTAGTTGTGGTATTGCTGAATCAAAGGGTGCACTCAGTTTTATAGCTCTTTGGGCACAATTCCAAATTGCTGTCCAGAATGGTTAGATCAATTCACAATTCCACCAACAATTTAATACTCACTCTTAAAGTAGGATAAATGCTACTTGTTATGGATATGGATATGAACAATGCTACTTGTTAGAACATTTTTCTTTGTATCAATCATAAAGCACCTCTGTGCAGCTTTCATCTGTTATTCTTAGTTCTTACCTCGCCTTTTCCCAATTTTTTTCCTCCTTGACTTAATCACCTTTTTCTCTTTGATACTCTCATCTCTCCAAGTTTTTATGGCACTTCTCTCTCCTGGTTCTCCTCCTACTTCTCTGACTACTAATTCTTAGTCTTTTTTTTGTTGGCTCTTCATCCATGTCACACTCACTAAAAATGATCCCTAAGGTTTATTCTGAGGCTTCTTTTTTCCCTTTGTGTTGTCTCACTTGTCCCTCTTCCATACATCTTTATTACTTGAGAGGGAGGGTGCCATCATCCACTGGGTTCATGACCTAGATATCATCTTTGATGTCTCACTCTCTCCCATCTCCCCCATTCAATCTTTTGTTAAGTCCTATTGTTTCTACTTTCACAATATTTCAAATATATGTCCCCTTCTCTTCTTTGTCATTGCCACCACTCTAGTGAAGACTCTTCTCACCTCACTCACAGACTATTATAATAGCCTGATGATGGGTCAAGTTTCTCCTCATTCCAGTCTATCTTTCACTCAGTTATTAAACTGATCTTCCTAAAGCATGGGTATGACCATGTCACCATCTCCCCACTACTCAATAACCTTCAGTGGCTCCCTATTTAAGCCTCTAGGAAGCTTTGATTTTTATTGTTGTTGTTTGTCCTTCATTCTTGAAAGGGACCATAACATCAGGGAGGTGATGCCATGACATACAAGTGAATTGAATTTAAGTGAGAGAGGGCTGTACAAAGTCACCAGCCTCACTTTCTCCTCTAGAGTCATCTGAGTCTAGTGACCAGACATACATTAGGATGACTGGAGATGGCCCAGATGCCATGGAAGACCTTGGTCTTTTAAAACTAATGTCTTTAGCAGGTCTCAGTTTGACTGAGGCAATGCTCATTCAGTGATTATGGCAAGGCTAAAAAAATGAGGCAAAGAATGACCTCTTTAACCTAGTCCAGAAAAAAAAAAACTGGATGGGGAAGACCCTTAGAGTTTCTACTCAAAACAGAAACAATTCCTACTTACTTTCACCTGGAGTCAATAAGAGCCCAAACAATGACCAAGTGGGGTTTGTCCTGGGACCTATTGTTGGTCAGAGTGTGAGTCAGAGGGATTTGGGTTTAGGGCTTGGTCCTTAAGAAAGTAATCTAGCCTGTAAATCCCAAGATGTCTTGCAACGTTTCAGAAGGGAAAGACAGATTTTTTTGGGGGGGGAGAAGCAAAGCAATTGGGGTTAAGTGACTTGCCCAAGATCACACAGCTAGTAAGTGTGTCAAGTGGTTGAGGCTGGTTTTGAACTCAGGTCCTCCTGACATCAGGGCAGATGCTATATTCAGAGTCACCTAGCTTCCCCAAAAGACAGATTTTTAAAGGTTTTCATAAAGTTCTGGTCCTCACCTACCTTTTATCTTCTTATATCTTACCCCATTATACTCTTTGATCCAATGACATGGGCCTCTTGTTATTTCTTGAAGAAGACAATACATCTCCCACCTCCATTCATTTTCATTGGCTCTGGAATGCTCTCTCCCTATTCCTACATCCTTGTTTCCCTCAAATCCAAGGTAAAATCTCCTCTGCTATGGAAAACCTTTTCTAATCTTCCTTAATTCTAGTGCCTTCTTCTAAGGTTATCTCCCATTTATCCTCTATGGTGGTGGTTTTCAACCTGTGGGTTATGTTCAATTTGTAACAATGAAAATACATCCTGCATATCAGATATTTACATTAAGATTCGTAACAGTAGCAAATTACAGTTATGAAGTAGCAACGAAAGTAATTTTATGGTTGGGGATCACCACAACATGAGGAACTGGATTAAAGGGTCGCAGCATTAGGGAGGTTGAGAACCACTGGTCTATAGCTATTGTTTGTATATAATCGTTTTTATGTTGTCTCCCCCATTAGACTGTGAGCTCCTCAAGGGCAGAGACCATGTCTTTTTCTGAACTTTTTTTGCCCCTAATGCTTAACACAATGCCTGTGTATTTAATAAATATTTGATGAAGGACTGATTGACCTCTGAGGTCAAGGATAAACCTAATTCTTCTTCCATTTGACAGTCCATCAAATACTCGAAGACAATTTTCATTTCTCTTCTTTCCTCTAGGCTGAACATCTCTCTTCCCTTAATGGATTCTTATATTTCTTGGTCTCTAGTTCCTTCACCTTCTTGGTGAATTTCCACTGGATGCTCCCCAACTTGCCAATATCATTCTGATAATATGTTTCCCAGAATTGAACCCAGTACTACAAGTGTGGCTAGATCAGGGCAGTGCAGAGAGATATCTTTTCTTTTTTTTTTTTTCTAGATATCCATCTCTTAAAGAAGCCTAGAATTGATCTAGCTTTTTTGGACTCCAGTGTCACACTGAGAGTCATAATTAGGTTGTTTAAGCCTTTGAGCTGAATTTAGAGGGTGCTGACAGCATTTGAAGTCCTTCAGCACTATAGAAACAACAGAGCTTAGCACCTAGTTAGCAGAAATAATTAGTTAAAAATAAGCACCTACCAGATGGCAAACGTAAGGGGGGGTGGGAACTTTCCCCATTCTACTTTGTTTTCCCTACCTTCTTGTGGCCTCATGCCAGGTGCTACGAGGTCTCATTCTCCCCCCAACCCGGTGGTGTGTTCTCTCCCTCCCCTCTACAAATGAGGCACCTTTTATAATGCTTGCCCTCTGTGTGGTTTGTGGGGGCACCTGGGCTGCAAAATTTCTTCTGGTTGTACTGTTTGCCCATTTGGACTGTCTTTGGAGAGAAGAATAGTGGTTTCTTCTGCCAGTTGTGATGATTTCTTTTCTCTCTGTAGTCCTGGATGGAAGGCAAAATGAGGCCAAGCCCTTTTAGGCAGAGTAGATGGATGGCAATATAGTGTTCACATCACAGAAAAGCTTTTGTATCTCAAATTATCCTTCTCCTTACTCATATGGGGATAGAGAACAGACTTGTGATTCACTGAGATATGGACCTCTAGAGTAAGGGACCTCCCTCCCCAGAAATAGGTTGACATCTTCTAGAGAACTTACAGTCTTATTCATTTGTCTAGAGTATAGCACAAAGAGGTCAAGTAACTTGCCTGAGATCATACAGATGATATGTGTCAGAAACAGGACTTGAACCCAGGGCTTTCTTGCTCTGAGGCATACTCTCAAATGCTATGCCCCACTGTGTCTTTGTGTCTTAACACAGTGCTTTTAATTCTAAATGTGGCAGTGACTCCTTTGGCAGGGTCATACAAAATCTGTGGACTAATGTGGTCCCCCAAACTGTTATTGGGGCTATGTAAAAATATAGGCAAAGCTGAGGGGGGGAGAAGGAAGATGTTCAGTTGTGATACAGATATCTCAAATTAGGTGGCATTTTTGTCCTTGGCAAAATCATGAAGTAGGCAAATTTGACTTTGAATTAATCTTACCTCTCCTACATTCAGAGAAAGATCTAGAAAGACTAGAGTTTAAATGGAGACTGAAGCAATACATGCTATCG
>CM053583.1:324908975-324920016 GCA_028627135.1 Pseudochirops cupreus
CTAAAAGTAAATAAACAAGTCAATGAAAAAAAATAAAATTAAAAAAAATAAGGGAAAAAAAAGAAAGAAAACAAACAAACAAAAAATCTTACCTCTCCTTTCTTTGCTCCTTTCCGTATGTCTATGCCCTGGTTGCTTGATATTCTCAACTGTGATGCCCCATTCAGAGGTTTGCTCCACATCCCCTCAAATACACTTAAGTTAGAAGCCATTGGTCCTTTTGCAATAGCACCTTGTCTTCAGATGGCCTCAGTAAAATGTACTCCTTCCCTAGGGAAGGGAAACCCATTAGTAGGAGCTTGTTTATCCTATTTTCCTGTGTGGAATGGATGAAAACGCTTTGGATTTTGAGTTATAGGAACTGGGTTGAATCACACCTCTTCTATTTCCTACCTATATATAGATAGCATTGGGCAAGTAGGTGATTCTTTTAGCTTGAAATCAGGGCTTTCTGCAGGGGTTTGCTGGTTAATGTCTATCAATCACCTCTCTGGGAGGAAAAATACATGCTGGACACATTTTTAAGTTTAATCTGTATTATTAACATTTTCATCCATTGCTTTCTTAAGACTAGAGAATCAAGAAAACAATAAACCCAACTATTATTTGTAGTATTTGCCAATTTCTGAGGCATAAATGCTTGCACTGAAATTTTACCAATCAGCTTTCCCAAGTCAATCCTAGCTGGCTCCAGAACACTCCTGGCCCTATTAGGTTGGGACTCAGGAGAGATATATTTTGACAAGTACGAGTACAGAAAGGTACCAGGTGTCTGAGAGAGGGCACAAAAGAAAGCAGAAGACACTAAACCAAGTGTGGCAAAACATTTATTTATTTAAAAATATCTCATCCCTCTGGTGTTGTTACCCAGGCCCCTGAGGTTATGGATCAGGTGAAGGACCATTCATGTCTTCAGAAGGATATGCTGCTGGTGATTAAGAGGGAAGAACTAAACCCTTTCTATTTAAATTTCAACAAAAAGTTTTTTAAACATATCTTATGCCTAGGTCACTATAGTAGGCATTGGTCAGATTCTTCACGACCCCATATGGGATTTTCTTGGCCAAGGATACTGGAGCATTTTGCCAATTCCGTCTCCAGTGTGTCCCCATTTTACAGATGAGGAACTGAGGCAAATAGGAGCTGTTACTTGTCCAGGGTCACATAGCTAGTAAGTGTCTGAAGCCAGATCTGAACTCAGGTCTTCCTGACTCCAGGCCCAGTGCTCTATCTACTGAGTCATCTAAAAAAATAGCAATTCACATTTCTCCATAGTGTTTCATGATTTATGAAGTCTTTCCCACAGGTCTTGTGAGGTTGGTAGTATGAGGACTCTTCTTATTTAAAACATAAGGGAATTGGGCCTCTGAGACGACCTGCCTTTGACCTCCAGTCAGTAGTATCAGGTTTCCTGGATCCGAGTCCAGTGCTTTTTCCATTGTATATTTAGGCCCTGTTTCATGGAGCTTTCAAACTGGTAAAGGGAGAAGATTTTTGCACAGTTAAAAAACATAATATCACAGGATAAACACCTTTGAAAAGTACACTTGATACCTACCCATTGTCCCTAGGAATACATTCAACATACTCAAATTTGGGAGTTCTCTGCTCAGATGTAAATCACTACCCATCCATGCCTACCTGTCTTGAGCTACTCTCAACCATGCTCTCCCAAAAAGTTTGATAAAGGGGGTGGGGTTCCCCCTACATGCCAGAGCCTTCCTTTCTTTCCCCTGACATAGAAAGGGTACCAGTGGAGAATCCAGTCTTTTCACATTTCATATCAGTTCCTCAGTGATTGTGTGTCACAACTTGTTTAAGATCACCAGGCTTCTCCATCACCCTCTGAATGCCATTTTTCTTTAGATCTTTGTAGGTTGTACTGTTCCAGGCCTTGATACCATACAGCAGCACCAAATAAATCTCAATCAGTAGATTGACTAAGGTAAGGCTCAAAACCCAAGTCACATATCTTAGAGCCAGCCCTTTGAGACAGTTTATTTTGTTTTTTTTTCTTCTTATCCGATAGGAGGCATGAGTTACAGTAAGGGCTGTCCTAAATACATCACAGCAAACAGAAAAAAGTTGTCAAAAAAAGTCAATCTAAATCTCTCTTTTTTATTTCCTGTTTTTAATGAAGGCCAGTAGTACTCATATTTTTTACTCTTTGTTCTTTTCAGTGCCCATAAATGCCTTCTGTTTCTGCCTATTGCTATTACCTTTAAAAATTTCTTTAAAGAAATGTCTTTTTATACACATCGGGTATCACTTAAAGACAGCTTAGCAAATAATTTCCTGGACTTATAGTTAGGAAACCTGAGTGCAAATTCTGCATCAGCTACATGACCCTAGGTAAGTCACTTAACCTCTTACTGTGCCTAGGAAATTCTCCAAAGCCATCGATGACAGAGAAATTGGAACCATTGGTAGAGGAAGTTTCTGTAGCTGTAATTCCACCATAATGAATGAAAATAACAGTTTGGGACCTTTCCCCTCCACCCCTAAATTGCTACTTAATGGTAAACAGCCCACAAGGATGGCACTTTGGATTCAGAGAGGTCAAAATAAGCTAACATTGCTGAATATTAAAACAAACAAACAAAAAAGAAACCTGCCAAACACCCAAATCATTGCTGTGATTTCTTCCTTCTGGTTTTGAAGTGAAATGAGATTAGATGTGATCCTTAAAGTTTTTTCAGTTCTAAGTCATTCAGTAATAACTAATGTTTACAAAGCCCTTCACACTTTGCAAAACATTTTGCAAAATTACTTTATTTGATCCTCAGCAAGCCTGTGAGGAAGCTGGGGCAGGTTTGAGTGTCCTCAGTTTACAGATGATGATACTGAGGCTCAAACAGGTTGTTTGACTGGTTACATATGAAATAAGTGTTGGAGGCAGGACGTGAATTTAGTTCTTCCCCACTCCAAATTGAGCGTCATAGCCTTCCTATGAACTCTATGGTGCCAAATTAGCAATGTTTGACTTTGACCTTTTCCTTCCTTCCCTATCTGATTGCAAGCTCCTTGACAGGAGGGACTATTATTTTGACCTTTGTATCCCCAGAATTTAGAGCAGTACCTGGCACACAAAAGGTGCTTAATAATTGTTTGTTGATTGGCTTGGAGTTCTGTTGCCCCACTGCAGTAGACAAACCAGAGTTTGCCAATGATCGTCCTCTGCTCCAAAGATTATTTCTCCTTAAACTTTACCATTGCCACCTTGAATTGCTTGCTGATAAAACCATCTGTACCAAGTTGTTATGAAAAAGCTTAGCTGTTACTCCTCTGGGAAGTATTTGCATTTTTGAAGAGGCTAGTTAGATCAGCAAGGTTTTATTTCAGAAGAATTGTGTCTTCTTATTCCCTTTTTCCTGGAGATCTTTCAGTGTTAATGTCATGTGGAGCACCATGTCAAAGAATCTCCCTCAGCTCCTAAAATGAAAGGAATAGATCATTTTTGTCTTTTTAAACCCAGGACTTGCTTGTAATAAGTGTTTAATCTTAATTTGACTGAATGACCATGTTAGGGATCCTCTATTCTGCTCTTTTCAGTCATGTTCTACATGACTCCATGGATGTTGTCCTTTGGGTTTTCTTGGCAAAGATACTGGAGTGATTTGCCATTTCCTTATCCAATGTATCTCCATTTTACAGCTGAGAAACTGAGGCAAATCAGGGTTAAGTGACTTACTGAGGGTAAGTGTCTAAAGGACACTTTTGAACTCAGATCTTCCTGACTCCAAACCCTGACCAATGCAGCACCTAGCTGCCCTGGGGTACTGTAATAGGGAGGCAGAGAATGCAGAGAAAATAAACATCAGGAGAGGTCTGATCAGCAGGCAAAGGGGGAAGGGAAAGAAAGAAGCAGTTGAAATTTGGATGCCTACTTCAAATTTTCTCATAGACAACAGCTGGGGGCAGCTTCTATTTGTAGCTTGGGCTTTGGAAAAAAGTTTCTAATTGCAGATCAAAGGTAGCTGAGCAACACAGAGTCTTAATGAGAGGAAAGGTGGTAAAGCCCTGAATAAATAAAGCTTTCCTCACTCCGGAGGCTTCAGGAAGTAAGTTCCTCTTGCCCAGTGCAAAACTGAAAGGAAACTGCTTGCTTGTCTTGGTGTCTAGCAACAAGAACCACCTACAAAGTTAATGAGATAAGAGACTATCTTGTTTACAGAAAGCGGGGGTGGAGGGGGAAGGGAAGAGATGAGGGAGATGGGAAGTTTTCAGGGAGCTACAGAGCTTCTCTTATGTTTGCCTTTCTATGAAGTCACTTCATTGTTATCTGTAAAAATTGGGAATTGGTCTCTCTGCTGGAGAAAAGGGCCTTCTCTTCCTTCAGATTATTGGATACCTTAAAAACATTTCTAGAAAAAAAAAGAAGTACTTCAAAGGGGAAGAAAAGAATCAGAGGCAGAAAAGTGTGAGGAGGGTGGAAGTTGAAAGAATTTGACACTAAGGGAAAGGAAAAATGACCATGGACTTTGTAACAGTTAAGAGTCTATCTCTTTGTAGGGATTCCTCACTTTTTTTTTGGTGCGTGGGGGGGTATGTTGTGGATGTCTTTGGCATTCTGATGAAACCTATGGGTCTGTTCTTGGAATACTATTTCAAAATGTATGAAATACGTAGAATTGGTGAGGAAAACAATTAAGTTGAAATAGTTATCTGTGTATATATCACTATATATGTGTGTATATACATTATCTATGTAAACTTAGATATGTGCATTATGTATATAAATATAAATGTGTATACATACATACATATACATATGTGTGTGTATATGTATGTATGTGTATGTGTGTGTGTGTGTATATATATATATATATATATGTATACACACACACACAACACACACACACACACACACACATATATATTGCAAACTCCAGGTTAAGAATCCCTGATAGTGGTTGTAGATGAGAAAGAGGGTTCTTGTGTTTTAAGAAATGATGATATAAATCCTCACTCAGGAGAAGGGTCACCAGGTATTGTTCTGAGGAAGGAGAAATAAGCAATAGTGGCTGGTGGTTGGTGACAGGTTGGTGATTCCCTTTTGAAGTGTCCTGAAGTGGCCGTGTATAAATCTGACATGAACAATGTAGAAAGATATTGCCTTCTTTGGGCGTATGCCTGAGATACAGCAGAGTCTCTCAAGGCTTGCTAAATCTGGTTACCATCACTTACTACTAGTAAATGATTTTTTTTTTTGTGAGGGGTAAGCAAATATACTCCTGAAAGGGACCCAAGAAGCTTTGCAAAGTATTTCAAGTCTTGGATGAATCACTGACACCCTTAGGGAAATGCTGCTTTAATCACTACTGATGTTTTATTCAAAATAGGGGCTTCAGAAGTTATTAGGGAAGTGAACAAATATCTGAGAACAGAACTTTGATTTCTGGATGACGATTTAACATGTAGTCTGTTGGGCTCTTGACTAGAGATAGGAGTTTACCTAACCAAGACTGGTCTGGAGATTGGCAAATCTGATCAAGATGGTTTTAAACTTAAAAGAGAGATAGAAACCTTTTCCTGGGTATCTGTCTATACAGATACCACAAAGAGTAGTACTTAAAACATAAAACATAAATAATAGTAAAACACATAGCTTTAGATGTCTACATAAAGACATTCAAAAGTTCAGCTAATAAAGGAAATGGACCATAATTCTTAATTTTCGAAAGTAAATTTGGTTTAAGTATTATTGAGACTTAGTAGGATGAGATTTGTAACTAGACTACAGAAGAGTGTGCTTTACCCAAAAAGGAAAACAGTTGTTAAAAGGGATGGTAGAGTAGCATTATATATGAAAAAAAGAGGACATAGTCATATAAGAAAATATAGGAACCCAAGTGTGGAAATGTGGAGGAAAGCATCTGAGTGAGGATCAGTGGAGAGAGTAATAGAAGCAATGTTATGACAAGAGGGTACTTTAGACTGCCTGGTCAAAGGGAAGAAATGAATGGTAAGGTCAAGACCATAAACCCAGAGCGCAGATTAGAGAAGAGTAGTGGTGGGGGAGATTAATGGACTAGACATCTTTTGAAAACCTCTTTTCTTAAAAAAAACAAACCAAAAAACAAAGGCAGCTGATGAATTCTTGATTTGTCAACAATAACTTCCTTGTCCAAAGGCAGAGTAAGCAACATAGGGAGCTGCTAGTTTGGGCTTAATTCTTAATTCCAATTAATTCTTAATTCTAATAAGGAAGAACTAATTGCTAAGAAAAATGATGTACACCGGGAATTCATAATAATTCATTTTAGAGTTCATAGTAAAAAAGAAGAAAATATGGCACTGTCTGCCGAAGAATCAAGATTTTGGAGTATTTTAGAGAGGTTAAAAGATAGACTCACATGGCCTAAAAAAACTTCTACAATTAGAGTTAGTTCAGAGAGGAAAGATTTTAAGAATAAATTTCTGAAGAGGGAGAGATCAACAATTAACACAAGAAAAAAAAACAGCTAGGGAGTTGTCTAAGGAGACTGATATGGATGGTTAGGGAACTCACTTTGCAAAAAATTAAAAAGGAATGGAGCCATCCATGGATGAATACAGCACAATAGAATGACCTGGTAATACCAACATAATAAGCTCTAAAAATCAGAAGAATCTGAAACTGACAGTGAGGGAAATTGGAGAAACTTATAAAACTATGTTGAAGGTAAGAGGATGATCAAGGCAAGAAGTAGAATTTCACTTTCTTTGTTTTCCTCCATCGACTTTCATAGGAATGTTGTTCCCCATGCTTCCCTCCTCAGTTTATTTCCTTATGTGAGAAACGACTGACATGAATATAAACCTGGGAGCTTTGCAAAGCTTGTCTTGTCCTGAGTTAGGTACTTTAGTATCCAGTGTCTAAGTTACTATTCTCTTCCTATTTCCCAGTAACTGGGTTCCTGAACTGTACCCCAAATTATAGAGTCTACTATGGATATGTCCCTAAGGTCCAGTGATTTGGAACAATTAACAGGAAAGGTGTTGCTCTGAATTGGGAGTTGGAGGAATTGGAAACTAATCCCAACTTGGTCACTTGGAGAGTATGTGACCTTAGATAAATTACTTCCTTCCCCAGGCGTCAATTTCCTAACCTTTAAAATGAGGTTTGACTAGATGATTTCTGGAGTCCCTTCCAGCCCCAACTGTATAATTATATAGCAAGTGTACAAGTTTGGAGGAAGAGAATCCATTTGAAGCAGAAAGAAATATAGTCAGTCCTATGTGAAAGAATAACCTGAAGATTGTGCTAGGTCAAGTCAAAGAGCTGACTTGAGGAGAATGTCAGGCAGGAGTCATGAATGAATAAATGAATTGGGAGAGAGAGAGAAAGAGATAGAGAGAGAGAGAGAGAGAGAGAGAGAGAGCAGACCTCCAAAGGACAAGTCAGCACGGAGGAGGTCATAAATACACCATACCAAGAAAAGCATAAAGAAGAAAGGTTTAGGGCAGCTAGGCAGCACAATGAATGGAGTGTTGGGTTTGGAGTCAGGAAGACTCATCTTCCCAAGCTCAAATCTGACCTCAAACACTTCCTTGCTGTGTGACTGTGGGCTAGTTATTTAACTCTATTTGCCTCAGTTTCCTAATCTGTAAAATGAGCTGGAGAAGGGATTAGAAAACCATTTCAGTATCTCTGCCAAGAAACCCCCCAAAGGGTCATAAAGAGTTAGGCATGACTGAAAAATGACTAAACAACAACAAAGATTTAGAGTTGGAGAACCTGAGTTGCACATTTAGATTAAGTTGGTTCACCCTTTCTTTTTATTTTTTTGAGGGGGAAAGACAAGGAGATTGGGGTTAAGTGACTTGCCCAAGGTCACACAGCTAGTAAGTGTATCAAATGTCTGAGGTCAGATTTGAACTCAGGTCCTCCTGATTCCAGGGCCAGTGCTCTATTCATTCTATGACTGTGCCACCTAGCTATCCCAAGTTCACCCTTTCTCATCCTCAGTTTCATTTGTGAAATGAAGGGGTTGCATTAGATGACATCCACAATCTTTTCTAGTCCTATATGTAAGATTCTATGAACTTAAGGTTAATAGTTAATATGCTTCTCTCACTCAAAGATTCATCTGAAAGAACATCCTTTTCTGGTGATCATGTGGTATGTCCAAAATTACCTTGTATTTAATTGGAATGTACTTACATGTATGCATGTTTTAGCACCTGTAATGCCATGTATGAGCAGCTTTCCAGAAGAATGCTACTGTGAACAGCTTTTAAGGTTCTGAATACACAGTATAGTGAACACACTATTTATTCTATAATAAATCAAATCAAAACATTTACAGAAAATCAAGGTACCCCATCCACAATATTACAGTTTATCACAGAAAATCACAATATAGTATTCACAGCAGCTTATCATTAAAATGGCCACATAGTTTCCACCATAGTGGCCACAAAGTTTTCAACAAAGAACAATCATTTAATAACTCAATCATTCAAAATCATCCTTCAGGAGCCTTGCCTCCTTACTCAGTCTTTCAATTGTCTCAAAATACAATAGTCAAAGTCTTCCACTCATGGGGCGCATCAAGTTAACTCAATCAGTCACTTATTCAGTAATCAATTACTAAATATCATTAATCACTAAGTACAATCATTAGAAAATACACAGACCCTCCACCCCAACGTCACTAGTAAACTCCAATTTCATCATTACTCAATACCCATGGAGAGGTCTTTTCATCTTGACTCAAGGCAGGTAGCTTCCACCTGAATCCATCAAACAGCCACCTGGATTCAAAGGCAGACAGCTCCGAGTTCCTTGTCCAGCTCTCTGTGTAGGTCCTGCTCCATGCTGAAGTCCACAGGGTCCAGTTCATCTCAAATCCTTCACAATCTCTGTTCCTGGGAATTCAAGGCTCAACCAAGCTACAAACAGACAAAGTCCTAGCATCCTGGTCATGCTTCCTCAGTCTTCTGCAGTCATTAAAAAAAATCAGAAATAAAAAAAATTCAAATTAATTACCATTATAGCACCTTCTACCATACTTCTTCCCCTCCCCTCAATAGAATGGAAGCCCCTTAAGGGCAGGGATGCTTACATTTTTGCCTCTTTATTCCCAGAATCAGCACAATGCCTGTGATTAATCAATGACTGTTCAGTGATACTCCTTTCTTTTCCTGAGTCAGTTTAATAGCCCTATGAGTCCAGATCTTTGGTCTTGAACCGAATCCACTTTCTGACATTGGTATTCCTGGGAGGACCAGTCCCATCCCAGTTTTGATAGATACCCTATATTCTGACTTATTTTTTATCTTAATTAATAGTATTTGCATTCTCCCCTGTCCTTTTCCTCCTAACTTCACCTGCCAGGTTCGAATCTCTCTTCTGACATACATCTCAGTATATCCATTCCTGGAATCACCCAGTCCTTAGACTTCTTTCCCTATTCTGATGTTCACTTTTGGACTTTTTTGGACTCTAGAGTGCTAGCTAAATGCACAGCCTAATCTCTTCTCAGTGTTTGACATTTTTAGCTCTTTGTAACCTGGGCCCTTTGTATCTTTCTAATCTTATGCTTTTGTACCTTCTATACACACTAGGATCCAGTTATGCTAGTCTATTTAATGATCTTCATCTCTGAGATTCCATTGTTGGAATGTTGTCCCTCTTTATGGTTACCTCATTTTCCTGCCCTTCTTCAAGACTTAACTCAAGTGCTGCTTTGCTGAAGAAGCCTTCCTTGTTTCTCATGCCCAGTGTCTTCCCATGTAAGCTTACTTTTCCATCTTCTTTCTCTATCTCGTGTTTACCTCTATTTATGCACTGTCTCGCTCCCTAAGGGCAGGGGTTGTTTTTGCTCTTCTTTGTATCCCCAGCACTTACCATAGTTTGTTGCAAATACTAAGCCCTTAATAAAAATGTTTTTGAATAATGCCCGAATCTCTGTTATCACATAGAGAGATCACTTAGGTGAACACTGAAATAAAATAATTATGGAGTACATGATGTTTTTTTTACCCACAGATCACAAGGCATGTCTCGACATAAACTCAAGTTTACAGGGTTTTAGCAGAAAGATTTTTATAGTTAATACATTAATAAGAGAGTCTTTGAAAATAATTTAAATTGAAATGACTTACAATCTAACCTATAAAATATATTCTTTCCTTTCCATATTATTAGTCTACTAGATTGTTTTCTTGTTTTCAATTAAGTTCCATTTATTTTTGTATATGTTGAGGGCCAGGTGTGATCTTTATGCCTCAATGGATTGTCAGTCCATTTGAAAACAGACCAAGGCTATTGATGAAGACACTGAAAAATAACTGACATTCAGATAGCATTCAAAATTTCGAAAGTTCTTAGGCTAAGTTATCTATATAACACTAACGATGATCATCTGAGGCAGATATTATAGGTATTATCTCCATTTTATAGAAGAGAAGACTGAGGATCAGAAAGGTGATATGAGTGTTCAGGGTCACAGAGCTATCAAATATCAAGGGCCAGACTTGAGCCTGAGTCTTCCTGGTATGAAGTCCAGTGCTGTAGCCTCTGGGGCTGCATAGTGTCTCTACAGAAAGCTGAGTCATTAGGGCCGTGTTACATTGAGGTCAAGGTCCTTTGGCCAGATTTCAGTCAATTTACTAAGCTCAGCTCTCCACATTTTTAGTGTTCTCGTGTTCTTTTCCTGGAATTTATAGTTTTATGGTTTCAGTGTTATTATTGCATTGCTCGTTCTGAATGTCACTCCATCTGTCTGTACATCTCTTTCCCTACCCCATCTGTCTTTGCATCTCTCTCTCCCTATGACCCCATTATTTGGGTAAATGCAAGATGTCTCTTTGGCTTTCTCAAAAGAGGCCTCCGTGTTGATAGCTCTCTCTGTATAAACAACAAAGAGAAAACAGGTATCTGTGTGGGAGGACGAGAGAATGAATCAGGAGTTAGGGTTAAGAGGGAGGGGTTTGGGGTTATTGTTGTTTTTTCCTCTTTTTAAAGAGGAGAAAAACTGACATTAGGAAGGGAGGAATTTCTTGATTAGCTTACAGTGATATGTTCAGCAAGAGAGGGAGAATATAGAATTTT
>CM053583.1:324920516-324936340 GCA_028627135.1 Pseudochirops cupreus
CAGATGGAGAAAGAATCTCAAAAGCACTCTGAAGAGAATAATTCTGTCAAAATTAGAGTGGAGCAAATGGAAGCAAATGACTTCATGAGAAATCAAGATACTATCAAACAGATCCAAACAAATGAAAAAATAGAGGGCAATGAGAGATACTTTTCCTCTTTGATTTCTTTGTATTATCTGATTTTTTTTCCTAGTAATGTTATTAAAGGTATACACATTTGGCAACTTTTGGGGTACAACTCCAAATTACTTTCCTGATTGGCCAGATCAATTCAAAATTCCCCAATAGTACATGTTCACCCATTTTCCCACAGTTCCTTGAACATTCGTAATTTTTTCCTCTTATTGGTCAGTCTGATGGGTATGAAATAGAATATTTCTCTAATTATTAGTAATTTAGAACATTTTTATATGATTGTTGGTAGCTTGGATTTCTTCCTTTGAAAACTGTCTATTCATTTCTTTAATCATTTATTTACTGAAGAGTGTTCTATAGTTTGTTTGTTTGTTTTAAATCACTCATGGAATCATCTTGGCCAACATATGGGGTGAGGGTGAGAAGAGGTGACTGCACTCCTGCACACATAGGGTTGGCTTCAGCAAAATAATTACTGGTAACTTCAGTGAAAAACAGTTATCTATGTCCTCCTGCTACAACTTTGGTCATTTATTTGCAAATAAGTTTTCATTCTACTTCCATTCTGTAATTTGATAGTATATCATTATACGTAATATTCCCTAATAGCACTCTTAATTTCTTTTGTGTTTATTTTGATCTCTATTTTTAAAATTCTGAACATTGATGATTAGTACTTTTTTCCAACTTATAATTGCTAACAATTGTTGTCATTTTTATTTTACATTGTTCTTGGTGTTACAATAATAATATTGTAAATTAGAACAAAAAGACACTATAACAGTTTATCTATTCTAACCACTTCATTTTAGAAATAATAAAACCAAGTCCCAAAAAAGTTAAGTATTTGCTCAAAGTTACACATGGTAATTATTATTTCTGCTCTTAACTTCATCTCTATTTTTTTCTTTCCTTAGAAATATTGTATTTATCCTTTCCATGTATCTTTAAGACAAACTTAATTTAAGCTCATTCCTTTTTTAATTGTTGATGATATTTATATTGCATAACCAATGAACAATGTTAGGAAATATCTTGACTACAACCTACAGATTTTGACACATGGTATTAGTGTTATCTTTTAATTTTTAATGTTTTCTGATTTTTTCTTTAGCTCAATTATTATTTAATATGTTGCTTTTTATTTTCATTTAACCTTGACTCTTTCTACATTATTGCTCTTTGTCTTATAATATTTTGGTCTAAAAATAGAAAATGTATAAATTCTACAATTTTCAATTTACTGAGGTTTTTCTTTAACCAAATGTATTACCTCATTTTGTGTAAGTTCTGAGTATGGTTAAAAAAAAGAATGTATTCCATATTCCTCTGATTTAGTTCTCATTTTTTTTTATTTCTAGTTAATTTAAAAATAAACAGAACATGTTTTTATTGTAAATTTTACTGAAATTTTCATACTCACGTAAAGGAGATATATGTATTTTGTCTATTCTTGTTGCTATTACCTTTTCTGAATTTGGCTGTCAAATTTTTAGTACCTACATATTAATATTTTTAACTATTCATTATTTACTCTTGTCTTCACTATTATATTATCTGTTCCCTTTGATGATTCCTGGCCTGGATTCAGTTTTCTCTTATAACATTATAGTCACCCCTGCTTTTTATAAACTTTCACTTGCATGATATATTTCATACTGGCTGCTGACATGGATTATTTCTATATCTTTTTCCATCCAATATGTCTCAAAAGCAACATAGTCATAGATTTAATCATTTCATCCATTCTTTAAATTTTCATTTTAATAGGGATTTTTGGACCATTCACACTTGATATTACAAATTTCTTTTGATGTATATTATGGCATCTCCACTATTTTGTTCTTGATGTTTTCTAGAGGAATTAAAAATGATCTCTTCCTTTTATAACTATTTCCATTATTAAGATTACTTAAGAGATTTAATCAAATTTCTGCATTTCAATGTATTATTTATGAATCACTGAGGCCTTTCCTCTGTTTCTCAAAGACTGGATTTTCTTTGGTTTGAAGTCTCCAACTCCTTTGGTTTTTCTATGTAGCAGAAGCATTGGTCAAGGAAAACCAACTCCTTATGAATATGAACAGCATGCTCTGCCTGATACAATCCTCCATGAAGAGAATAGTAGTGAGCCTGCTTCCAGAAATCCATGTTGAAATAGAATAGTGAAGTCTGACCCCCCACTCACAAAGGTATTCTGTTTCCTCTTCAGTGTACAGTAAAGAAAAGGTATTTTTTTTTAATATATTGGCTACATTACATGATCCTCCCCCTCCCTACTCCAGACATTTTTATTGGCTGTCCTTCCATGCCTCAAAATCCCTTCCTCCTTGACTCTATCTCCTGGTTTCTTTCAAGTCTTAGCTTAGTCATACTTTTTAGCAAGAAGCCTTTCCTGATGCTCCTTAATACTTGTTCCTTCCCTCTGAGATTATCTCAAATTTATCCAGTATATGTCTTATTTGCATTTTGTCTCACTCCTTAAGAGAAGGAACTTTGGTCTTTTTGTTTGTTTTTGTCATCTGTACAACTAGTACAACACTTGACACATAGAAACTGTGTTAGTTGATCAAATTAGCCTCTATTTCCTGGTAGTACTCAAGTATGGACCCCATTACAACTCCACTATAATCAATCAGGAGTAAAGCTGAGAGTTTGAGACTTCCATTACATAATCTACCAAATGTATATATTCCAACTTTGTTGTGCTGAACCAAAATCATGGTTTGGGTCAGAGAGCTATCCACCACTGAAAAGAACTTCTACCACAATGTACCTAACAGGCAATTGCTTGAAGATATCTGATGAAGGAGAACCCACTATCTCCTGAAATAATCCATTTCACTTATAGATAGCTTTTTCCTCTAATACCAGAGAATTAGAGAAGGACAAATATCTCTCTTTAAAAAAAAACACAAAGAAGACAAAATCTACAAACTATAAACCTGTAATTACAAATTTAGGTCCTGGTAAATTCTTTGTAAAAAGATGGTTAATTGGCATAGACAAGAAGAAGTGAGCAGAAAGAACCAAACTAACTTTATGTGTCAGAGTCTCTAAAATAGCAGACTATGGTATGTCAGAAGATTTAATTTGCCTAGACTAGAGATAAGCTTTTGGAATTCCCCCCTAATGCTATTCTTGTGGACAAAATGGGGAGAGGGTATCTAGATGCTGGTGTAGTTAGCTGGATTCAGAACTCATTAAAAGACTGGGAACTAAAGAACAATCCTTAATGAGTCAATATCAACTTGCAGGAAGGTCTCAATGGAGTGACCCAGGATTCAATGCTTGGTCCTGTATTAATATTCTTATCAGTGATCTTTATGAAGTTATAGGTAATATGCTTATCAAATCCAATCATGACACAAAACTGGGAATGATAATTAACATGTCAGGTAAAGTCAAGATTCAAAAAGATACTGACAAGCTAAAGAATTTGGCTGAAGCAAGTACCTGATAATTCAGAGATACAGGAGAGAGACTAGACCTATAATTTTTATTGATCTAGGCCACTTCCAGGAGAGAATTTCACATAACCAGTACAGATCAGCACCTCCTCTGTAACTTATGAGTCTTTGAGAGCTCCCTAAAGTATTGAAAGTTCTAGTCAATTCCTCAGGTTCACATAACCAATGTGTATCATTGGGAATTTCACGCCCTTCACTTTTTGATGGTGCCTAAATGAGATGGTGATTTAATAGGGATCCATGTAAAGTTTTGCATTTGCATTAAGACAATGGACTTCACAAGTACAAGATAGAGGAGGCATGGCTGGACAGAATATATTGCCTGAATGAGTTAATTTAGTGGATGGCAAGTTTAAGTAAAAGGTGTGATAAGGCAGTCAAAAAAACTCAAGCAATCCTGAACTATATTCAGAGATGCATGGCTTCCAGAAATGAGGAAGTTTTAGCCTTGCTATGCTCTACTGAGAGCACATGTGCTATATTGATTTCAGTTCCAGGCATAGAATATTAGGAAGAATATTATTAACACAGGGTTGCTCAGAGGAGCATAATTAGAATGGCAAAGGGTCTTTGTATGACCATGAGTCTATTCCCTATGATGGTTGGTTAAAGGATGTGAGGATGTCTGGAATAGAGAAGAAAAGATTCAGAGAGGATATTCACCTGGCACCACAGATCATAAAAGGATCTATTGGTAGAAGATACAAAGAGGCAGGGTTAGGCTTGATGTAAGGAAAAACTTTCTAACAGTTAGAGCCATACAGAAATGAAATGGGTTTGCCACAGGAAGCAATGAATTTCCCATCACTAAATGTCTTCAAAGGCCAGATAACCATTTGACAGACTCTTGCTTAGATATGGAGTAGACTGGAGAGTCAGCTATAAGATTCTGTGATTTTCTAACTAGGAAGAACTCGGATAGACACATATGAGTGGGAAGGACCATGAAGATAAGGATGAGAGTATCAGTAAAGACAAATTGATAAAAATGCCTATTGTACCTTTGAGAAACAAAGACTTCCTCCATTCCAAATGAGCATTTAGGTTCTTAAGATTTATAGCAGATTTCTCTTTAAGGTTCTGAAGAAACAGCTATAAAAGGTTGGTGAATTGCCCAAGTAGCATATAGTGAATATGGATCTGAATCAGATTCCCTGACTCTTTCAGGTCTAAATCCTACAATCTATAAAACCATGTGCAAAGATATATATATATCATGAGTCTATAAATTCAATTTCTTTCTGTTTTGCTTCCAAGAACTAAACCACAAAGCTTAGATAAACCATTGGGCAGTCATTTCATAAGGAAATATTTCAAACATTCGGGGATTTCCCTGATATTCTAGTCAAGAAGGAAGAAGTAATTCAAAAGAACAGGTGTGGTGTTACCCAACTGTGATTCCTGATAGCACTGAGCTCTGACGTTCTGCACTAAAGTGAAGCTAGAACTGTTCCAGTGTTAGAACCAAGTCTGGCACCAATATGTTGAGCCCCCAGGAGGAAGTGGAGGAAACAGACTACCTAAGGAGCAGCAAACCAGCCCAGGTCAGAAATGGAGCAGACCTAACCCCTTCCATTGAGCTTCTACCTACTCTACAGTTTTCTAGTTGTCATAGCTTTCTAGTTTGGCCACATATGTTTTGTTTCCAGAAATAAGGTTTGTTTACCATAAAATATGCTGAGTATTGACAAAAATGGGTCCATGTAGGGCAAAAAGAACACTAAAAATAGCACTAGACAACTTAGTGTTCAAAATAGTAGTTCCATTATTACTATCTGTCTAGCCACTGGAATTTTACTTACTCTCCCTTGACCTCAGTTTCTTCATTTGTAAAATGAGGAGATGAATTAAAAAATCTCTAAGATCCCTTCCAGCTCCCATACCTATGGTCCTCTGTGTAAACCTTAAAGAACTATATAACTAAGAGGATTTTTTTTTCTTATCAGTGCTCCTTTATCTTTCAAGAAATGGAGTAATGCTCTAGGCCCATTGAAATGTGGTGAATATTCCCTGGCTTGTTGGCACAGGGAGTTATCTATTCAATTCACAGGTAACATTAACATGGGAGAAGTGGTCAAAAACTCCGGAAGAGAGGCTTAGAATTCCAGGAAAGAGATTTAAAAGCAAACATCGTGCAATTCATCCGGACCAAATACACTTGGCTTTACTCCTGAAAGGAGGGGTAAAAATAAATGATGCTGATCTCAAAGTCAACCCAGAATAAGCTAAGTATGAATGATCATAACTAATGCTGCAGATACATAAGTAGGAGTAATACAGCACAGAGGAAGGGTGCCTCAGTAATATAAAAACATCAATATCAAACATTTATATAGCTTTAAAGTCTACAAAGTACTTTACATATGTTATTTCATTTGGCCCTCACAATAGCCCTATGAGGTAGGTACTCTTAATACTCCCGTTTTACTGATGAGAAAACTGAGACAGAGTGATTAAGTACCTCCTGCCTAGAGCCACATGGCTATTAATTTGCATGAACTTGTCTTTTTTTTTTTGGCTTTTTTTTTCAGAGGGGGGAAGGTAGGGCAATTGGGGTTAAGTGACTTGCCCAAGGTCACACAGCTAGTTTTGTGTCAAGTGTCTGAGGCTAGATTTGAACTCAGGTCCTCCTGACTCCAGGGCCGGTATTTTATTCACTGTGCCACTGAATTTGTCTTTCTAACTCCAAGTCCAACACTTTGCCCACTGTTTCACCTAGCAAGACCATTAGAAAGTCAATTCTTATGAGTCTTGGGAGGATGAAGATAATTGGAGAGTTTTGAAATTGACTTCATAAGGAAAATTTTGAGGAGTTGGGTTTATTTAGCCAGAAGAAAACATCATCCTCTTTCAATACAAGAAGGATGACTGTACAGGAAATGGATAAATAGTTGAAAGGGCAGCAAGAGGGATTTGGGTTAGATATAAACAAAAATTTCCTGCCTAGTTTATGAAAGTCCTATCAAGGGAGAGTTGGGAAATCTTTTGTGAAAAATTTTTTTTCTTTCCCTGGAGTGGTTTAAGTATTCTCCAAAGCACTACTCTGATGCTTCATTATGGATAGTAGTAACCTTGTTTTGTTAAGAAAGTAAGACACAAACTGGGGCTGGAACCCCAATCTAAAAAGATGCAGGGTACAATCCCAGTAACATTCATAGTCTGTTTTCCAAAAGGGTGACATTGCCAAATGGAGGGTGCTTACTTGAATTCTCTAGTCATGAAACAAGTAGAAACTCTAAAAGAACCCCCAGCTTCACACACTTCTGTTAAGGGACAGGGACAGGGTAGAGAATAGAACAAGGTGGGGGGCGGGATAGGAAGGAGGGACATATAATGAGTCTCTCACAATATGTCCACTGTGGAGATGTTCTGTGTAACTACACATATACAGCCTGTACTGAATTGCTTGTCTTTCCAGTGGGAGTGGGTGATGGAGGAGGAAGGTCTACTTAAATTTAAAGTGCTATAATTAAATGTTAAAAATATATATGTACATATACATATGTATATTATTATTATTATTATTATTAACTACATGCAACTGGGAATTAAGATATACAGGCACTGGGGTAGGGAGATCCATTTTGCCCTACTGGAAAGTCAGAGGGGCAATGGGGGAGAATATAGGAGACAGCAGATTGGGGGAAGGGTTATACAGTGGGATGGCTTTTTTGGGGTGGTGGGTGGGGGAAAGATGGGGAGAAAATTCATTACTCAAAATCTCATGGAAATGAATGATGTAAACAAGAAAATAAATAAATGAATAAAATAAAATTTTAAAAAAGAACCCTCAGCTTCTGAAGATCTTTTCCTCTGCTGCCACAGAAACAGAGGGGTTAGTGGTGCTAATAGACACCAATTTTTGAGACCATCTGTAAATATCATTTCATGTGATGGTATTCTTAATGCACTCAAAATACCAATAGGCAGTTTCCTACTAGAAAAAAACTGAACCACATCTATATTGACATTCTCACTTTAAATGAAAGGAGACAATGTGAAAGAGTCATAGTTAAATAGAAAGATGGTTCACAGGTTCTCCTCAGAGAGGCAAATAAAGGAGTTGGCAGAATGTATTTCACTGTGTGCCCAAGGGCAAGAAGAAACATCATCACAAGAGACATTTGGTCATCTTGCCTTGCAATGCTTATGTTGAACATAAATAAACAGACCACCAGGAAGATAATTGTGTCTCATGGGCCAACATCTGTTGAAGAGGATGAAAAAGAAGAGAAATTATACAAAGAACTTGGCCAGATCCTCCAAGCCAAATCAACAGATACCGAAATACTCAGTGGCTGTGACACAGAGGTGAGCTTTGGAAGGTAGCAAAGACAAACAAACAAATCAACAAACAAAACCTGAGAGGCAAAATATTATGTTGGCTATATTTGGAGTCAGGAGAACCTGGCCTCAAATTCCACTTCAGTGATTCAAATTTCACCTAGTAGCTGTCTAACTCTGGACAAGTCACATAAACTCTTTGAATCTCAGATCCTCATAAGCAAAAGGAGTAGGTTGGGTTAGGTGACCTCTAAATTCCCTTCTTCTAGCTCTAAATCTATAATTCCATATTGGAAAGTAAGATTGGGATTAAGAAATTAAAGAGGCTGAAACTTTGTAGGATGTTCAGAAACTTTGAGCCTTCATATTGTGACTACTTTTGTCAAAAAGAAGACTATGGATGTGGTAAGAACAGAAAAAGATCACAAAAAGAATTATCAACTATATGTTAACAGGAAATGAATGGCTGAAGGAGCAATCATTATTTCAGAATCAGCTGGAGTGACAAATAAGACAGTTATTAGGGATCTGAAGTAGAATTTGGCTCCTTCTTGTGGTAATCATATTACTCCAGGACAATACAATTTTAAAAACTTTAGGCGCCAACTACATACAACACATTCTAAGTGCATAGGGGATATAAAGAAAAAAAAGTAAAATGTTTCCTAACCTGGAGGAACCTACATTCAATTGAATAATTAATGTCAATGATTTTATTTTAATGTGTATCCCATTTTCAAGGGCATTATTTCAGCTGGAGTGAGAAAGAGTGAATGACTTGAACAAAGGTAAAAATAAACACCAAATTAGGAGGATATAAATGAGAAAACACAAAGCAATGACCTATTAAATAAGCCCTTGCCCTTGAAAATGGGATATGAATTGCTTTCCTGGTTCTACTCACTTCATTCTACATCAATTCATAAAAGCCTTCCCAGGTTTCTCTGAAATCACTTCTTTCATTATTTCTTACAGCACAACAATATTTCATTACATTCACATGTAAAATCTTGTTCAGATGTTCCCCAATTGATGGGTACTCCTACAGTTACTGGTTCTTTGCCACTAAACACATCCTCCATCCTTAACACATTCCTTCTTTTCTAGTCATATGCTGCTATTGGTATGTTTTACATCACTTCTATACAATTCTTGCTTGATAGTACATTTCAGCCTACACACATTCTCCATTCTCCTTTGGATGACCATCAACTTTAATAATTAGGAGGACAATGGAATTCCACAATGCCTAGCTATACTGAACCATATCAGCAGAATGAAGGGGTGTGGTGATGGTTTGATAAGGGACAAAAAAATCCCAAATGGAATCATCATCTCTTTGTGTGATGTTATTGTTCTTTTTTTTTTGTGATGATAATTAGAGCTAACTTTTGAATAATTATGGATCTCTTTTATAGAACTCTGTAATCAGCTGTCATCCTAAAACAGGATCAATGGAATGAACTCATCCTCTACAGGAAACTCCTCTTTCATTTGGAATCTGCTGTAGACAATCCTCGAGACAAAGGCAAACATCTACATCATGCAAACGACATTCAACAAGATACTACTCATGCAAATGTTAATATCATACAATTGTAAATATTATCTTTCTTCAATAGTAACATTAAGATAACTCATTCATTATCCTCTTTAATACTAAGGAGATAAAAGTTGTTTTCCAAAATTATTCACCACTGTCATGGATGATGTCTGCACAAAGTCTGAATGAAAGACAAATTTTATATAGACAGTGAGATGTTTCAGATGCTCTTGCTTTTATGAATGATACTATGCATTAATTAAAACATTACTAGGTGTCTACAATTTGAGCCCTGGTTGTTCACAAGGGATCTGGATAGTGGTCACAAATGAAAAATCAAGTAAAGAATTTATATTGCCTAGATCAGTGGTTCTCAACCTGTCGGTCATGACCTCTTTGGGGTCAAACAACCCTTTCACAGGAGTCACAGGGGTCACCTAAAACCATAGGAAAACACATGTTTCCGATGGTCTTAGGAACTTCCTCTATCCTTCTCCAGGCGGGTCCACCCACATGCAGACACGCCCACATACGACTATTAAAGGGTCCTGGCATTAGGAAGGTTGAGAACCACTGGCCTAGATTGTTATAAACATGTCAATAGGCAGCTCATTGAAATAGTCAATCAGCACATTTTTCTTTGGAAAGCATATGATATAGGAAGTGAAATAAGTCAGTAATTGAATAGTAAGGAGAAATGAACCTGGATCACAAATGGAGCAGTGCTCCCAAGGTGCTCGTGGTTACCAAAGCCCATCTGCTCAATACCAATATTTTTCAGTGATGCTATGTAGCTACACACAGTAAAATACCACAATCTTATCCATTAGACTCTAAGTTCCTTGAGGGCAGAGACTGTCTTGCTATCTTTGTCTTTCTCACTGTCTCACAGAATTCCTGGCACCTAGATAGTGGGTAATAAATACTAGCTAGCTGACTGACTCAGAGGATCATTGATTTAGTATAGAAATTGACCTTAGACATCTTCAAGTCCAACTCCTTCATTGTAAAGGTGAGGAAACTGAGTCCCAGAGGGGTTGTAACATGCCCATAGTAGTTGCCAAATAATAGAGACATAATAGAGGTGATTAAGTCACATCATATTACCATTGACACATGAGAAGAGGTATAGAAACTCTGTCAAAGACACTGATGATCCAAAAGGGACATACAGGAAAAGTGAGAAACAACATTGACCAAGCTGTTTTATTGGCATTCATATAAAATTAAAAGAAGTGGAGAAAGATCTCCAACATACTGAATAAATTCTTTAAGATTCCTGAAAATAGTGGACAAAACCAACAAAGATTTTTTTTTAAGTTTAAATAAGTTATTAGCTGAATTGGGAGAGAAAATATCCATATAGATGAAATCCCGGTTTTCTTGAAGTATCACAGATTATCAAAGTTGGAAGAGACTTTAAAGATCATATAATCCAATTCTTACTTGAATAAGAATCCCTTACACAAAATTCCCAAGAAACAATCATCCAGACTCCAAAACAATTCATTTAGGTGTAGAGTAATAATAATTATTATTGGAAAGGTTTTCCTTATGTGTACCCTAAATATTCTCTTCAAACTGATGTCCATGACCAACCTCTAGTGATTCACATGGCAATAAAAGATATTAGCAGAAGGAATAAAGAAAACATTAACAAGTCTATGGCAAGAAACAGAATACCATAAGAGCATATGTGGCAATTTCCTTACTTCTGAGGATTGAAGACAAAGGTCTCAGAAGAAAGACAGATTTGGGAAGTAAACAGCAATTTAATAAAATGGTGTCTGACAACAAGATTTGTATTTCTTAATTATAGCTTAAAATATTAAAAATGGTCAACTTCCAGAGATGGAGACAAGATGGCAGAACAGACAAAGCACTCAGCTGAGCTCTCCCAACATTCCATACCAAGTAAGTTTAAAATAACTCTGCAAATCAACTTCTGGATTGGCAGAACCAAGGAAAGGTTGAAATTAAACACTCTTCCAATCAAAGACAACACAGGAGGTCAGAAAGAGTGATCTGTAACACAGGGTTGGAGAATGGCCTGGAGCCCACATGGATGAAACGTCAGTGGTGGGAACAGATGATAGTAAATGAAATAGTAGCAACTTTGAGAATCCTCAAGCCAGAGACAGTAAGGGGATAAGGCAACTGATCAGAAAGACATTACAAGAAGCCCCTGTGCCATTACTGGATGTAGGATCAGACGCTTTTGGAAACTCCATTGCTTATATCTATTCCTGGATGATAGTTCAAGGGGTTAGGAGGTAGGGCATTGTTGGTCTAAAGCAGTGGTTCTCAACCTTCCTAATGCCATCACCCTTTAATACTCATATGTGAGCGTATCTGCATGTGGGCAGACCCACCTGGAGACTGATAGAGGAGCGGTGTCTCAGTTCCTAAGACCATTGGAAATATGTGTTTTCTGATGGTCTTAGGTGACCCCTGTGACCCCTATGAAAGGGTCATTCAACCCCCAAAGGGGTCATGACCGACAGGTTGAGAATCACTGGTCTAAAGGAAGCAGAAACACTGAGAGGCAGTATCACTTTTGGTCACAAGGAATCAGGAACACCTTGAGAAACAGTATGGCTTTCACTGGCAAAGAATTAGTTACCCTGAGGAATAGTATGACTTTTGATCCCAAGGTAGAAGAGGCAGTAAGAAGCAGTATCAATAGTAATCCAAAGGAATCAGGGGTCATTCCTAGGTAAGGACCAAGTGCACACCAGAATAGTGATGAGCACACTTTCCCAAGATCACACCAACTTGGAAGTATTGAAAACTCCCAAACTCCTAGAACTATATCTAAAAACAGCAGGAGAAAAAAGTCTGAAGCTTGAGACAGTGTTCCCCACTATGTCCAGAACAGAGCTCAATGTTTACATAAAATTCAAACTGAAGAAATATGGTGGAAAAATGAGCAAACAATCAAAAACCAAAAAGAACCTGACCTTAAAATGCTTCAATGGTGACACAGAAGATCAAGAAACAAACTCAAAAGACAATGATGTCAAAACAGGTACAAGCAAAGTCTCAAAGGAAAAAAAAAGTGAATTGAACACAAGTCCAACAAGAATTCCTAGAAAAGGTTAAAAAATCTATTTTCAGATGCAAATAAGAGTGGTAGAGGAAAAATCAGATAAAGAAACAAAAGCAATGGAAGAAAATTATGAAAAGACAACAGCTTGGTGAAAGAAGTGCAAAAAAAGAAGGCTGAAGAAAATAGTGCCTTAAAAACAGAATTGGCCAAATGGAAAAGTAGGTACAAAAGATCATTGAAGAAAATAATTCCTTAAAAAATAGAATTGGGCAAGTGAAAACTAATGACTCCATGAGACATCAAGAAACAATAAAACAAAGTGAAAAGAATGAAAAAATGGGAGAAAATGTGAAATATCTCATTGGAAAAAACAACTGACCTGAAAAAATAGATTAAGGAGAGAGAATTTAAGAATTATTGGATGACCTGAAAGCCATGATTGAAGAAAGAGTCTAGACATTATATTTCAAGAAATCATCAAGGAAAATTGTATCAATATCCAAGAATGAGAGGGTAAAGTAGAAATTGAAAGAATTCACAGATCACTTCTTGAAAAAGCCCAAAATGAAAACTCTGAGGAATACTATAGACAAATTGCAGAGCTCCCAGGTCAAGGAGAAAATACTCCAAGCACCCAAAAAGAAATCATTCAAATACTGTGGAGCCATAGTTAGGATCACACAAGATTCAGCAGCTACCTTTCATAGCTTAAAATATGATATTCTAGAAGTCAAAAAAGCTGAGATAAAAAGCAAGAATAACCTATTCAGAAAAAAGTTTAATTCTTCAAAGGAATAAATGGATATTTAAAGAAATAGAGTACTTATTTGCAACTCAAAATCTCATGGAAATGAATGATGTAAACAAGAAAATAAATAAATTTATTTATTTAAAAATAAAAAATTAAAAAATTAAAATAAAATAAGAATTTCTGATGAAAAGACCAGAACGAAATAGAAAGTTTGGCCTTCAAATATGAGACTCAAAATAAGCATAAAAAGAGAAATGTGAAATAGAAATTATAAGGGACTCAATAAAATTAAACTGTTTATATTTCTATACAGGAAGATTGTACATGTAATGTTTAAGAACTTTTTTATTATGAGGAGAGTTAAAAGGACTGTACACAAAAAGAGTGTGGGAGTGAATCAGTTATGTCTAGGATGATATAAAAATGGATAGTAGATGGTAAAAGGAAGAGGAAGAATGGGAGAAAACTTGATAGGTTCTTCCAAATTAAATTAATGTTTATGCTACAGTGGCTTCAGTTCAAATATGAGCATAAAGAAGAAGAGTGAAAAATATGAAAACCATGGTTTAGAATTAAGAAACAAGAAAAGTCAAAGGCTTGAAGACTATACAGAAAATTTGATGCTGTATATTACGAATACTTTCTTAAGAACATATGTTGGGAAACACGGGAAATGGAAAGCACCAAATATTACACCAAAGTGAAATTAATTATGTTTAATAGATAGAAAATGACTTTTCCTGAGTGTTAAAGTCATTTCTGAATCTGATGTTTTAGACTTTCAGTATATTAGAGCAAAAATTAGAATCAATATATAATGAGAAGATAGGATATGTAATAGTTACAACTCCAAGATGACTTATCAAAAGAATGTGAAATGAATAAAAGAAGAGACATTGGCATAGATTCTCACCAAGGAAGCTTAATGAATATAAATCAACTGACACAACAAGGAAGACAAAAAGAGCCTAGGACCACTTCAGCTAACAAATGCATTATTGTTCTATTTGACTAGACATAAGGCAGGCAAGGGAAATTACAATTTAGCATGTAAGTACCTTTTAAAATTTCAAAGGAATATGGTTGAGAATTATGAGTAGTATAGTATAAAAGCAAAATATAGCAGTAGAAAAAAATGAATTTATAGATGACTTGATGAAAAACTCAATGAAGCTCAAGTCATTCAGAGATCATTTAAGGAAATTGGGAGGACCAAGAATATGTGGAAAAAACAGAAAAAACTATGAATATTTCTATAAGATTTTCTTCACCTTCAGTGATTGCGTAAACATCACATTTGCACTCTTAACATCATAGTATCAATGTAGTTCATGAGAAAATAAAATTGTGTGAAAGAAAACAAACATGGAAAGAGCAGCTAGAATAGACAAAGCGTATCCAGAAGAGGTCAGTACGAGAAGTGACATCATTTTTGAAGGCATTGATCAATTCTCAATGTGACTTAAAGATAAAATGATGGCAAAAACTTGGGGGAAAATATCCTAGACTTTACATCTTAGATCTCCAACAACAACTTCTAAAATCAACATACTTACTCTTTTTCTACAAAACTTTTATGAGAATAATATATACCTGGAGCAAGGGTCTTTTTGATTAAGGTTTGAGAAGGGTAAAGGCATTTTCTCACAAATTAGATTCTTTGATAAAATATATCTTTAAAGTCACATAATTCATCAAAAAGTATAAAGAAGGAAGGAGGAAAGAAAGGAAACCAGCATTTACTAAACACCTAATCTCTGTGACAGGTACCGTGCTAAGTGCTTTACAAACAACCTCACAACAACCTCCTCACAACAACCCTGGGAGGTAGTTGCTATCATTATCCCCATTTTGAAGATAAGGAAATGGAGACAGAGAACTTACATCACTTGCCCAAAGTCACAAAGCAGTTAAGTGTCTGAAGCTAAATTTGAACTCAGATCATCCTGACTCTAAGTCAAGAGCTCTATCCACTGAGCCACCTACCTACCAGTGAGAATACAAGGCTCTTAATGTGCTTATAAATTTTGATTATATTTTAAGAAAAGAATTTATTTGGTAGAGCAAAACACCACCTTAAAGGCTCAATTCCAACAAGATTTGCCCCATACCTAATTCAAAATAATGCAAAATTGCAGCAGCAACACATCGCAGCTCTCACATAGCCACCCCAAAATACCCATAAAATAGGACTCTAAACCAATCCTAGAACTCCAAAATGCACACAAAGATACTTCCCACTAAAGTCAGCTTGGCTACAAGGAACTATATCAGCACTGCGAATCCAAAACCAGCCTGGCCTGAAGCCACGGCTGTGCCCCGGGGGCGGCTGGACGGGAGGAGCTGAGGAGCTTCAGGTGAGCAGGTTAGCAGCAGCTGTGAATGGGATTTGTGAAAGGGGGAGATAAGCAGTCTGTCCAGAAGGCCTCCAGAGCAGAAAAGCAAAAGGCAGAGGTTTTGCACCCGCCTCAGCGTTGCAGCTTCCCGCCCACGGCCTGCAGGCACCAGGGGGACTGAGCGATTGTTCTCGGCCAGAGCTCTCGTGTTGAGCGGCCTGGACGGATCGCCGTCTTGGGCCTTGGTCTTGGAGT
>CM053583.1:324936840-324963458 GCA_028627135.1 Pseudochirops cupreus
CACTTCTCTGGGCTGGGAATCTGTCACTCTCTGTCTCCCAATGGGTTCTGTCACTCTTAAATCCACTCAAATTTACTTTTTAGTTCCCAAGGACGAAATTCTTGGGGAGCTTGGAGAAGTCACTGCTTACTCTCCGCCATCTTCTATGCTTTACTTTCAACAGTATCATAGGTTGGTTACTAAGAATCCAGGAAAATCACCTTTGTTGTTTTAAAGTGCTTATAATTATGTTTATGCTATATAGTTACTGATTTCAAGCTTTACCCCAAATTATTTTTCCTAGGGACTATAAAGAATTTTGGATGTGATGTACCACCTCTCTATGTACATAGAGAAGATTTTTTTTAGATTTAAAGAACCTGCTGGGACAGGTAGAAAAGGGATCAAAGAGAGGTGTACGAAGGAAGTATAAATTTGTGAATCATGAACCAAAGATCTTTTTGGAATCAGATATGTGAATAATCTATCCCCTAGTATGGCCACTGATTCTCAGTACTTGCATTCCTAGAGATTGTCAAGAGTGTACTTCCCCCAGTGAGACTGTTTTCTTTCCTTAGTTGAACTGAAATCTTACCTTGTTTCAGAATAGCTCATTTATCTTGTATACCCCTTCTACTATAACCCGTATAAATTCTTGGATTTTGATTTACTACTGAATTTGATAATTATCTTTTATGTAACCAGAATTTGGTGGGAGGGTACTGTGGCTGGTGAGATTAAGCTAAATGTTATTCCCACCTTAAGAGAATTATCAGATACCTAAAATTTATTTTACTCAATTAGAAAAAAATTTTTAAAAATCACTTGGAAGAACGAAAAGTCAAAGGAACTAATAAAAAATGTAAGAGAAGGAAGTACCAGATCTTAAAAATACATCATAAGGCCATAATCATCAAAATTATCTGGTACTGGCTAGGAAATAGGAGGGTAGATCAGTGAAACAGAGTAGACATAAAATTTACAGCAGCAAGTAAATATAGCAACCTTGTATTTGACAAGCCGTAAAGACTTAAGTTTTGGGGATAAAAATTCATTATTTGGTAAGAATTATTGGGAAAACTGGAAAACAATCTGGAGAAATTGGACATAGACCAATATCTTACATCATTTACCAAGGCAAGGTCAAACCCAGATATAAAGAAAGCTATTAAAAGAAAATTTGAAGAATGTGGACCATACTACTTAGCAGACTTATGGATAGGCAAACAAATTATGAATAAAAAAGATAGAGCAGTGTGTGGTATAAAACGGATAATTTTGATTACATTAAATTAAAAAAGATTTTGTACAAATAAAGCAAAGGTCAGAAAGAAGGCAGAAAACTGGGGGAAATTTTATAGTTTCTCAGAAAAAGGTCTCATATCTCAAATGTATGAAGAACTTTACCAAATATATAAGAATATGAGTGTAAAGCCAAACACGGGAAGCTTTGCAGAGGACTGCTGCTGTGAACAGCTTCAAGTTTCTGATTACACAGTATAGTGAACTCTTTATTTATTCAGTAATAAACTAAGACAAAACATTGACAGACACCAAAGTACAGCATTTGCAATGTTATGATATAACAACTTATTACTGAAGTGGCCACATAGTATTCCCCAAAGTGGCCACATAGTTTTAAGCAAAAGATACCATTCAGTAAGTCCCTAACTCAGTCATCCTTAAGGAGCAGGCCTTCTTAAGGGACACAAAGTAAAAAGATAAAAGTTCTCCACCCCTAAGTCAGAGTAAATCATAATGTTCTCAGTCAACATTAGGTACCCAAGAAGAGATGGTCATCTTGACTGGAGGCTGGCTTTCAGATTCCATGGTTCCTCTTCCATGGTCCCAGCTCATGCCTGAATGCACCCAACTGTCACTTGGATTCAAAGGCAGGCAGCTCTCAGCTCCTTGTCCAGTTCCTCATCCAGTTCCTTGTCCAGTTCCTGTTCCACACTGAAGTTCACAGTGTCCAGTCCACCTCAAGTCCTTCACAGTTCCTGTTTCTGGGAAGGCAAAGCTTAATAGAACCACAGTAATATTCATACACATTGCCAGCACCATCATCAATTCACTGTCTACCTGTGAAATCAACAGAGACCTACCAACAAGGTCTGAGAACTCAACACAAATCATCAGTATAGAAATCAACACAGACCCACAAAAAAGGTCCAAGAGGTCAACACAAATCATCAGTAAAATTCCAAGACCTGCAAAACCCTCCTCCAGGACTTCTTAAATAGACAAGGAGAAAATCTTCTTCCAGGGCTTCCAGTAAGGTTCCAGGGCTTCTGTACAAAGTATCACAAACAAAAATCAACACAGACAGAACAGACAAACATAGAGTGCTGGGATACCACAAGTTTTCTCCTTCTCAACTCTGCCACCATGAGAGTCCTCTTCTCAGTTCTTCTCAGTTCTCAGTTTTGCCCTCTCCAAGCTTGGACTTCTCTTTATGTATGGTCATTAGCTCCTCCCAACAGGGGTTCACAAGTTGTGGGGTTCACAAGTTCTGTTTCTCAACAGACTTGATATAATCATGGGCAAGGCTTAAAAGAAACTTGAACTGAAACAAGGTGATAAATAATTGAATAGCTGAAACAAGGTGTTAACTACTTCTTTGCTTGCCATTTCAATAAGTAATTCTCTAAAATATAAGTGGTCAAGGATATGAACAGGCAGTTTTCAGATGAAGAAATCAAAACAACTTAAATTCATATGAAAAATTCTCTGAAGAATTAGTTATTAGAGAAATGCAAATTAAAACAACCTTGAGATATCCTTTTTACACCTATCAGATTGGCTAAAATGATTGAGGGGGAAAGAGACAAATGTTGGAGAGAATGTGGAAAAATTGTGACACGTTCATTGTTAGTGATCCAACCATTTTGGAGAGCAATCTGGAATTGTGCCCAGAGAGTTCTAAACTGCCTATAACCTTTGATCCAGCAATGTCACTACTAGGTCTGTTTCCCAAGACAATTAGGGGAAAAGGGAAATTATATGTTTTAGGATATTTATACCAATTCTTTGTGATGGCAAAGGTAGAAAGTACAAGGGTGGCAGTCAATTGAGGAACGGCTAAAGAAATTGTGGTATATGAGTGCGATGGAATACTACTATGCTATAAAAAATGATGAGCTCGATCTTAGATTAATAGACTA
Source organism: Pseudochirops cupreus (assembly GCA_028627135.1). NCBI lineage: Eukaryota > Metazoa > Chordata > Mammalia > Diprotodontia > Pseudocheiridae > Pseudochirops > Pseudochirops cupreus. The sequence goes on from CM053583.1 coordinate 324,939,984, forward strand.
GCATAAAATAATGCAGAGAGAAATGAGCAGAACCAAGAGAATATAATAATATATAATATATTATATAATAATAGCAATATTGTTTTAAGAAGCACTTTGAGTGACTAAATAATTTTGACTATTTTAGATACCTAAATTAACTACAAAGGACATATGAAGGAAGATGCTATCAGCATCCAGAGAAAGAACTGATCAATAGAATTATGTATAGAATAGTTGTATACATTTGTATGCATATTTGTGTCTAATGGTACAGGGGTGGGGAGGGAAGAGAAAAAGAAAGTTACATGATAACTTTATTTTTAAAAGAAATAGCAAGTTGTACATAAAAGACTTGCAGTTTCACATACAATCATCTTTTTTCTATTATATATTTAGAATTGCTCATCTGATGTCTTAAATTCAGAATAATTTTTTTAAAGAGAGTGAACAGTGATGCCATTTTATCCTAAACCCCTAAAAGAGGGAGCATCATACACCTAGACTACGAATATTTGAGGTGAAGTAGATATATAGAATACTAGTTAAATGCTCCTTTTGGAGAAAGAAAATCAGAGAAACATTAATCCAGGAACAGCTGGTCTCCATTCTTCCTGCTCTTCTTTCAAAAGGTTGCTGGCAGTAGAGTGACATTTTCTTCCTTCTACTTTCCACAAAGGTGTAAATCTCAATCCCCCTTTGGAGATGTGAAATGAGGCTTTACAGGTCTAAGATGAGATATTTATCTATCCATGCTGCACTCAGGTCAGTCATTTTCTGCCAGACATATTTACATCTCTAATAGATATGGGTTGGAGAATAAATAATTCCTGAGTTTTACTACACTCGCTTTTTTGTATAATAATAATAATTATCTAAAGATGCATTTTTAATAGTGCTTTGCAAAAAGTTGCGTTTAATCGATGTTAAAGCGAATTGTTTCTTGAACTAATTTCTATTTTCCCAGTGTCATGTAATTTGATTATTTCTATCGAACTTACTGAAGTTAACATATTTGATGATCTTAACAACAGGCAGTAACAGGCTTAATGAGTTAGCACTTTTAAGAACTTATCTGTTAGTAAATCTGGAATTCCCCTCCTCCCCCATTATTTGTATTTTTTTAACAAATTCTTTCGGTTCTTGATTTGGAAGGGAGGATAAACAAACATGCACACATATTTTCTATAAATCATTTGTTCAAATTTTCATGATATATGGTTTGAGATGTAACCATATATTTTAGGTGTGCTTTTTTCTGGCTTTACAGTCTTTCACCTGTTGTTGGAAAGTCACATGACATTCTAATCAGCATTTTTGGTAAGCATTATCTTTTTTCTTTCTAAGTACTTTGTAGAATCTTTTTTGCTTAGTTCTTATATAATTTTAATTTTTAGTAAGAAAAACATGAATTTAGTATTTCTACATTTTGGTTTCTGGAAAAATCTATTTTTTCATTTCTAGTTGCCTATTTTTGTTGATGCTAGGAAGTTTTCTCTAATTAGTTTATCAAATAAGATGTCTAGGTTTTTTTTGGGGGGGGGAGATAATTCTCTAGAATTCTGATCAATCCAATGTTTGAACTTCTTGCTCCAGCTTTCACATGTATTTTTCCTTTCTGTGTTTGCACTAATCCATTTCTAAATCCTTTTATATCTTGGAAATTTTCCTTTGATTTTATTTTCTTCATCCATTCATCTTTTCTTGACTGTATTTAATCTGTATGGTGCTACTTCTGATGATGTTGTCTTTTAGTTTTTATTAATTTTATCTTTTTATTTCTATGCTTTTTTGGTATTCAGTTAGAATATCGTTTTAATACTTCCAATGCTTTCATTACTTCATTTATTTTGTTGCTATTTATTGCACCTCTTTTAGCATTGTTTTCAGTATGTATTTCAAACTGTTTCGTCCCTTGAATTTTTTATGTTGTTGACTTTATTGTGTTTTAATTTAATCTTCATTATTTGTTGGATATGTTTTAGATTTCTTATTTTCTTTTTCTAGTGTATTGAAAGCATTTACTGTAGGTCTCTGCCTCCAGGTCTTCCCATGAATTTCCTTAGAGTTTCACCTCTAGTTTGCCTCCTTTTTTGCTGTTCTGACTCCTTTCCTGTCAAGAAGTTATGTAGGAGGCCATTACTGCTGCTGTGTTAGTGGTCTCTGGTCAATTACTCATTGTTAACTTTTGTCCAAGTCCACTTACATTGCCTCCTTTAAGAATGGTGATGGTAGCAGACCTGACAGATGGCTATATTTATAAGGATCTTGGAAAGGGGTATAAAGCTGTGGGTAAAGGGTAAAGGCTATAGCCTCTAGACCAGCTGTTTTCAACCTGTGGGTTGCGACCCTTTTGGGGGTTGAACAACCCTTTCACAGGGGTGACAGGGGTCACCTAAGACCATTGGAAAACATATTTTCAATGGTCTTAGGAACCGAGAAACCTCTCCTCTATCCATCTCCAGGTGGGTCCGCCCACATGTAGATACACCCACATATGAGTATTAAAGGGTCACGGCATTAGGAAGATTGAGAACCACTGCTCTAGACTAAGGTCCTGGGAGTGAAATCAGGAGCAGGTACAATGGCTTACATATGGGGTGTGAGATTGGTTTGTGTGTTATGATTTAGTAACCCTGGAGTTGAACTTGAGACTTCAGTCATTTAATCTGTGAGGTGAAATGGAGAGTGGTGAACTGCTGAGGTAGAAGATGAGGCTTGACTGGATGCCATTGCTCTCCGTATCATAGTAGCTAAAGGCAGAATTTGTTGCAGTGAGGGGATAGTGCTATGTCTCTTTCATTGGTTGGATGCTGGAGTTGTTAAACTGATGTGAGGTGAAGATGAGAATGAGAATATATGTGCTGGTAGTGAACCTTCCCTTAAGACTGGTGGAGGCGATGGGAGTTATGGAAGCCCTACCTATAGGGCTAGGGTGTGAATTGCTGAAATTGCATGGAGAGGGAAAGAGTGAAGTCATGCTGTCTGATGGTCAGAATCTTCTTGGTGGATCAGTAGGGGAGGCTCTAATCATTGGAAATCAGTCTGTTGAGGTTCTGGTAGAGGCAGAACCACATACTGCTGTAGGGTCCCCAATACTCCAAACTTTCTTGTGAAATTGGGCCAACAACTTCATATTTAGTAACAGTAGCTGGGAGTTAATCTTTAACAGTACCTTGTCTCCTCCATCTCCCCCTCCCGCTCCTCCCACCCCTTATTGTTCCAACTAAATAATCCTCTCTCCTGTCTCTTCTTCCTTCCTTTCTGTATCTTCTTTTTCCTCATTTCTCTTTAAGAACTTTGGAATTGATTTGTGACATGGGAGACACTGGTGCAGGACCACTCAGCATGGCATGCCCACATCAGAGAAGGTGCAGTGCTCTCTGAGCAAAGCAGAACTGAGACAGCTTCAAGGAAAGGCAAGATGCGCAGAGACCTGTGGTAGAGCCTTCTGAGCTCATATTGGTCCAATCAGCCACAGTTGGACACAATGAAGCTTGACTCTAGCATAGTGATGTCATTTTTGTCCCTTCGAGAGCAAAGGACAACTGCCATAACATCTTTTGCCCCTCCTCTTCTTTCTTCCTTATTTCTCTTTTACCCCTCTTCTTTCTTTTTTCCTTCTTTGTTTTCCTTCCTCCTCCATCTTCATTCTCTCCTGATCCTCCCTCCTCTTCCACTTTAATATTATTGAGGGGTCCTTAGCAGAACTGGTTCCTTTGCTGCTTTGAAAAAAATATTATTAACTCAATAACCATCAGCAAAGAATAATGATTAAATGAATTTGCAAAATAAAGGAATTCAATCTTATATAAAACCCTCAACATTTAATAAAGTAGAACAGATAAATTGACAGAACAAATATGCAAGAAATGCATTTTGGTTTGGGGCTCTTTCCAAGACCATCTGAAACTTTGTCACCTTTGGCAAAAATCTCCTTGCTGTCAGTATCATGGGATCTAGAGGGAGAGTCAGAGGGGACCTTAGAATTCATCTAGATCAACCCCTCATTTTATGGTTGAGGAAACTGAGGTAGAAGTCAAATGACTTGTGCCAGGCTCACACAGGTAATTAGTGGCAGAGCTGGAAACTGAACTCAGGTCTCACAACTCCAAGGTCAATGCTCTTTGCAATGTGTGTATAGATCTGGTTATGTTGACCTGCCTTGCATCAATTTAAACAGACCTTTCCATACCTCGTTGAATTCATATCTAGAATCTTTACAGTGCTCTACCTATTCCACTGTAATAACATGCCACAATTTACTTATCTAAGTAATTACGTGTCTATTTACTTATTTTCCATATTTAGATAGTTTACTTTCATTCTTCTGCCATTAGAGAATAGAGCAAGGGAATATTTTCAAATAGTTGTGAATACATACATGTATATGTGTCTGTATATATTATATGCACATATAATGTATTATATATTTGAAATATTGCATATACTTCTATAGTGTATATGATATCATTTTCTATCTATATAAATGTATTATATGACACGTTCTCCATTTCTGAAAACTTTGGGATAAAGTTCCAACAATAGAATTGCTAGGCCAAAAGGCATACTCAGTTCTAAGACTCTTTTTGAATATTGAAATACTGTTTCACAAAATGTTTACATTAGTCTACTGTCCTGCCAACAATGAATTAGTGTGTCTGTTCCCCTGAAACCATGCCAAAATGAAATTTGGTCAATTAAAAATATTTTTTGCTATTTTTGTCATTCGAGTGGGAGTGAAGTGTCTAAAGGTTATCTTAATTTGCATTTCTGTAACTACTTGGGAAGATGAACATATTTTAATATTTTTTTAACATTTTATATTTCTCCATTTAAAAGTTTTCTTCTCACATATAACGTGCAATTATAACTTCAATCTGACTATTTAAATGTTACTAATACTAAAAAATGGAATATAGGAGAAGAAGGATATTGATACCAATTAGAATAATTTCATACAAAATTAATTAAATAATTTGCCACATTGAGAGTAAAAGGGTCTTAAAAACGCTTTATTTGCCAAGTGAAGAGATATTAGCAGCCCAAGAAAATACAGGTTTAGAGTACAAACTCAGTTGTAAAAATCTCCTGGAGAATGATGGTGGAAGATGATGAGCAGTGTCTCCTCATTATAGAGCAGAAAGTAGTAGAGGGAAAAGCCAGTCTAAAGAAAGCTTGGCAAGAGACCCAACTAAGCAAAATAGTCCTGAGGGCATTTAAGGATAAAACTGAGAGGAGATGGAAAAGATCTGCCAAGATTTTTATTACAAACTTTTTCCCCCACAGTCAAGAACATTGGAACCATAGCACTTGGACTTTTGACATGGTTTGGGATGTGTTCACAGAAGGGGTAGGACAGAGCCTACCTAAGTCAAGTGCGTAAAAAGGAAATTAATTATAGAGGCAAAACAATTGTTAGACTCTCTATGGACTCACCTACAAGGTATCTGAAGAGAGGGAAAGACACCAAAGACAACAAAAGTTTAAGTGACTTTCCCAAGATCAAACAGTCAATATATGTTAGAGGTGGCATTTGAACCCTTCTTCCTAATTCCAAGGTTGTCTGTATCTAAAAAAATCACATTGCTTCTCATGTATGTTTATACCATACAGATGGATAGATGCAAGTGTACCACTCAGAGTTTCATGGCATTGTTCAGGCATTAAGCATCTTTCACCTGCTTTACTTTTCATAGGTGAGTGGTTTGACCAAGTTCTTCATTTTACTTTATGTTTTGTTTTTTCACCATAGTAATTCTCCCTCAAGCATGACAATTATAATAAAGAAAGATGCTTAAGTAAGACTAACACAGTGATTGATTCTGTGATTGTAAACCACATTCTAACTCTATAGTCCTCTACCTCTCAGCTAAAAGTAGGGAGATATCTTTCATCATTAACTCTATGGGGTTAAAAACTATAGACCAGTCCCTTTGGTGTTGCAATGGCATTCACAGAGGAGGCTTTGTTGTATTTGAGAGTTCAATGCAATCAAAATCTTGCCTATAAATAAGAGCTTTGGGGGAATAAGAGAACCTTTCTGAATTTGTACAGTTAATAGGACAGCTTTGATGATATTTTACTTGATAATCATTTTATTTAATATATTTCTTCTGCCAATTGTATGCTAAAACAATTTTTAAAAAATCTTTTTTAAAGTTTTAAATTCCCAGTTCTCTTTCTCCCTCCCTCCCTAAGACAGTAAGCAGTCAGATATAAGTTATACATGTACTATCACATAAAACATATCTGTATTTCTCATTTTGGCAGACACTTTAGGTGGCTATATCTCTTCCTACTTAGGTTATTCTTACTAAATACTATCTTATTTGATTTCAATACTTAGGCTATTATTAAAGAAAGTTTGCCTTTCTTTGTATCCTTAGTGTTTAGCAGTGTCTGATACATAATAAGCGTTTAATATATGTTACTTGATTGACAGACTGCTTCTTTCATAGTATTGCAAACTTGTAACACATGATTTTCCTGACCACACCCATCAATATTTGTCAATTGCATAATTTCATCACTTGGTATGGGAACCTTCCCTCCTCTGATGCTATTATAATCCTTTGTACTTGCGAGACATTTTTATGAGACTCTGGGGCTAGAAAAATTTGATTACTCATGGTCAACACTCAGCTGATGAGACGAGTTTAGGTGGCACACAGATGACACCAAGCCTACACTCAAAGTTTTTCCAGATCTGTCGGATCAACCAGAGCTTGTGTTTCACAAGTGTACCTTGATGATGTCAGGATAATGCCCATTCCATAATGAGATATCAAAAGAAGAATCTAGTGGAAATATTTGTCAGTAACAGAGTTTCATAGAAGAAACCCATGCCATCTGACAAATTTTCAATTCTATCCTATTTCATAGGATGTTGTAATTTTAAGTACTTTAGTAGATTTTACTGACATGGGTTTTCCTTCCATTAATGTGGGCATTCTCTCTTCTAGGCCATTTTCCATTCTGTGGATACCAGGGCAGCACTCAGGCTCTTACCATTATTACCAAAATAAGTTACTTATAAGTAATGAAAGTCTTATTGGTGCACTGATTTTATACACTCAGACACGTGTGTGTGTGTGCACACATGCATGCGTGCGTGTATCCCCAAAGACAGGCTTGTAACACGTTGTGTAGGTCTGCTATGGAAGGTTTATGAAAAGACAAAAACAAGAAAGATATGGTATCTTAAGGAAGAAGGTGGGGAGGGGTTGAAATCTGCATTAGTGTGGAGGTTACTCATACTGATGATGAAATCACAAAGTCAATAACTGATGTATTTGTTAAACTGTATGATTAAAAAGCACATTTGTGATCTTTATTAATATCTGTGTTAAACTCTAGCTTGCAGTTTGGAGATGAGGGGTAGAAAAAAGTGATCTATAAACATTATTAAGGAGGCACAGATCCGAAAGTTAGAAAGGAAGAGGGACAATCCCTTATTACCCTCTCATTTATTAAAAAAGAAAAAAAGAAAAAAATGAGGTCCAGGTATGTAACATATTTTCTACATTTTCCCCTTTTGCTGAAGGAAGGAATTGTATGTGAAATCAAATTTTAAGTCAAGTAACTAAAACACTGATGACTGCCATTTCCTGCATGTCTAATTGTACATGGGAACTGTGCAATCCTGAAAGTCACTCCAGTGGGCAGCTGCATCTCTGCCTACCTTGAGAAGCTGAAATAGTTGGCAGTTGAATGTCAGTATTTCAGAACTGGCAGGGTTTGTGTGTGCTCTTGGCAATGCCTTTCTATATCTCCAGGGTTTATCTGGGCAAGTTTTTTTTTCTTTCAGAAGAAAAGGAGGATTTTGAAAGAGGTTGAAAGAAGAAATATGTGCTTCTCACCCCTGTCTGCACTCCACTGCTTTCTGAAGTGAATCCTAATTCCCCACACCCAAGGGACAAGCAGGAGTTCAGAAAACAAGGCTGAAAATAAATATTAGAGTTTAGCTACCCTCCGCTCCACAACCACGACAATATTGCGAACCAATACAATGTTAGCTCCATTCCAAATATTTATAGCTGCCCTTCCCATCCTGCATTAAAGGCACTGTGGGATGAGCAGTCAGAGCGAAGCTGAAGGCTTAAACTAAGCAGTTCTTATCCAAGTCTGTGGGAGTCACAGCAAGAATCCTGTAATATCTCAGAGGATTTATTCTTTTTAACTTCTTTTATAAGAAGCCTTTGCTAAGGGATTTACAAGAAATGGAGATTATTTAGTGATAATGGATGAGAAATTCCTCTTGAACTGGACAATGAAGCCACATTAACTGCCCCCTAAGAATTCCATATAAATAATGTTATTACTGTACAATGAGGACCAAATGGATTTAATCATTAGCTACTAATTGTGGGGCTTCGCCAAACTTGTATCTCCATACTAGTTTGTGAAGCTATTTTCCATTTAGTGTGACACTGTACCATGTGAACAACTAGGAGGTGAGAGAGCATGACTAATGAAAAAAGCTAGCGAGGCGAGTCTTGGTTTGTGGGAAAACAGGGTTCCATCAATTGTTTCAGTAACGCCCTAACGCTGATCCTATTGAGTACTCTAAACATTTTTCACATCAGTAGGACTTTGCCCAATAGACATGAATTGAGGCCCATTGCAAGATGCCATGGCCTGATTCTCCCAAAGCATGGGCCAAGTACTTGCCTGAGGGCTTGAAACAGATGACTGCTATAGAGTGGTATAAAACAAAGGACTATGTGGAGTCTGAGAAGGTCATTACCAACTGGAAGGATCCGAGAAACCTGAAATGGTGGCTATGTAACAATTAGAATTGATGAAGGCAAGAAAAATGTCTTATTCAAACCTATTTTCCTCCCAGTACTTAGGACAATGCTCTGAAAACAGGAGGCACACAGTGATACATTTGAATTAAATGCATTATAAAGAATTGTAGATGAGATAAAAGGAACAGGACTGCTATAAACTAGGAAATTTTGTACCTAGTGCAAACACCATAAACTGTAAGTGGCATTAGTTGAGATCAAGAAGGCAAATTAGGGGAACAAACTTGCCTCAGCCTATCACCTAGTAGCATCCTATTCTAAGGACTAAGCACTAAGCTTTGCTATTTTTACTATTGCTGGAGAACTCCAAGTATTGTCAGGACCCTCTAAATTTGGGGCCGCCTAAATTTTGCACCACTGGTCAGAACCCTGATTATGCCCTTCTAATTTTAATCCTGTCCAGGATTTATCCCATAAAGTTTCTTTAAAAAAAATATTTCCATACAATATTTGAAACCCCTTTCCCCCTCTTCTCTCCACCTCTCTTTCTGTTTTCTTCCCTTTTCATTCCTTCTCTCTCCCCTTCTATCCCTCTTTCTCCCCTTGTCCCTTCCCCTCCCCTCTCTTTCATTTGCCTCTTTCCCATAAAAATACAGTTTATTAAGGTTTGAATGTTGGTGTTTCCATGCATTTTGATTCTCAAAAATCTTATTTGTAAAATACTGAGTTAAAAATTAATTTTAGGATACTGAATAGGAAGCTGTATTTTTATAGCAATTAAGCAACCATTGAAATAATAATAAAGTATAGAGTATGATGTAGTGGTAAAGTAGTCTTGAAACTAGGAGGAAGTGGGTTAAAGTCCTGCCTCTGGCATATATTAGCTGTGTGACCCAGGCTACTAATATAACCTCTCAGTGCTCTAGGAAACTCTCTACTATTATAAATTATAGAAAAGGTGACAATATGCATTAGTAGATAGTTTCCTTAATTGAAGTTTTAAGGGTAACACTCCTATCCACTTAGAATGAGCAGTGCCCTGAAAGATAGACCTGTGAGCATGTCAAACTTTGTATGTGCAAGTGAATGTGAATTCTGGTTGTTCATAAGACCTCTGAGCTCAAGATGCTGCATATGGCACACATAAAGGTGATGGGACTTTAGATAGTAGGAGAACTTCAAGAGAGGTGGTTGAGAAAGGCAAACACTAACTTTGAAAGGGTGGATATGTAGATAATGTTCCTGACTTCTAGCACTTGCCACCCTAGAAGGGATCCTTGGGGCTGGTGAGATGTCTCCTTAGGTGAGCTAAGCTACTACCTTGTTCCAAGTAGAAGAACCTTACTTATTCTGGTGTATTCTATTTTCTACTTTATTCTGTATAATTTACCCAATTTCTCTTTATTAATTACTTTGATTTTTTAAAGGTTCATGAGCAGTTTGTGATAATTGTTTCATAACCAGTATTTGGTGGGAAGGAGTTAATAAGGGCAAAAATAAACTAAATATTACCCATTCCTTGAGAGCAAAAAGGGGAAATAAGTATCAATATGGCAGACTTCTTACATTTGAGGTATGGTGTAGCTTACTATCCCTCTTAGAGAGAGGCAAGGGTAGAAGCAGGTACCCAGATACAGCTTTTTTCCTATTCTTCTTTACAAAGCAGAAATCAATCTCCCTTGTAGACAGAGTGTGTCAGATCCCAGATCAGTTATCTGTATATGCCACATGAGAGCAAATCATTCAAGCTGCTTCGTGGAAAATGAAACCAAAAGGCCCAATGCCTCTTTTGACTCTGTATTATAACAGTTACTAGTCACTCAGGCATTTTGCACATGAATCTGTTAAGGAAATGTCAGTAATGAAGGCAAAAGTATGAAATGAGGTTATTAGATTTTGAAAGGACCAACATCCATGAGAAAGTTTCAGAGGAAAGGTATATGTATTTGCTTATTTTCTTCAAATGCATTTTACACACAGTGAGTGTGTAAAAATCCAAAACCAAACAAAAAAACATTCAAAAGATGAAAAAAAAGAATGAGAATGCAGCTTGTTTGACATTGTTATATTCTATGCTCTCCTTGTAGTCTCATAATCATTTCATACTCATACTTTCCATAGACCTCATCCCTAACTAGATTCTTGAAAGTTCCTCTGCAAAGCCTTCCATGACACTCTGTTGGTTAACAACTTCATCCTTCAGGTGTTATGGCACACTTTGTTTGTGACCCTGAAATGCCCTTATTTTGTGATACATCAATATCTGTTTGTTGCTTGCATTTTCTATACCCCACTAAAATGTGAGCTCCTTGAAGACAAAGACCATGTTTTTGCCCTTCTTTGTATCCCCACTGTTACTAAGCAGTGCCTGACACATAGTAGGTGCTTAATAAATGAATTGTTGTTGTTGATGATGATGATCTGTATATAGTTCTACCCCCATGAACTAAGTGGAACAGATCTGATAATCCTTCTTCTCCATGAAAGCTCTTCAGATATTTGAAGACACTCATACCATCATCACCATCACCACCACCACCACCACCACAAGCTCTCCCTCCACCTCCAAATAAAACAAACTCTTTTTTTGGCTAACGAAGGAAATTCTTCAATGAATTCTTGTAAAGCATGACCCCCAAATGCCTCAACATTCTAGTCTTCCTCCTCTAGAAGCTCCTCAAGTTATCAATATCCTTTCAAAAATATGGCACTCAAAATGGAATACATTGATCCAATGTGTGCTATTTGCTCACCACCCCTATTTTGGGATAACTCTTCCCTAATCTTTAGCAATTGATATCTGACTCATCCTTTAAGAGATAGGGATTGGCCTTGTGACTTAATGTAGGGGACTCCCAGAGGAGTTTCCTATACTCTATCAATGGAGGTTGACACTTTCTTTGCAATTTAAAGTCTTGAAGGGTGGACTCTCTAAGAGTCACTGAGATAGGGTAAGTGACTTGCCCAGGGATATACATATATATTATGTGTTAGAGTCAGGACTGGAACCCAAGTGGTTAATGTTCCTAGCTTTGATGCCTGCTCTCTATCATTCCATTTTACCTCTCTATTCATCAAGACAAATACTCAGCTCCAATACTTTCTCCTCTATAAAGACTTTTTAACCTTCCTGTTGACAGGAACAGATTTCTTTATATAAGACTGTATTCATTTGAAGTATTTGATAATTGTTAAATTTACTTAACTAAAGAAGTAACTTCTTTCCATTATTTCAAATTTAGGTCAAATGGATCACATATTTGCTTCCAAACATGGGAAATGTAGCTATATCTCACCAGTTGGCCTTGGAAATTTCTCTTCGATTCAAATCAATTCAGCAAATATTTTTAAGCACTTGCTAAAAGTGAATCCTTGTATTAGGCACTAGGAAAAGATGAACTATGCAATCCTATGGTACAGAAAATAGGGTAAGGTTAGAGGCAGAGTAATAGCCTAAAGAGGAACAAGAAACATGCAAGTAAGAATGATACAAGGCAAAAAGTGACAAGGTCAGTGGAGTGGTCAATTATAGAAAATGTGAAGGAGAAATCACTTTCACCTTGGGAAAATTGGGTAAAGCTTCATAAATAATCTGGTGTTTGAGCTGGGCCTTGAAGTAAGGAAAGAATTTCCACAGGCAGAAATGAAGCTGGAATGAATTCTAGGCATGGGAGCCAATCTATGCCAATATACAGAGGCAGTAGAATGAAAGGTGATACTGACTAATAGCTAGTGACAGTTTGGAGTCATGATGGATAAGTCTGGAATGGAATTTTAGAACCAGATTATGGAAGATCTTAAATACCAGATGAAGGCATTTGGATGTTAACTTGGGACACAGTTTCCTCTTCTGGTCAATGAAGGGAATAGACTCAACCTTTGGGGTCCCTTTCAGTTCTAAATCTATGAACCTCTCAGCAGTGGGGAGCCCTTGAATTTTTTTGGGCAGAGGAGGCCCTTTCATTACAGCAGTGATAGATATACATCCTATTCTGTCTAGGGCTTGTTCTAGGCAAACAATTTTAAAAAGGGGCAGTTTGGGATATTCCCTATTTGCAGAGAGTAAGGAGCATGAGGGATATGTTTGAGGAAAGGCAAGTAATCCAGGTTGGCTAAACAATATAGTTAGGGAAGGTGGAAAAAGATAAGGCTAGAAGTATAGGTTAATGTTGAAGAGGAGAGAGACCTAAATGGTAAGTTAAGGAGTTTGGACTTTTACTTGGTAGGCAATGGGGAGTCGACGAATGGTTTTGAGCATTGGATTGATGGGATGATAGCTGTGCATTTGGAAGCTTAATGCGGCAGTGATATGTTGGGCAAATTATATCAGCAAAAATTACTTAAAAGGCTATTTTAAAAAGACCAGTTAAAAATTAGAATACTTTTCCTAAATTACTTGTAAAAACAACTTTTGAACATTCATGCTTTATAATTTTGAATTCCCAATTCTCTTACTCTCTCCCCTCTCCTTGAGAAGACAATCACTTTGCTATTGATTATAGAAGTGCAGTTATGCAAAACATATTTCCATATTAGCCACGTGGCAAAAGAGAGCACAGACCAAAAAAAGAAGAAAAAAGTAAAACAAAATATACTTCAATTTGCATTCAGGTTCCATGAGTTCTTTCTCTGGAGGTGGATAACATTTTTCATAATAAATCCTTTGGAATTGTCTTGGATCCTTGTGTTGCTGAGAAAAGCTAATCATTCATAGCTGATCATAGTATAGTATTGCTGTTACTATGTACAGTGATCTTCTGGTTCTGTTCACTTCAGTATCAGTTCATGTAAGTCTTCCTTGGTTTTTCTAAAACCACTCTCCTCATTATTTCTTGTAACACAATAGTACTGCATCAAGTCATATGCCACAACTTGTTCTGCCATTCCCCAATTGATGAACATTCCCTAGATTTCAAATTGTTTGCCACCACAAAAAAGAGCTATGATAAATATTTTTGTACATATACATTCTTTTCCTTTTTTTTTATTTCTTGGGGATATAGACATAATAATGACATTTCTGGGAGAAAGTGTAGGTATGTAAAGTTTTATAGCCTTTTGGGCATAGTTCCAAATTGTTCTATAGAATGGTTGGACCAGTTTACTACTCCATCATCAGTTTATAAGTATACCTATTTTCCCCTCATCCTCTCCAGCATTTGTAATTTCTGATAGGTGTGAAGTAGCACCTGAGATTTGTTTTACTTTGCGTTTCTCTAATCAATAGTGATTTAGAGTGCTTTTTTCCATATTACTATAGATTGCCTTCTCTTTATGTAAATTCCTTCTAACTGCCCTAATAATGATAAAGATCTTAGGAATTACATATATCATCTTTCAACTATTCCATGAATAGTCCAACATTTTTTGAGTTTCTTGTGATTGCTCTTTCCTATTTACCTTTTCATGATTCTCTTGAGTCTTGTATTTGAAAAATCAAATTTTCTATTCCGCTCTGGTCTTTTCATCAGGAATGCTTAAAAGTCCTTTATTTCAATAAATACCATTTTGCCCCTGAAAGATTACACTCAGTTTTGCTGGGTACATTGTAGTCCTAGCTCTTTTGCCTTCTGGAAGATCATAATCCAAGACTTTTGCTTCTTTTATATAGAAATCATTAAATCTTATGCGATTCTGACTATGGTGCCATGATATTTGAATTGTTTCTTTCTGGCTGCTTGAAATATTTTCTCTTTGACCTGGAGGCTCTGGAATTTTGCTATAATATTCCTGGGAGTTTTCATTTTGGAATCTCTTTCAGAGACTGGTGGATTCTTTCAATTTCTTTTTTTCCCTCTGTTTCTAAGACATTAGGGTTTTTTATTACTAAGATTTAAATACACAAAAAGAAAAGAAAAATAATGTATAACATTTACATAGCAGAACATAAGAGGATTCAAAATACGTAACAATAAATTTCCATTTCAAGGAAGCCTATATAATAAATACTACATGTTGTGTTTGAAGCTGTCTATCTTTTGTTTGCTTCCTTGTTTGGATTTCTTTCGTTCTCTGCTTTGTACTTTTTACTTTGTTCTTTTCCTCCCTCTTCCCTTCCCCCAAAAGGTTACAATTAAGTGCAGATATATTTATGTATAGATACAGATATGTAAATACACATATACATATATACAAATACATACATACATACATATATAGACATCTACTTTCCCTAACAAATTCTTCTGATCTTTGTTTTTATGTTTGTACACATTTTTATTTCCTATCCCTCCCAACTCTGCTGCTTTACTTCTGTCCACTACCTTGTCCTCTTATGATTTAACCTACCATCCATCTAAGAATTCCCTCTTTAACATATTCTCTCATGCTTCCCTCTAGAGATCCCTCCCTTATTCTCTCCCTCCTCCCTATCCCCTTAACATTGTATTTCTTTAAGAAATTAGAAGACTTTTATACTCTTCTAGATATTGTTCCTTCTTGAACCCACTCCCAATGAAAATAGGTTTCCAGAACTAACAGCTCTTCTCTCCCATCTAATTCTTCTGTGTTGGTTCTTCCTCTCACACCTCATTTATATAAAATAATTACTATTTTTAGCTGTTCCTAAATGGTTTTGTATTTCAAAGTCCTCTCATACTCAGAACTACCCCAATCTTTCTTACAAACTACCCAATTACTAATAACAATATTAGAGATATGTTTTAAATTTTGCATATATAAGAAGTAAATGATCTGTCCTTATTGATTCCCTTGTAATTAGTTTTTTGTATGTACCTTATTTCTCTTGGCTATTGCATGTCAAATCTTCTATTAAGTTCAGGTTTTTTTTTTAAAGTCCTGAAAATCTGACAATTCATTAAATGTCATTTTTTTTTCCCATTCAGGATTATGCTTAGCTTTGCTGGGTATGATATTTTCAGCTAGAACTCCAGTTCTTTTGTTCTTTGATACATGGTCTTCCAAGACCTGCTGTCTTTTAGTGTTGCTGCTGCTAGGTCTTGTGTGATTCTAATTGTGGCACCTCCATATTTAAACTGTTTTTACCTTGTCGTTTGTAATATTTTATCCTTGAGCTGTGAGTTTTGGAATTTGACTATAATACTCCTATGGGTTTTCCTCAAAGGATCTCTTTCAGGTGGTGATTGGTGAATATTGTTCTAATGTTTCAGGGCAATTTTCTTTAATTATTTCTTGTATTATATTATCAAAATTCTTTTTTTTGATCATAGCTTCCAGGTCCTCTGGTTATTCTTCTGTCTTCTCTTTTAGATCTCTTCTCCAGATCAGTTGTTTTTCTTATGAGATGTTTCACATTCTCTTCTATTTTTTCCATTCTTTATATTTTGTTTTATCATTTCTTGATCTCTTATAATTTCTCTGTTGACTCCTTGCCTAATTCTGATTTTCTGCCTTAAGGTTATGGATCTCCTTTTCTAATTTGTAGATTTTTTTTCATAATCTTATTGTTTTCCTTGAATTATTCTTATTCTGTTTTCCCTCAATCTCTTTCTTTTGATTTTTAAAGTCTTTTCAAAGTTCTTCTATGAATTCTTTTAAAGTAGGTGACCATTTGATGTTACTCTTGGAGTAGAAGAGGGTTTCTTTGCTTCAGTATTCTCCTTTGGAGATGAACCCTGGTCTTTTCTGTTCCCATAGTAACTCTCTATGGCTGAATTCTTTCTCTTTTGCCTATTTTTAAATTTGTAGTAGCTTAGTTTTTATAATCACATCTGGTCCTGGGGCAGTGGTTCTCAACCTGTGGGTCATGACCCTTTTGGAGGTTGAACAACCCTTTCACAGGGGTCACAGGGGTCACCTAAGACCATTGGAAAACACGTATTTCCAATGGTCTTAGGAACCAAGACACTGCTCCTCTATCCGTCTCCAGGCGAGTCTGCTCACATGCAGATACACCCACATACGATTGAAGGGTTGTGGCATTAGGAAGGTTGAAAACCACTGTCTTGGGGCATGGACAGTGTGGGGGTGAGGTGAGAGTGGTACCTCTGTCCTCAGATCCTCTTTCAGTTCTCCTCTCTGACCTGGAACTGGAACCAATACCTCAAGCTTCTTTTAAGTGGCCACAGCCAGTGGCATCCCCACCCCACTGCTTCTGCACTCACTGAATGTGTGCTGGCTCCTTCTCTTCTCCACAAGATAGCTGGCTCTCACATACCTTGTCAGCAGAGGTTCCCTCAATCTTTCCTGACTCAAACGCTGAACTTCCCTCACTGTCTTGGGGGTAAACATTCTTGTGGTTGGGGTTGAGGCAACCTTTTAATGCAGCTAATCCCAGGGTTTGCTGCTTGTTGTTTGAGTGAAGCTAGGACTTAGCTTGGAGGTGTTTACTCTTCACAGGGACCAAATCTGTCCTGGGACTTTTTTCAGATCTTCTCCAATTGTCCCAAGTGGAACCCTGTTGTGCCTCTACTCCTATATATTTTTTCCTCCCCATGTTTGCCCTGCGGCAATATTTCATCTCTTTTGTGGGAAAAAATCCCGAGAGATTGGAATTTTCTGACCTACTTGCCATCTTCTCAGAATCCTCTTATCAGGTCTGTTCTCCTGGATAATTTCTTGAAATGTGACATCAGACACTTTTTTGATCATAGCTTTCAGGTAGTCCAATAATTCTTAAATTGTCTCTCCATCTATTTCTCCAAGTCAGTTGTTTTTTTTTTCCCCCACAATGAAACATTCCCCCCCCCCATCCCCTGTTCAATTTTTTGACTTTGTTTTATTGTTTCTTGATGTTTCATGGAGTCATTAGCTTCCACTTGCCCAACTCTAATTTTTAAGGAATTATTTTATTGAATGAGATTTTGTACCTCCTCCTGCATTTGATCATTTCTGCTTTTTAAGAAGTTTTTTTTTTTTTAAATGAATTTTGGTGCCTCTTTTACCACTTGGCAAATTTTGGTTTTTAAGTTGATATTTTCTTTACTAATTTTTATGCCTCTTTTACCAAACTGTTAATTCTCTTTTCACAATTTTCTTACATCATTCATTTCTTTTCCCATTTTTTCCTCTACTACTCTTATCTCTTTCTTTAACTTTCCAGGAATTTTTGTTGGGTTTGGGTCCAATTAGCACTTTTCTTTAAGGCTTTTTTGTAGCTATTTTTACATTGTTGTAATTGTTTTCATCTTACTGTAGCTATTTTCACATTATTATCTCGTTCTGAATTTATGTTTTGATCTTCCTTGCCACTATAGTAGTTTTTTAATGGCCAAATTTTGTTTTTCTTGTTCATTTTTTTGTTGCTCACTTTTGTAGCCTATTTCTTCTTAGAGTTGGGCTCTGCTCACCTTGTTGTGGGGAGGCACTGTTTCAAGCTTCAGGCTTTTTCCATGCTACTGATTGCAGAGCTAGTTGTAGCAGTTTACAAGTTTTTGGTGCTTTCAGGGTGGTGTGATCCTCCTTTCCTTGTATTTACCTTGGAAGGGCTCCTGGTTCCCTATATCCACAAACACCAGCATTCTTTTTTTGCTTTAAAACTGACCACAGCCCTGGCTTTCTCGTGACCAAACACCATTGCTTCTCTACACCCTGGAATTACATCCCAGAGCTATGTAGTATGGGCAATAGAGTTGTTAATCAGTGCCAGCTTTATCAAGTACCAGCAAGGGGTCCCCTATAATCTCTTTCTGATCAGTTGTCTGAACCCCTTATCCTCTCTGATCTGAAGCTCTGAAAGCTGCTGCTTCTGACACCACATGTATACCTCTGGATAGGCTTCCACCCTGGGTGTCACAGTCTTCTACTAACCTCTTAAGTTTTATTAGGCCAGAAAAATGTCTCATCTTGTTATTTTTTTGTCATTTTTGTTTTTGGTTTTTTTTGGCTGTGCTGCTCCAAATTTGATTTGAGGTATTATTTTGAAGTTGTTTGGAGAGGCATGTGCAGCTAGGTGGCTTCACCTAATCTACCACCTTGGTTCCACCTCTGGTCTAGTGGAAAATTTAAAAAAAAGATGTTAATAGCTGATGGTGATAATGGAAAGGAAGACATGGTTGTGAAAGATATTGAGTGTAGAATTTACGTTAGGCAACTTATTTGAACTTCTGTGGGTCCTAATTTCCTCATATATAAAATGAGGGAAATTCCAAAGTAGATGATTCCAAAGGGCAATTCTAGCTTTACACACTTCAATCATTCCCTCCTCATCTTTGCCTGTTGAAGTCCTTTTATTCCTTAAAGGTTTAGCTCATAATCAGCTTGTGAAGCTAGCTCTCTTTTCTCTCAGCTGAAAGTCCTAAGAAAGAACTTGGTAACTGGTTACATGTCAGGGATTCTTGGAAGTTAATGTTGACCTAGATGGAAGCAGGATGGGACCATTGACAGAAGTAGGAACCATTGACAGAAGAAGTCAGAAATAGGAACATGTATGAGGGCAAAAATGAGTCTAGTTTTGAAAATGTTGAGTGTGCAGGGCTGATGGAAATCCCATAAATAGCTAGGAGATTGGGGGAGAAATCTCAACTGAAGATAAGGGATTTGGGAGCTGTGAAAATGAATGAAGTCATCAAAGAAGGGGATAGAAGGATGAGAAGTGGGCAAGGATAATCTTGTAGACTGCATTTTAGAAGGAAGGAAGACAGAAGAAAACAATGAAGATGAAAGCAAAGGACTAGTGATAGTAATGTCTTGGAAGAAAGCTCAAACCAACCTTGAAGAAGAAGAGGTTCCTAGTAATACTTAAAGGACAGATGACATTTTAACCCCAATCATACTATGGCTCCCGATCCTGTCTGGAGAAAAGTAAAAGACAAACAGATTACTCAATAAATGCCTGGTGAATGAGTATCATTAGAATTTAATAGTTAAAAGTCACGAAACACTTTGCAGTATGTAAAACACAAGATGATGTCTCAATCTTTTCCCCAGAGCCACTTCCCACTTAATTCTAATTTTCCACTTGATGAACTGCAGATCCTCCCAAGTATCAACAAAGATTAGGAAGTATTTCTCTTCCACGCCAACACTGTCAAGAAGCTAAATGCAACAAACTGGGAGTTGGCCAAAAAAAAAAAGATAACTCCATAAACAAATAATTCGGTTGAATGGTGGTGGTTGCATTTTCATGACTTGGCAAATTCAGAAAGAGAAAGTAGGGTCAGTTGGAAAAAAAAATGACTGAAGGATTTTAGGAACCTTAGCCCCCTTTCTTGGAAATTCTCTACAATTCATCTATTTTCTAGCTTAGGACCATGAAGTTCCATAGGTGGACAAAGTCTTTAGAATTTGAGAAATCTGATCATGACCAAACACAATTTCAGAGAATTGATGATGAAGCATGGTACTAAGACTTTTGGGACACCTGTACTTAAACGGAAAAAAGCTATACCTACTAGAGCAGTGGCTCTCAACCTTCCTAATGCCGTAACCCTTTAATACTTGCATGTAGGTGTAACTGCATGTGGGTGGACCTGCCTGGAGATGGATAGAGGAGTGGTGTCTCGGTTCTTGAGACCATTGGAAATATGTGTTTTCTGATGGTGTTAGGCGACCCCTGTGACCCCTGTGAAAGGGTCATTTGACCCCCAAAGGGATCGCAACCCACAGGTTGAGAATGGCTGTGCTAGAGATTCATATGCATTCCTCTTTGAATATTCTACTTTGTATATGAGAATTCTCTTTTTTCTTTTGTCCTTACCTATTTACTGAAGCACAACTGGGAGAGAGTATTCTTTCTCTTTCAAAATGTGCATGTTTTAGTAAAATTCTGTTCACCCAGTATACTCGTATTTCCAAGTGCCATAACATTCAGGCAAAGGATAAAGTTAAATAAAGGGCTTAACTCACTTGACATGGGGTGGTGCCGTATCCTTAGCTTTGACCTCTTTTTCCAGACCGCCCTTTGTCCATGTGTGGCCTTCTACCTAGATTGTGTCACTGTTTAAGTGGCATGCTTGGAATTCCAGAGCACAATCTTCATGATTAACTGTGGGGAGCTTGGAACCCAGAGGGGTAGAAAGGATCTTCCTCAATGACCCTCCCCACAATACAATACCGGAAGTAAAAGGAGGGCTGGAAGCAGGACAACCTGCCTAGGTAGAAAAGAGGCAGCTCCCCTTCGCCTGCCTTTATTGCTCCTCTTTTCCATTTAATTCTTTTACTCAAAGGGAAATGAACCTTTAAAAGAAGAAACATATACAGGGGATGCATGAAGCTACTCTCTCTGGCTACTCTGCTTTCTCAGAGGCCTCTGGGTAAATTATTAACATTTCATCCTGTCAGGTGTTCTTTGTCCCTGGCCTTCTCTCTGTCTCAACTTTCCCTCCTGATAATTAGTTCCCATTCAATAATGCTCCCTTTGTTAAATGCTTACTGAATGAGGTAAGGCTCTTAGACTGAGGCCAGCACTCCTGTGGTTGGGTGTTTGCATGGACACATGGACACACACACACACACACACACACACACACACACACACTCACATTTACCCATGAGCATGCTGCCTTTTTAGATTCGCTTTATAACAACACCTAGAAAGTTTGCATTCTCTTTGACTCTTATGCCAAACACCTTTCTATGTTGGTATCCAACATTTTGCCTTGTATGTGTGTTTGTGTATATATATGTATGTGTGTATCTATCTATCTCTCTACCTATATATTTATATCATTCTACTTACTTTGTATCTTTCTATATCTATTTCTCTACCTATTTATCTCTCTATCTAGTTATATCTACCTCTCTACCAATCTACCTATTTCTCTCTATTTCTTTCTTTCTTTCTCCCTTCCTCCCTCCCTTCCTTCCTTCCTTCCTTCCCCTCTCCTCCCTCCCTCCCTTCCTCTCTCTCTTTCTCTCTCTTTCCTTCCTTCCTTCTTTCCTCCTTTCCTCTCTTCCTTGCTTCCTCCCTCCCTCCTTTCCTCCTTTCTTCCCTCCCTCCTTTCCTCCTTTCTTCCCTCCCTCCTTCTCTCCCTCTGTCCCTCCCTCCCTGCCTCCCTCCCTCCCTGCTTCCCTCCCTTCTTTCTTACCTCCCTCCTTCTCTCCTTCCCTTCCTTCCTTCCTTCATTCTTCCTTCCTTCCTAATCTTTATTAAAGACACTCTAAGGTAAATAGGCTAGAACATGTGGTGTAACAATCTACCTCCACACTGTGGCAGCAGAGGTCAGGATAAAGAATACCAGATTGGGAATCAGAAGATCTGGGTTCAAATGCTTCCTCTGCCCTTGATAACCTCTGTGACTTCGACCAAGTCACTTCCCTAATCAATTTCTTTGTAAGATGAGAAGGTTGGAAAAAATGATCTGCAGATCCTTCCACCTCTAAATCCAATGATTCTATGGAATGTACAAACTCTTACAACCTTTGTCAATAAGGCAGAGGCCCATAACAAACTGATAACAAAATATTGGTTGGTCTCAAAGTCTTACTCCCAGAGTAATGAAGCTCATTCTGGCCATATCCTGCACTTCATGATTCCACCTGGATACTGGATAAGGAAGGGATCTCAATGGGAAATAGATTGTAGAACTGAGTCTTTTCATTTCTGTTGACCTGCCCCAGCACTTTGCCTGCACAACAGTCTTGATACCTAGTAGACATATGTAGGTGTGTATGAAAAGGTTGGGACCCTGTATGAATCACTTTCTTGGGCACAGATCTCTGAAGAGGAAAAGCAGCTCACCTGATTTCCTGAGAGTCTCGGGACTGACCCTTGACTTTTTGATTAGAAATCAGATTCTTACATCAAAAACTCCTCACATTTTGGCCCTTAGAGGCCATTACTCTCGCTCCCCTGGTATCATCCTCTCCTCTTTCTATACCTTTACTGAAAACATCTTTTCACTTTTTCTACGCTAGACTATTATTCCTGGCTTATATGTTCTTTCTTCTGTGCTGCCTTTTTTTTATGTCCTCTACCCCTTTTTTTCCCAGGACAAAGTGAGTTTCTCTTTCTTGAATTTCTGATAGCATTTTGCCTGCCTCTATGCTTTTCACTTATCTCATTATTACTTATATAATAAATGTGTGTGTGTGTGTGTGTGTGTGTGTGTGTGTGTGTGTGTGTGTGTGTGTAGCTATCTTTAGAGTCAAGTGTGTATAAAGTGCTGGACTTGAAGCAAGAAAGATCTGAGTTCTAATGTGCCTCAGATACTTATTAGCTGTATAACCCTGGGCAAGTTAATTGCTCTCTATACCTCAGTTTTCTTATCCATAAACTAGGGCTGCTATTGCCACCTATGTAAAGTGTTTTGTAAGCCTTAAAGTACTGTATAAATGCTAGCCAACTATCTCTGTTAATAGTTTGTGAATTTCTTGAGAATGGAACTCTGTGTCCCCAGTGTCAAGTGATATACTTTGTACATGGCATTTCAATGGATCTGTGACCTTGTGTATGTGGGCATTCCTTTAATCAGTGAAGATTGTAAATGACCATTTCAAAGGTTCATAGATAACAGGTTGGAAGGACCTTAAAGATCATGTAGTTTAGCCCCCTCATTTTATATCTGAGAAAACTGAGACCCAGAAGTTAAGTGAATTGTTCAAGGTCACACAGGTTTTAAATGACGAGCAGGATTTTTTTTTTATTCACAAAAATTTATTATCTTATCAACCCTTACTACTCCACATTATATTATGTTTTCTCTGACTCAAACTTTACTTTCCTTTTTTTTTTTAAATTTTATTATGGTTTGCATCATTCATTTCCACAAGATTTTGAGTTACATATTTTCTCCCCATCTTTCCCCCACCCACCGCCCCAAAACAGCCATCCCAGTGTGTCCCCCCTCCCCCAGTCTATTCTCTCCTATGTCACTTTTCGGTA
>CM053583.1:324963958-324981429 GCA_028627135.1 Pseudochirops cupreus
TTTTTTTTTTTAAATCTCTGTGGGGCTCTGCTTCCAGAAGGGAAAGCTCTGTCCCAAATCACTGGGGTCCTCCTGGCTGCCGTAGCTCTTAGAAAGAGGCTGGGAACTCTTCCTATATACTTCCGGCTGACTGGATAGCGAGGACTCCAAGACCGAGGTCCAAGACTGCGATCCGGATCCGGGCCGCTCAACGCAAGAGCTCTGGCCTGAGAACAATTGCTCAGTCCCCCTGCTGCCTACAGGCTGTGGGCGGGAAGCTGCAACACAGAGGCAGGTGTAAAACCTCTGCCTTTCACTTTTCAGCTCTGGAGGCCTTCTGGCCAGACTGCTTATCTACCCCTTTCACAAATCCCACTCGCAGCTGCTGCTAGTCCGCTCACCTGAGAGGCTCCTCCACTCCTCCCGTCCAGCCGCCCCCGGGGCACAGCCAAGGCTTCAGGCCAGGCTGGTTTCGGTTCACAGTGCTGATATGGTTCCTTGTAGCTGAGCTGACTTTAGTGGGAAGTATCTTTGTGTGCGTTTTTGAGTTCTAGGATTGGTTTAGAGTCCTGTTTTATGGGTATTTTGGGGTGGCTATGTGAGAGCTGCGATATGTTGCTGCTGCTATGCTGCCATCTTGGCTCCGCCCCCGATGAGCAGGATTTTAAACCAGGTCCTCTAATAGTCTACCCTCTCAAACCAACTGATGATTTTCCCTGGCTCTCTCATCTTATATGATTCTTGAGTATCTTATGCGTGTATATATTTATGTGTGTGTGTATTTGTATGTATATATGGTTTATATGTATATATGTATGCATACACATGTATGTACATATATACACACATATTGATATAGCTATAGGTGTGATCCATCAATTTGCTGGAAGCATATGTCTGTATCTTTCTTTTTTGCTTTTTGGAGGGGGGAGACCAGGGAAATTGGGGTTAAGTGACTTGTGCAAGGTCACATGGCTAGTAATGTTAAATGTCTGAGGCCAGATTTGAACTCAGGTCCTCCTGACTCCAGGGCCAGTGTTCTATTCACTGCGCCACCTAGCCACCCCAGTAGGTCTATATCTTAAATTATTTTATGGGTACCAGGTCAGTATTCAAGCTTTCCATTTATCATATCACTGGCCTATTTCATTTTCTTATTATGTGATTCTTTAATTTCTCTTAAGTCATTTCTTGAACATATTTGTTTAGTTGTTTTTTTCAGTCATGTTTTACTTCTTCTGACCCCATTTAGGGTTTTCTTGGTAAAGATGCTAGAGTGGTTTGCGGTTTCCTTCTCCATCTCCTTCTACCGATGAAGAAATTGAGACAAATGGAGTTAAGTGATTTTTCCAGGGTCACACAGCTAGTATGTGTCTGAGGCTAGATTTGAACTCAGGAAGTCTTCTTGACTCCA
The DNA here is from genome assembly GCA_028627135.1 of Pseudochirops cupreus. NCBI lineage: Eukaryota > Metazoa > Chordata > Mammalia > Diprotodontia > Pseudocheiridae > Pseudochirops > Pseudochirops cupreus. Next base: position 324,965,352 of record CM053583.1, read on the forward strand.
GGCATGGAGTATGGAGCATCTCTTGTGCTACCTGTCATCATTGGACATGGGCTATGGCCTACTTGTATGCACATGTTTCTTCATTGGCATTTAATTCACCTTAATTTAGACAGAGTTGTTCCATGATTGCCAGCCATACAGAATCTCCAAAAGAATTTTTTTTAAATGGGTTATGCCAAGCAAGTGCTTAGGATCATTAAACCTATTGCTCACTGCTCCAATTGCAATCCAACCTTATCATTTTCTTCTCTTCAATTTTGGAACCAACTCACTGTCTTAATTGCCTGTTCTAGATATCTGTATTGATGTACTATCTCTGAACTGACCACATATGTAAATGCATGTTATAATCGAGACATAAGACATTTTTCATTCAATTAGATTTTCCTATATGGAGTAATAGGTTTATTTTTCACCTCTTTTTTGAATGGGAGGGGAGGAATTGTAGATTTTATTGAAAATTATACTTCATGTTATAGGAATTGCTGCAATCACCACACTATCATCTCCAGAGACATCTGCAGGATCTCACCATTTGTAGGCATTTTCTCTTTCTAATGAATGTGGTATGTCACACCCGCCATGACAATGTTAAACATCTTTGGTGAACTTTAATGTCTTTGTTTTATACCTCACTTGATGTTAATCAGAGGCTCATTGAGAATAATTTCCTCCATGGCTATGTCTCTCAAGTATTCTGGTCACTATTTAGTCAGTTGTGTGACTAAAATCATTTGCTGGAGAATACTATTAGCAAGCACTTCCCAGTTCTCATGTTTTCATCATAAATACCTTTGATACAAGTATAGATCATGTTTTTAAAAAGATTTTAGAAAAAACAAGAATGGAGGGATATTCTCACTTAATATCATATATGATTTCCTCACATTCCTTTAGAATCTCTCTTAGATATCCAATAAAGTGATGCCATGTTTTCATTATTGAGTTGCCTGAAGCACATTTTTTTTTTTGGTGTGGTCTAATCCAGCCACTTTTCACAAGTTTGCCTTAAAAGCCTTTACAAGTTTATTAATTGGCACTTAGGGAACTGAGGTGCTAAAGTGTAAATGTGGTGGTTTCTCTACCACTGAGGATAAAAGGAGATCATTATAGAAACATTGATAAGTTTGTTTCATTTTATATTTTTATCAGTTTCTTCTATGAGTACTTTTGGGATGCTATGACACATGCCTAGCTTTCTGTGAGTTTTTCATTTGTTCTCCACTGTTACATGAAAACTTCCACCAAAGTCCTACTCTGCTATTTCATCCTGACATAGAAGTGATGCCAAAGTCTCAAAGTATATGCCATCAGAGAAAGCTTAAAAGAGTTTTAGTATAGACCTTGCAATGGCCTGTATCTCTGTCATTTGAGGACCTGCCTCACTATGTTCTGAGATAACCATGGAGATAGGAATAGTGGTTGTGGGAATGTATGCATGATTTCCCTGATATCTGGAATTCCATGAAACTCTCTACCAGTTCAGGTTGGCACCATCTCTGCATGTTCTTAGAAAATTTCTTAGAGAAAATGGGTCAGACTATCCCTGAGGGCTACATATTGACTTAGAAAGCCACATATTAATATTATCTATATTCCACTCCATTTTATTTATTTTTTTCAATTTCCCAATTACATTTTAATGTGGTTCTGGCCACATTGTGGACCTTGTGTTTGACATTTCTGCTATGAAAGGTTTAAGCATCTTGTGCAGGGTCAAATATTTAGTATGTGTCAAAGATAAGATCCTTAAGGCAAGCTCTCTAACCATTACTCTAATATGTTTGCCTTTTTTCCTCCCGTTTCTGATTTTTCTCCAATGACAGCTCATTTGAATAGGTCAGGTTGAAGCTATTATAGTCATTCATAGTATCTTCTCATATTTACCCTTTCTCATAATTTAATGGTGATTTTTACCTTTGCTCTACTGAGTCAATAGTCTGACTGTACATAGACAGTGTGTTTTGATGCAATACATGAGGACCAGTTATTTCTTGTCCATTAAAAGGGAAGCAATTTCCTTTTGTGAGTGTGATGTTGTTCAGGGATCATCATGTCTGACACCTTTTGCCTCTCTTCTGGAAGAAAGTATTCATGATATAGAAGTGTGAGATTTCTAAATAGTCAACCAGCCTTTTGTGCCTTTCATTTCTCAAACCTGAGTTCTGTTTTCCAACATGCTTTTCACTGTCCTCCCCTGTGCCTACCTTCACTTCAAAATCACCAAATATTAAACTCTACATTGACTCTATCTGGAGCATGTTGCTGAGTTCTTTGTAGGATTTCTCTCTGTCTCTCTCTCTTGTCTGTCTCTGTCTCTCTGTCTCTCTTTATCCTTAGTAACTGATGTTGGTGATAAGCTGCAATTATCTTCATCGTGCTCTTTTTGCTTATGCTTGTCATAAACCCTGCAAGATGAGATAACCAAAGGGTTTTTTTTCGAAATTATTTTATTACCTTTGGACATATAGTGAAAATTTACTTTGCTTCTCTAAGGAGGACCTGGGAGTCATTCTCCCATTTTTCTTCTTGTTTTGTTGACATGTTCATGTTCAAGTCAAAAGTAAATTTGTCTTTGTTACATCCAGCTTGGCTTTGCCTTGACATTTTCCTCTTGTCTGTCTGTCTGTCTGTGTGTATGATAGCCTTGATTATAAGTATATGCGTATGTATGTATATATATATGTGTGTGTGTGTGTGTGTGTGTGTGTATTTACTCACATGTATATGTGTTAGTCTTCAGCTGAATCATTTTATGATGCCTTCTTATACACAGAGAGCTCCCATTTGAAGTAAAATTGTGTGGAAACAGATGGAAAGGGGATAATCACGGGATTTTGTACTAAAAGGGACCTTAGAGATCATCTTTACCTATTTCTGTTCCATTTCAACCAACGAACAAGCATGCATTATGTGCTAGACATTGGGGATATAAAGACTCACACACAATAGACATTGTTCATGCCTTCAATAAGCTTCTACTTTCTCAAGTGCTTAGGAAGCAATGATCCAGAAAATTGAACTTTGCTTCCTAAAATCATGTAAGCAGCAGGAATGAATTCAAAAACAGATGCCCTGGGTTTTCTCCACTATATCACATTGTTTTGGGTAATAAAGATAAATTATTCTGCTTAGAAGACATGTTCAGATTTGAAACTGGTAAGGAATCAGGGAAAGGTCCTTATTTGTATAGAAAATGACCTCTTGGGTACTTTCCAAATCTAGATCTATGGTGCTAAGGGACTTATGATCCTAGAAACAGATATTTCAGTTCCCAACTCTGACATGTACTGATTGTATGACTTTGGGCAAGCCACTAAAGTCCTCAGCTCCTCCAGGCAAGTTTCTAAGAATATAAATTACAGAGCAGTTGCCCATCGGTTTTGGTAGAGGGAATGTTCTTACGGGGAGTGCCTTATACTATCGAAATCACAGGATTGGACTTTAAAACTAAAACCTAGAGATAGGTAAGGAGATGAGATTAGTAAATGTCTTGTATGCACCTACTTGTCAGAGATACAATTTCTTGCTTCTTCTTCAAGACACCTGCCAAGCTCCCTGTAGCATGGGAATTGGAAAAGAAAAATACAGACTATTTTTAGTGCCCTTTTCAGTTAATTTTATTTGAGACCTGACAGGCACACCTGAAGAAAAACAATTAGGCCAGAACAGAGGAAGACAGAAAAGACCACAGACAAATTCTGTATTTAGTCTCAGTCCTACATATCTCAAACTTGGTTTCCAATAAGGCCTTGAGAAGTGTATTGATTTGGGAAGCACACACTCCCCTCCACTCTTCTGCTGAGTAAGCACTCAAAATAAATGCAGGTTTTCTTCCAAAGATTTTTGTTTTGTGAGTGGGATGTGTTTTCAGGCAGAGAATTAGAATGCTGATTGCTGTTTTTTCGAAGTTCATCATGGGGTTTTGTGAATATGTCCAAGAAACTTCTAGAAAGTTCTTGGACTTCAGCCTCTAGATTTATAATTTTTAATTTTTAATAATTAATATTTATCATATTATATTTAATTAATATTATATTATATTTAATAATTAATAATTTATAATCCCAATGTTTCTCCTTATTTCAAGATTTTAAGACATCAAACTTCTTATCTTCTAAGGTGACATAGATTAATTGAAGAATTTGGGGTATATTCAGGTGTAAATTAGAGCCCTATTTTCTAGGAGGGGTCAATATATTCAATCATGGTATACTCTCAACATAATTGAGATATCTAAAGAGTTGACATTCCATGAGTTAAGTTACTCCACTTTCAAATGTATCAGAGGGCATATTTGTCATGTATACTATACTTTCAAATTTCATGATGCACACAATATTTTGCTTGTTATATTTAACTACATATACCTATATAGAGGAAGCTACTTGACAAACATTCTGTTTCCCATTTTATAGATGAGTGTAATATCTACTAATATCAGGAAACTAATATCAGAGTTGTGAATAGGGTAGGGTGATCAGAGTCAAAGGACATAAATATTTAGAGGGAGTACTGACAAAATATTTGATTATTAAGAGCACAGAAATGACTAAGTTTAGTATTAAGTAAAAAAAAATGAGTAGGAAACCACCTTGCAAAGGTGGGAATAGGTGAGGACTGGGATTAGAAATATATGGGAAAGCATGGTTCAGGGAGAAAAAAATAAAAACTTTAGATTATAGAGATGCATCATGAATCTGATGAACATTTTCTTCCAAAAAAAGAAACAGTAGGTGCTGGAGATGGTGAGTACCAAATGACACCATAAGGAATGAAATAGATTCTAATTTTAATAGTCAGAAAAAAGACTTGTTATTGATATGGGAACTGTGAGTCAACTGCCTGTATCAGCTCAAGGCCATTAACTCATCAGAGCTTGGTTAAGAATTATTTATTTTAAAAAAGAAGAAAAATGAGAAAAAGATATGGTGTACAATTAAAATAGTTTAATCCTGAATGACTAAAACAAGTAATTGAAAAATCAAAATGAGAAATGGACCACAGACACAGAGGACGATAATTTCATTCCAAAATTTGACCAATATAAATAAATCCTCACATTATGGAACCTCAAAGAGCTCTTCAAGTACCTTAGCAAACATCTGCTTTATTTGCCAAATGGATAGAGATGGCTGCCAAAGATAATACCAGATTAGAGCATAAATTCATTTGTAAAATCTTATGAAAGAAAATGGACAACTATGAGCAAGATCACCTCATAAAACAGAGAGAAATAGTAGAAGGTAAAACCTTTTTAAAGAAAGTTTGGCAAGATATACATCTAAGCAAAGTCATCTCAAGGTCATTCAAGGATGATAGTGGAAGGAAAACTACAAAAAGAAGGGGGACACGGAAAAGCTCTCTCCATCAAGGGTGGTGGAACTATGTCACTGATTCAGATGTGCTCATAGAGGAAGTAGAAATGGCAGTAAGTAGAACAAAGGCAGGGAAAGCAGCCTTATTGGGCCAAATTTACATAAATGAGATTTGTGCTGGATGCGATACCATTTGCAAGACCATTGAGGGATCAAAATTTGAAGTATCTGATACCAAAGGCTTAGAAAAAAACAATCTAAGATATTACTAAACCCAAAAATATTTTTTAAAGACTACTGTAATGGGTTTTCTAATCCCAACCCCAGACCCCCACAAGTACAAGGCTACATATGCCAACTCTACTAGTTCCATAAAATCTTCATGAGAGTCACATATGTGTGAATCAAGATCCATTATGAGGGTATCAGCAGAAAGTAAGTAGATTTTTCCAAGCAAGCAGGTTTTGTAATATCTGATAATGAGCCATATCCTTACTATTACTATTTTAGAGGCAGTTAGGTGGAACACTGAACCTAGAGTCAGGAAAAGTTGAGTTCACTCTGACCTAATACACTTACTAAATGTGTGACCCTGATAAGTGACTTAATCTCTCTCTGCTTTGGTTTCCTCAATTATAAAATGCCTTCCTGGATTATTGTGAGGACCAAATGAGATAATATAAAGCTCTTAGCACAATGCCTAGCATGCAGTGTGTGCTCAATAAGTTCTTAGTAAGTGTTTCCTTTCTTCCTTCTTAGTTCACAAATAACTGAATGACATAGTGAATATAAGAACCCTTTATATGTATAGTTCATTACAAAGAAAGAATTTAAATCCACAGAATAAAACACCTTCTAGGTTCTTTTGTTGCAAGATTTCCCCCATCCATATAGGAGAAACATTCAAGATTGATGAGAAGATATAACAACAGAAATAACCCTGTCTAATGAGAGTAAACATCAGGAAGGATGTAAAATACAGACAAATATGTACACTGAATGTATTGGCCACCATTATGGATGAGATACAGCATAAAGTCCAGGTCAAAGAGGGATTCCCTATGGAAGATGAGGTCCTCTACAAGGATGCTCCTATTTTCAGATGACATTATGCTGATTACATCAAGTCCCAGGGCACTGCAGAGCCTTCTGGAAGAGATCTGTAATAATTCAAGGCAATTTGACTTCTATTCACACAGGAAAGACCAAGTGGATGCAAAATGTCTCGACCAGATTTCAACATTCATTTCTATGGACACCCTACAGACTTGTTTTAACAGTATGATTATTTGAGACAGGCAGTACAGATGAACAATGAGTTGAGTTTAAAGTTGAACAGGAAGGTGATAGTAGAGACTGCTTTTGGGAAATTATAAAGCTATTTTACTGACTCCAAGCTTCCCAAGAAAACAAAGGTCCATATTTTAAATACTGTTTTTTGCTGGCTTTTTAAAAATTGGCAGCAAGACACGGAACATCAATGCTTAGAAAGCAAATATAATACCAAACACAAACACCTTTTGTATGTATTTTTAGTTTCTCCTAGACCAGGCAGCCCATAAAATGGCAAATAGGCCACTCTGAACCCAAAGTTCTAGGGAAGGTGTGGTTGAATTCATTTAATGTCTCATAGCTGTTCATCCTGTAATCAGTCAAGGGAGTACAGAAAAAACAATACATTTCCCAAATGATTGATGTAGTGTCCTAGGAGCTGAGTTCAATTCCCAGCTCTGCCATTTAATGCCTACGGAATCTTAAGTGAATCACAATCTATCTGAGACATCCTAATCTATGAAATGAAATGGTTAGACAGCTATAAAATGAGATGATTTGACTTTATGATCTTTAGGGTCCTTTTTGGGTCTACCAGTAATTTATTCTTAACTATGATGCTCTATGATATTCAAGTGACTTTATGCAGTAAGGGTGATCATTAGAACTTAGCTCTTGAATTAGAACTTGGTTCTTAGTTCTTCCTTATAGCATGAGGCATGAATTAGGAGTGACTATTATCTATGGTATCTGAACTCAGGCAGGGAGCTCAGAATGAATCTTTCTGCAACTATATTCTGTAGCAGTCCAAGAAAGGAGAGGTTAGACGATGAGGCAAACTCTCTGCCATCTTGCCTATTTTGTGCTGCCCTGTGTCTCTGGTTTTGAGTTCTTCTGTTAAAATTCTGTGTAGCCAAGAGGTATGTCACATTCCCCTCAGTATCCCTCTACCCCTAGATCTCCTCTGCTTTTTGGCTTTTGGATGGTGCCAACTGAAGACACAGGGCCCCTGTTACAAAGTACATTTCCAGGCCATGCTGCAACAGCATGCATTGTGAGTTTGTTTTGTGAGCCAGATTTTGGGAAACTCTCCGTCAAACATTACCCTAAGATCTACTTTTTCCCTTTCATCAGCTAATTGTGAATTCTAGGCCATAATAATCTGACCAGTTTTTCTGAAGTATAAATGCTAGGGATCCAAGTACAGTATTCAGGGTGTGTTTTTAGTTCTTACCCTTTCTAGCCTTTTCCCCCCAACAGCTTGTGTACCATGTCTCCCTCCCTAGTCAGTGGTTACAGGAACCAACCTAATATGCCTGAGCCAAGTTTCTTTTTTTTTTTTAATTGGCTATGAATGAAAAGTCTTTTTAGCTCCACCTGTGTGTAACTTCCCACCTCACCCAGAGACCGTCCTGGCTCCAGTGAAGGCTTTGGAACATGGCTCTCTTCCTCCTTTTTACTGTATAATGTGTTCAGTGCTTTTCTCTGGTTGAAATTAGCATCTTTCAGTCTGGACTGCTAATTTGGTTCGCTTAAGAACTCACCCAAATTCAAAGGGTTCTTTTCTTCTCCAGAAGGTTTTTATCATTCCAGAAGAGGAAAAAAAAACCCAACTTGAAATTCAGTTAAAATTAACTCTTTAGGGCACAAGCAAGGAGATATAAATAATTTGAAATTAATCATGTCAAACCAGAAATAGATTCTTTTTCTGGGAAGAAAGAAATACCTGTTGTAGTTTCATCACTTACTTTGGCTTGGAGGCTGCCATTTTGGGGAGCCAAGTGAGTTTCCATTCTTCTCACTTCCTGCTTATATGAATAGCAAAAGCTAAAGACCTTCCCACTCCCGCCCAACTCTGTAGGTGCATCTGCCAACTAATTAACACCTCCTTTGCAAGCTGTAAATTGGATGACAGATGCATATGAATGTAGAGCGCAGTGGGGAGTCTCATGCTTTATATGTATATGTATATATATACATATATATGTATAGATATATGTTTTATATATACACATAAATATACATATATATAATATTATGTATTTCATGAATATATATATTCATGAGAGGTAGGAAGTGAAATCAGTAGGCCAATGGGAAATTCATCTGTTAAAATGGCTTCTCCCAGGTTCTTTAATAAGTGTTATGGGATTTTAAAATGTGAAATAAATGCCATTTCTTTGGAGGAAAAGAATCAGGCTTGTTGTTTCCCAAAAAGAATTATCTTTTTCCAGGATTTTTGACAGGTACATTGATAGTACCCTTTAAGCAGTCCCCAGGAGAGTGTTACTGAGGTAGCCATAGTTCTTAGGGCCTTTTGTCATGTCAATTAACCACTTCTTTCCCTGTCTTCTGAGTCCCAAGATATGGACCAAATTTCTGAGCATGAAATGGTACGGTCCAACCCCATTCCAAGTTATTTCTGGGTTTGGACTGCAGGGTTTTGTTTGATTTTATTTCTCAGATCCAAGTTCTTAGAAGCCCTAAACACTATGCAGCTCTCTCTGTCTCTGTCTGTCTCTCTCCCTCCCTCTCCCCCCAAATTAAATCTTCCACCAATACTTTAGTAGTAGTAGTAGTAGTAGCAGTAGCAGTAGCAGTAGCAGTAGCAGTAGCAGTAGCAGTAGCAGTCGTAGTAGTAGTAGTACTAGTAGTAGTAGTAGTAGTAGTAGTAGTAGTAGTAGTAGTAGTAGTAGTGTGGAAGACTGTTTTACTGAGATAGGAAGTCTTCAAGTACCATCTTGTCAATAGACTGGATATTTATCATCTACGGAGCACTAAATTTGGAATCAGAGGACCAAAATTGATGTTATGGCTCTTTGGGGGTAATTGTTCTTCCACTTATTGGGTGTGTAATTAGCTAGGCAAATTATTCAGTCTCTCTGACCTTAAGTTTTATCTTCTGTCAAATGTGGAATTTGGACAAGATGGTCTCTAAAGACCCTTCCAGCTCTAAATTTATTATCTTATTATCTTTCCTATATCTGTCTAAGTCCAACTCTGTCTCTGGCTAGTACATGTCCTTCTCCAACTTGATACACTAGACCAGCAACTGGTTATCTTGTAATTAAAGAGCCTGATGTACTCTTGTTTATGTTTCCCTTACCTTCAGCTGAAGCGTATTCCAGAACTGGACCATTGTTTCCATGACCATGCTTCCCTGACTCTAGTCCTTCATCACCTGGAACTTTTTTTTTTTTTTTAATCTCCCCAGCTGCTATTTTCCCCATGATTTCAAGTCCCTTTTGCCAATGTGTCCAAAGTGCTAGAAGATTCTGCTGTTGCTACCAAGTTGTGGCACTGTAAGGTATAATGGGTCTTTGAATCTGTAGCCCCACTATTGTTTATTCTTCTCCTCACCAACACAAGCCTACAATCTTAGCATGATTCTGCTCTCTTAAAGTTTTTTTTTGATATCTGTCTAGTTCTGAACTTGTGCACCCAGATGGACCTATCTCTACCTCCCCATTAGTGATATAGCTGTCCTAACATATATTCCCTTTAGACAGTAGAGACTAAGCTTCTCAGCTGAGTGTCCAACAATTTTTCCACCTCCTGGCAATGAGACATTGGTTCCGCTTGGTGTCTCTTGCCTGGTCATCTAGTTCATAGACTACATGTTTTATAATTGAACAGCTCTCAACATGGTTTCTGGCACATAGTAGGCACTAACAAATACTTGTTTTCTTCAACTTCTCAGGAAAGAGTACTGAAGTTCTACTCATTTGAGTCACCATCAGGGGAGCTAGGGAGGTGTCTTACTAGACTATGAACAAGGTTCCACAGACTCTCCAAACTTCCAACCCATTGCCTCAGAAAATACTGCTGCTCTGCCCCTTTTTACTATAGCAACTCAGTTCTCTCCATCATAGCTAAGCTAGAACTAGGCAAGGTGTCATCTCATCCAATTCCTTAGCTCTTTGCAAGCCGAATTCCAACCTTATCACCCAACTGCAACTACTCTTTCTAAAGTTATCAATTACCTTTCCTTACTTTTCGTTGTTCTTGATCTTTCTACAACATTTGGCATTATTAACTACCCTTTCTCCTTCTTGGGTCTCCTTTGAGTTTTTAAGCCTCTGTTCTTCCTAACTGCTCTTTCTTAGTCTCCTTTGCTGGATCATTATGTATATCCCACCTCCTAACTCTGGATATACCCTAATATTCCATCCTCTTCTTCCATTAGAGTTCTTCTCTTGGTGACCCTATCAGTTCCCAAGGGTTCAATTATCTCTATGCAGATGACCCTCTCAGATAATCTTAGTCTCTCTCCTGAGTTCAAAAACCATATCATTAACTACCTATTGGATATTTACAATGAAATGTCCCATGTACATCCAAAACTCAATATGTTTTAATGAACTTATATTTCCCTCCAAATACAACCCTCTTGCAAATTTTTCTATTTTTGTTGAGGGGATCCTCCTCCTCCCAGTCATCCAGGTTCATGACCTTGGAGATATCCCCTATTCCTCACTTTCTTTCACCCCACATATCCCATCATTAAGTTGTCAAATATTACCAATTTTGTCTCTACTAAATTTCTTGAATCTGTCCCCTTCTTGACACTCATGTGGCCATCATTCTGGTTCAGGGTCTTATAACATCTCACCTGGACTATTGAAATAGCTTCCTAATCAGTCTCTTATTTTCCATTTTATCTACCACAAGGCCATATAACCACTGAGGTGATTTTCATGAAGTGTAAGTCTGACCCATGTGGAAGATAAGAGGAATGCTCAGGAAGTTCTAATGGCTCAAGAAACTCCCATCCAGGAACCTCTCATGGCTCCTTCTTCCTTCTCTCTCTTTTCTCCTTTTTGTAGACTTACTGCATATTACTCTCCTTCACACTATCAATGTATATTTTATAAAAATGACCTACTTGTTCCCCATCTATGCTATTAGATTTTCCATCTCCAGCTCCGTACACTGACTGTCCTCCCCCCCATGTCTGAATATGCTCCATTTTTCCAACTCTTAGAATCACTAACTTTATTCAATACTCAGCTCAAGGTCTACCTCCTACATGCCGCTTATCCTGATTTCCACCCACCTAATAAATTTGTGCCACCTCTGCTAATTACTTTGTAAGTATATTTTTATATTTTATATTTACTCAACTGTCTGCATGTTGCTTCCCCAGTAATCATACATAAACTCTTCGGGGGCAGGAATGATTATTTTTTTGTCTTTGTATCCTATTCCTAGTGCCTAGCAACACTATTTGGAACATACAACAAGCCTGATAAATACTTGATGAATGAATAAATGAATGGGTCTAAGCCTTACCTCTTCTGAAACTTTATGTTGTAACATTTCAACTTTTTGAACTTTAGTTTTCTTATCTTTTTTAAAGAAGATATTGGGTAAGAGGATGATTCCATGGGACCACAAAATTTAGAATGAAAGGGACCTTAGAAATTATCTTGTCCAATCCCCTTCTTTCACTAAAACTGGGGGAAAAAGGTACAATGATTTACCCAATGTCAGTCAGGTGGAAAATATTTAGGCCAGGAGTCAAGATCAGGTCTTCTGAATTCAAATCAAATGATTTTTCCACTAAGCCTCATTAAGCTCTAAAGTCTCTTTTTTTATCTTCACCATTCTGTGATTCTGAAGTAAAATGTGTATGTGACATAGACAAAATATTACCCTATTTTCACCCCATTATGTTATTTCAACACACAAACCCTCACATTGACTTTCACTTCAGGCAGGACTCACAAGATAAGTTTTTCTGGCAAAATGCCTCCAAGATATAACCCAGATTTGCTACCATTTCACAGTTACCCAAAGTCCCAGATATAATAATTTTCATTTTATCTAGAGAGCTGTGAATTAAAATTCACTGAACCTTGCTGACCTGCTGTAGCTTTCTTGGCATTTTACCTTGGCTCAATACTTGTGTTGTTATTCAGTTAAGTCTGACTCTTTGTGATCCCATTTTGGGGTTTTCTTGGAATAGATACTGGAGTAGTTTGCCAATTTCTTCTCTAGTTCATTTTACAGATGAGGAAACTGAGGCAAACAGTTTTAAGTGACTTGCCCAGGGTCACACAGCTACTAAGTATTTGAATCAGGATTCCAACTCAGAAAGATGAATCTTCCAACTCCAGGCCTGGCAATCTCTCCACTGTGCCACCTAGTTGCCTGTGCTCAATATTTACTAGATGAATAGTTGCCCTACACTGTTCCAACAAGATGTCCTTTTAAAAACCAGAAGAAGGGAAGACCTGGATACAGGTAAAAGTGGTGTCAGGATGTAGGTTCTTTGACCATAGCAAAAATTGCCAACCAATGAGCTTCACTATTTTTTCTGAATTCAGTCCCTGATTGAGCTTTTCTTTCTCACTTGCTAATTTTTTTTCTCCGTCCTACCCACTTCAATAGTGACCTTTCTCTGGTTTGATTAATATCTGATTTTAAAATATTGTTACTTCTCTTTCTTGGGGATTATCTTCACCTTCTTATTCTGCTTACCTGGGGCTGAACTCCTAAGTTTCTATTGACAGTACTTCTTTGGCTATCTCCTTTGGTAACTATGTCTCCCCTCCATTGTGTTTCCCATTTTCTGTGGATCATTTTGATTAATCACTTAAGTGCAACTGTCTCATCCAAAGTAAAATATAAAAGACTGTTGGACAGAGAGAATAGCATTGGATTTGATATTTAAAAAAATCGTGAATTTGAGTCCCAGCTGTGGTAATTTTGAGCTGTGCAACTATCAACAAGGTATGGAGCCAATGCTTTCCTCACAGGGTTGTTGTGAAGGAAGTTTTGTAAGCTGGAAAATGCTACTGTAACTTGGGCCATGGATGTAATCTCCCAGTCATAGCAGGAGATAAGTTATACAAAGGGCCCACTGAAGGTTTGAAAATCAAAGACCAAGAAACAAAAACCTGGAACTATTGATAAATATCACCATTTTATAAAAGTAAGTTGAAGTCCTTTCTAGAATAATTTAAAATTGCATCCATTCCATTTAAATAGCATGTGAGTCTTATCTTTAGATGGCATAGACTAGCAAATATTATTCCTAGAGTTCAGAGTTGGAAAAAACTTGGGAGGACTTCTAGTCCTACCTGAACCTGAATAGCAACTCCCTTTGCAACATTTCCTGGTAAATGGTCTGGTAAAACAATTTCCCTTGATCTCCTGATAATTAGTACTTGTTCCATTATCAGATAAGGTTGTATTTATTTATTTGTGGGCGTATTGCATTCCCTCAATAACTACAAATTCTGTTATTGGGGCAGGGATTGTCTTATTTCTTGCTTCTTTGAAATCTGTCCTCAATCCTCTGGATTTTCTTCACTATTTCTCCCTCTCCCTCTGCTGTTTTTCTGCTCCCTTTTTTGTATAGTCAGTTCCCATTAGATTATAAGCTCCTTGAGGGCAGGGACTTTCTGATTTTATTTGTGTTCTTGGCACTTGGTGTAATATCTAACACATTAGAAACACTTGGTATATGCTTGTGGCCTGGACTAGCATCTACGTGGCACAATGGATAACGACAGACAGAGTTAGTAAGACCCAATTTTGAATCCTGTTTCAGACATTTATAAGGTGTGTGATACTGGACTGGTCACTTAGCCTTTCTCACCTGTGGGAATGATAAGAATTTCTTCATGTGTAAAATAAGGATAATAATAGCACCTATTGTGTAGGATTTTGTGAGGATCAAATGAGCTAATAAGACTTAAAGTACTATATAAATACTAGCATTATTATTAGCTATTGTTTTAGTCTTTGTGTCTCTAGTAGCTAAAATAGCGGCTTTTATACAGCATGCATTTAAATAATTATTTATTGGATTGAATTGACTAATCAATCTCTGCTTAAAGACTTCCAACAGAGAGGGAGGATCACTATTTCTTGAGAGAGTCCTCTTCATTTTGAACAAATTTAATTGTTAATGTATTTTAAATTTTACTGATACATTTTGCTTTAGAACATCAGCCATATCCCAGTAATACCTTTTACTCTATAGGATTTTCCACAAAAAAACTAAGCACAAATAATACAGTAATTATGATTGACAGCTTAGATAGTTGTATGCTATTAAAACTTACTGCTTCTTAATGGTCAGTCAAAAACATTTAGTAAGGGCCTATTATGGGCCAGACACTGTGCAAAGCACTAGACATGTAAAAAGAGGCAAAGAACAGTCCCTGCCCTCAAAGAGCTCACAATCAAATGTGAGAGACAAAAAGCAAATAAACACGTACAAACAAGTTGTAGGATAAATAGGAAATAATTTAAAAAGAGAAGGTACTAGGGGTGGAGCCAAGATGGCAGCATAGAAGCAGGAAAACTCTGTGGCTCCCCCCTCTACCTCAAATACCTATAAAATATGACCCTAAACAAATTTTAGAACCCACAAAGTGACAGAGAGAAACAAATTTCCCACTGAAGGCAGCCTGGCTGGTGGACAGGAAGGGTTTATTGCAGGACACTGGGAGCCAAGCCCAGACCCACATGAACCCATGATTTTAGCCCCAGGGCAGCCCCAACCAGCAGCTGTATTGGACTCCAGGAGAGTGGATCACCAGCAGCAGTGATGGATCCCAGAACTATCAATCCATAAATGCCAAAGAAAAAGTGAGAGGTCAGTGGAGAACTCTGTTGGAACTGGGGGTGATAGAGGACTGGGTCCAGCCCCTGCCTCTGGACCTAGAAGTGGCAGAAGTGCGGTGGCCCTGCAGCCACCTCCATGTGGCTGCTTCAGAGTTCCTGGCCTGCAGATCATAGGGGGTCAAGCAAACATTCAGAGGATAATTGTTCTTACTCTCACCTGCCTGGATCTGGATCATGGTGTTGGGTGGTGCTCCTGACATGTGTGACCAGTAAGCCAGAGTTTGTGGGGGCTGCAGACGTGGTACCTTCCTAATAGCTCGGGCAGCTGTGAAAATCCCAGCAATTTGAGACAAAGCTCTCCCCTCTGGAAGCAGAGTTCTACTGTGGCAAAGAGCTCAAAAGTCAAGTAATTGAGTGGCAACATGAGAAAGAAAGGAAGCAAAGCAAGCATAGCAATCCAACTTTAGATTCCTTTCTGGGGGGCAAAAAGGATCAAAGCATGGAACAGGAGGAAGACAACAAAGTCAGAACTCATGCACCAAAAGCTTCTGAGAAAAATACTAACTGGTTATAGGCCATGGAGGAGCTCAAGAAGGATTTTGAAAATCAAGTAAGAGAAGTGGAAGAAAAATTGGGAAGAGAAATCAGAATGATGTAAGAAAATCTTGAAAGGAGAGTCAACAACCTGACTGAAAAAATAACACCTTAAAAATAGATTAACTCAAATGGCAAAAGAGGCCAGTGAAGAGAAGGATGCCTTAAGAAGCTGAGTTTGCCAGATGGAAAAAGAATTTCAAAAGCTCACTGAAGAGAATATTCCTTCAGAATTAGAGTGGAACAAATGGAAGCTAATGACTTTATGAGAAGTCAAGATACTATTAAACAGATCCAAACAAATGGGAAAATAG